>OY759261.1:51576999-51596999 GCA_963662155.1 Lamellibrachia columna
TTGAAGCAAATCTGATCTTCGTGCCTATGCTGCACTTTAATCAGCAGATGGCGCCACAACTACCACCAGTGGACACACGAAAACACCGTGGGGCTGAGACCAAAGTTAAACTCCCGGCTTTGTTTCAGTGTTCCCAAATCGTAAATTGTTAAGTTAGCAACACTAGAACGCTTGAAATGTTGGTTCTTTGGCAATGATCTGTTATACTATGATATGAATTTGGTGATGATATTTCCAAAACGAAATGTATTTTGTCAAAAGTGCCCGTTTTTACGGCAATATCTTAACACCATTGCATTGCCATTGGTAAAGTGAACTCAGGCTTGACCCCAATCAGTGGCTCGACCAAATACGACGCTGGATCGCATTGTAAGAATTATCATCGAGATTGTGTAGTGTATTCATAGCTTGGTCATTTGTATGATAAATTGTAAACACCATTTTTGTCAAGCTATTGTCAGGGGTGACTTTTGCAAATGTCTACCAAAGCAGTTATACGAGTAGCGGTGTATGCATGTCACAGATGACTGGCTTACTCTGGACAAGGACAATAAATCTTTTCACGTTGCTTTCATGTATCATTTATTTACAAAAATGCTGTAACGAAGCTGATAATCTTCATTCAATACAACATGTGTTACCCACAAACTATCAAAATAGTGTTTTCATGAATATTATGGCACAAGGACAATAAATCTTTCCACGGTGATGTCATGTATCATTTATTTACAAAAATGCTATAACAAAGCTTAATCTTCATTCAGTGCAACATGTTAACCAGAAAGTATCAAAATAATGTTTTCATCATAATTATGGCTTGGTTAGTTCATTATCAGACGTCAATTGTAGAAATGGCTTTTTTCATAGTAGAGCACATACGTACACAAATATATCACATGTAGCCTACAGATATGCACAGTACTATTTATGAACATTGAAAAACGAGTCATGTGTTCTCCATCATTTATCTTTGCACAGGAATGTTAGATAACACTCACAAAATAAAGCACTCATGGTATGTTTGTACAGGTACAACTGTGACATGGCACTTTGTTTACTATTTATGTATGCATGTGTATGCGTGTGTATGTGTGTATGCGCACGCGCATAATGTCTAAACTATTTCAAAGTAAACCCAAAATAACATTAGTTTCATCAGAGTATTATGGCAAAAATTGGAATATTGATTAATTTAACCTTAGCATAGACCAACAAATAAAATATATTATAATAATAACAATACAAAAGAAGTAATAAACGGTGCTATACTTTGCTGTTAACTTTATCATATTTTGAGTTCCAAATTATTTCATAAAGCATCGAAATTCGATCAGCAAATTATTAGTCAATTATCATTAATTAAACACATATTATAAACCTGATGCAGCAGTTAAATTGCAACGGACTTTTTTCAACATCTAAGCAAACTTTTAGGTAAACAAACACAGCAATGGAGGCTTCCTGGTTCACAACTTTGTTAATGCATCATAATATTACAAAAATGCAAAATGCCATGCAATATGAAAAATATATTTGTCTATACAGACAAAAACGTACAACCTGTTGTCTGCTAAAAGGCACATGCCATGACAACCCCACCCACACCTTTACAAAGGTATGTAATATCAAAATAATTACTGAGATATAAAAAAAATTGTGACCCGTATATCTTTAAATATAAAGCATTTTAGCTAAAAAAGGAAACGTTCATCTTAAAAAATTGCAATTGCTGGGCTTCTAAATTGTCTTCACTGAACATTACATTATAATTTACTCTCTCTACGTGCAATTTCACGTTTTGTAACTTTTGTCGAAATCATATCAAAATATACCAGCAGCAACTATAGAAATGAGTGCACATATTCAATTAGTGTTAAGTCATTGCTCCGTCCACATTTACTATTAGTACTTCCTGTTATTTTAATTAACCATTTTATGCTATCAAAATCATGTTTTTGTGTGATTTGTTTTAACGTGTATACAACATTGGTCACAGAATATCAGTGCATAAATCTGGTGTTCTATAAATCAATAAACATAAGCATTTTGAGAAAATGTAGATTTCAGAGACACCCATCAGTAGAAAGTTGAGATATTGATGCAGTACTGTGAAGAGTTGATATTCGACAATTGTTACTGCTGGGAAATCCTCTCCACTCACCTAAAAAAGAAACAACATACAATTACTCAAGCAGGGTTGGGGCCAATTACAAATCAAATCAATTACTTAGTTATTTAAATTTTTAACAATTATAGTTTCTTTCCTTGTTTTTGTAATTGATTTGAATGAGTAATTGTAAATAATTTAGACATTATTTACCTCAACACGAAACTTGGTTTATGTACCAAATATTTTGGCCATGTGTTATGGTTAGCAGACTGGCTTTTGCCAGTTGTTCTCACACTTGTGTCACATGACTGGTCATGTGACACGCCCATGTTGAAGCCAGTCAAAATACGAAGGCAGTAAGACACAGCCAAAAATTGGCATGAAATATGTGGTACATAAACCAAGTTTCTTTTTGAGGTAAATAATGTCTAAACCAATTACAATTACTCATTGAAAACTTTCAAATCAATTACAATTTCCTCACAGTTTTGTATAATGCAGTACATTGATTTAAAAAAAATCATCCCTGCAGTGCAGAGAAGTTCATATAAAAATGACACGTTCTGGTAACATTCCCAACATGCTTACATGTGCTCTAATTGTACAAACACATTTAACTTGTGACAACATAGTAATAGCAAAATCAAGACCGACACTGAGAGTGACTGAATGACCAGGAAAACCAACACATGCATGTCATACTTACTGGTTGTCCGGTTCTCGAGTGACCACTCATATGGCCTCATACGTTCGCTTTGGGGTGCACACACCAACGGCAAACATCACTCCATCCTACAACAATTACACGACAGTCATGTGACATGGAAACCTTTGAGAATTTAATTTTCATGGTACAAAGCACCATTTGTTTGTCCTACTTTATTGGTGGAAGACAATTTTTTGCATTTGGAAGCACAACACTAACTCATCATATTAGTTTTGTTTATCTTATTTTATGTATGTTGCCAAGTATCACAATGCTTGATGAAATGCACTTGCAGTTAAAATGTAGGGTATCTCGGGTCAAGATGAAGGCTGTTAGATGAGTACAAAAGTGGACATGACAGGTTTTATTGCATACAGAAACCACTAATGATACGAAGAAGGGACAGCGTTTTTATCACAGGACCTGTCGGTTATAACAATCAATTACATCAATACACCATAGAGAAATGAGGTCTTGCTTCCGATTGTTTCTGTGAGCAAACTACTACAAGAAAAATGTTATTATACCGCTGACATGTTCTCTGACCACAATACGTTTACAGGATCGCAGCTTAATACAGACAACAAAAAAACCCAAACAATCACCCTAACAAGACTTGGGAAGTCTTTCCAGAAGGAGAAATTAGGAATTTGTTCCCAACCCCTTGCTCCCTGGAGGAAGTGCTTGAGGAGTGTCCCTCCAACCAGATACACAAGGAGAGCGACAAAGAATCTACAACACAGAGACATTTAAGACACCTGTAGAAACCCCCCCACACGCACACACTGAGACACGCACACACCCACACACAAACACGCACATGCCACAAGCACACGCCACACACGCGCGCACGCACACACCACATGCAGACACACCACATGCACACACACACACACCACATGCACGCACACACACACACACACACACACACACACACATCTAAGCACAAACACAGCTCACGTGTGTATGACTTTGGGTTGACTATTTCAGTTAACTTACTGATATTATGTATTTTGCCCATATATTTCTTAAATTGCTAAGCTATACATTTTACTTATTTGAATATTTTTTGTAATGTATCTTTACTGAATTTTAAAATATGCTCTCATTAGTTATTATCTAATCTTAAGTGATACTGTATTTACTTATATTTCTGTTTTAAATTCATGACCCTTAAGAAGAATAATGTATATTTTACAAGGTTTATAGCGAATACATTTTTTATTATTATCATTATAACATTCAAGACTACTTCAAGACCAACACTCAACAAATTTAAGAGCTTTTCCATGACAAATTCAATACGTAACAACAACTAAGCCATTTATTTACTTGGCAAACTGTATCAGTTAAAGAAGCATATCACTCAAAGACACTCAGTCTATCTTAATCTTTGTTGAATTAAAGCCTAGGGCAAAATTATACAGGTATATAACCAATTTTAATGCAGAAATAACAAGATTATGAAAGAGATTGGCACTTACAGTATGAGGAGAATGCTGCCAGTGCTGATACCATGAGATGGCGACGGCAAACAGACGTACTTCGTATGTAGGACAAACTCCTACAAATATGCAACAAATCTTGTTAAATTTCCACTGTTTTTTTTAGAACTACTGATAATATATTCATGCAACTCATCTGACAGTGGTGGATTTGGGGGGAGCATTGGCCCCCACTGAATTTGGTATATGAATTTGTCTGTGAATAAAGTTGGTGCACCACTGCATGGTAGGCGACTGCGCTTGGACCTCGTTTGTGAGAACCTAAACACGCCACTGTCATCTACAAACATTATGGAAAAGAAACTTCATGTCAATGTTTGTGGGAGGGGGGTTGCAGTTTCCTTGACAGACATAAGATGGCCACCAAAATGTTAAATACTATTATAGGTGCAAAGTTGGTTTCATTGTAAAATAACGTTACACAGTATAAACCATATCTATTCTGACATCTTGACTGCCCAAATGAGTTTAAACAAATCACAATTTTGGTTATTTGACACATTTGGGCTTGAGGTGGATATTCAGCAAGCTGTCGGCCCAAGCAATACAGGTGGCATTCGGCAAGAGCTTTCAAAAAGCCACCCATCTTAGCACAGTAGTATTAAAATGTTTTATCGGTGGAAATTTTGCCAGTTTAGACTCACATAATGCTTTGATCCATGTGATGTTTCACCATGTGGTTCAAGTTTTCCTGATTCAGCTGACGAACACTTCAGAATCACAGTTGCATTCCTGGAAACATGTTTATAAATATTACCGCAATTTTCTGTGTATCTTATATGCATTTCCCTCAATGTTTACTTAGTCCAGGTGCATACAAAACATGATAATAAAGCTAACAAAGTTTTTCTCACACACCGAACTCCTAATTGGAATTGCATAACAGATCATGATGTGAAGCTCGATCACGTTGAAATGAGCGATAATATGTTGACATATTCAGCAAATGTCAGATATGTAGCTTGTAAACTTCTCAAGTTAGAAGCACCTGAAAACAGATCAAAATAACGGGTGCGCTTTTGGGTGTTCACGTTATAAGGTGCTACAGACACAATTTGCATGTAAATGCTTAGTTCTTTTGCAGAAGTGCTCAAGCATAGCTAGTTAGCTACCGATTAATTGGTTAAAAGTTAAGCAAATTCTGAGTTGTCAACTTTTTAAATTTCCTGAAAATTGGTTGCTTTGACACGGAATGACCCAGTTATAATTTGACTGTTATTAAAATTTTTATGTTTTGGTCTGAATATCATACTTACATTGCACGAAGACAAATGTAATTTTACAAGTGTTAATGATATGTCTCATTAATGATATGACCCATCCAATGCCTGACCCCAATAAACTTTGTCCACAAGTATAGGAAATTGTTGCCAGCTATTCACGAACATACAGAAAGACTAGGTTGATACAAACAAATATATCATGGTCAAATTATGTTTTAAAACTATTTTGTTATGACAAACAACTGTGCTCACAAAATCCAACAACTCACACACCTGTCATTGTCACTATAGCTCACATTCAGCTCGCCCTTAAAATAGTCTCCTGAGAATATTGCCGTGTCTAGCTTGCCGACTCCAAACAGGTGTTTGCCATCTTTTGACCTTTGACAGACCTGAAGAGAAAGATAAAGGGTCTGAAAGTACAGAGGCCAGCAAATTTTACGCCTTCAAAAGAGAGAATCATGCAATGTAAATAACTAAAATTCTGCAATGAAATAATGAAGTTTCACACAGACCTGCTACGGTACATTGTCTGGATTTCCTGTATACAATACAGATTTTTGAGACTTGGGGAGATACATGGCTGCATCCCATTTTGATAGAGATTTGCTTAAAAATTGTGTTACATGGTACATATTTTCTTGTGTACACCACACCAGTAAAAATCGAATGACAAACCTACAGTGGTCAAAGCACAAACACTTGATGCTACCAGGGTAGGCAGTCAGACAGGCTTCTGGCGACACCAAGCGGATTTAGTTTGATGTTGGTATATTTCAAGTAAAAATACGGATTTTAACCAAAACAATGTTTACTAAAGGAAGAAAATAACTTGTTATCTTGTTAGTGGTCTGACCAGTGAAGTTGCAGAAAGGGGTGGGGGTCAATTCTAAAATGAACTGGAATTAATATATTCAGTCATATCTAACTCTAGAATTGGACCTAAAAGATTCTGGCAAAATGTAGCTGGAATGAAATAATTTTCCAATATGCCGTCGTACATCAGAGAGATGTGGACATAACCTTTTTTGGGTTGAAATTTGTAGTGACTAAAAGAGGGAACATGTTATATATGACAGTAATCACACAGTTGGTTCCAATTATATATGGTAGTACTTAAATTGTTGTGGTACTTTCTATCCCAGCATGCAATGCACTGCTAAAATGTATATCCAACACTGTGAAACTGTCCTGTAATATCAGAGAATACTAGCCCCATTGGGTGCCTAGATGGTTTTTAATTTAATTTAACATTACACACTTGTAATTCTTTAACAAATTGATCTGCTATTGAACTTTTGTAATTGAGAAAAACAAATTCAATGCAATACAAATAACTACAGCTCAGCTACTAAAATCAGAATGGTAATTGATCCCTGGATTCAGGTCAAATAATCTCTGTATAGGTACACTTCTTACCGTGACACCTATGCATTTTCCTTCATCAAAATGTTGGCATGGTGAATAACTGTACGTATAGTTGTCATGGAAACCAGCCGCCACAGCAACGTCATTGAATCTGCCAAGCAGAAAGACCTTATTCTCAGACAAGTTCAAAACTCAAAGTTTAGGAATTGCTTACTGTCAATTATCATCTTGCCTAATTTTATGTTGCAATTAAATAAAGTGCACTGCCTAGCACAGGGGTGATTTTACACTATCTGATCTAACCATGAAAACTGCCAGCTTTTGAGGTTAACCTTTTCCTTACATGTTTACAGCACCCAATACTACCCACATGGTCCATATAATAAAATCAACTGTAACTTATTAAAATAATGCTTTCAGTAAAAATTAGATATGAAACGTTCTTGAGCGGGAGGGTTACAGAAAGATCTTGTGTTGTGAATAATATTTCATGATTTATCTAGAACTGGACAATACCACTGTTGCTGCTAAAAGATGATGTACAAAAGGAAAAGCTGACCTGAAAATGTTTCAATAGATTAAGTGTATATCACCAGCAGATAGAATATGGAGTGAAGAGATGTGAAGTTAGTTTAGGTTACAAGCAAGGTGGAAAGTGCGTAATGCCAGGCAGGGCAAGTATATATGGGTTCTAACTGGTGTTCCAAGAGTAGACAAGTTTGGGTTGTCCCATTAATAATTGTTTGTTGCAAATACAAAATGACAAAAAGAGCACGGAAAACAGAGAGTATGGTAGGAGAAGAGGCCGAAACAAATTAAGGTGGAGTGATTGTTAATAATTAATAATATACTAATTAATGTTTATTTTTGAACACAAAGTCTACATATATATATAAATATATATGTATATAATTATATACAAGTAAAAATATAGATATACACACAGGTTGTGCATTAAAAGTACGAAGAAAGAATAAAAAAAATAAAAAATATGCACATGTGCAGTAAAAGTAAATAAACGCATGTCATATATTAAAAGAATACGATTCATTTATCCAATATTTAATCAATCTTCTGTAACAAATAAAAGTGTGAAAATAAAATGTATTATTGGATCTTTCTAAACAGGATAAATGTTGATGAGCAAATGCATTCATTAAGATAAAAAATGTGTTGTAAATAGCTTGCAATACAACGGGGTGATGAGTTGTGTAGAATTCTAAAATTGTTGTTATATGCAACATTAATGCATATAACAACAGCGATCTTGGAAGGGCAGGGGTGAAGGGTCACCCGGGGTGAACAGCCGAGAGTGGGAATGAATGGCAGAAGATCGTGATAGATTGAGACGATTCATCCAGAGGCAGAGGGTGGATCAGACTAAGTGACATGGCCCCCACCCCGTGAGGAACCAAGGCCAGGGGGAAGAAGACATCGGACAGCTCTATATTGGCATTGGCCATTGCAACATCTTTATTTTGTTGTCAGCTGCATGCCCTTGGCTTCAGTCCAATGGTCCTGACTCCCATAGAGCTGCAATAATGCAAGAGATGGAATACTAGGTAGGGTCTCCTATCAGTGAATGCTAGGATTTTTACTTTTTGAGTTGAGTTGCTGTTTTAAGAGGAGAATCAAACTGACAGATATAATCTGAATATGAGAACAGGCACAGCTGGCGAAATTTCAGTGACAGTGTCAGTGACACTGTCAGTGACAGCAATGACTTATGACACGTTTGCTAAATACTGTTGGACACTCAAAGTAAGCCGATGGCTTCCTTGGCATCTGGAGCTTGTTGTCTCAGTAGGCAACTTTGTAAAGTCTTATTAAAAGTTATTAACCATCCTCTTCCTGTCCCTGCCCTGGAAATGACTCAGATTTGGGGCTCACATTGGTTTTCCGGCAGCTATCTTGAGATCGGTACGAATTTTGCTCAAATCAACGACATGTTTTGTAGTCGTCGTTGTTGTACACATACAGTAACCCTGTCCTGGCTGACGCACACATGTATCATCCGAGTGTACACCCCACAAACGGGTTAACTGCACCAGCCAGATTAACCAAACACCTCCCTCCCACATCCGCATCGTCGTCGAGTCACGAGACTCGTCTGAAGGAAAGGCCCGATATATTCGTTTTTCTACAAAGTAATCAGTATTATTGCGCGACGGTTTTATAACCGACGTCAAATCTCGGATAAACTGTCACACATTTAGAAAAAACACGCAGCCAAAGTGTCACTTTGTTATTTCAAAAATAAACCATTTGGAAGCTGAAAAAGCTAGTTATTGCACAATCATCATTCAGCCATAGCGTCGAATTAGCATTGAATGACTTTAGTCTGCCAGTACGTCTGAGAACAATAACTTATAAACAGAGAGGAAAACGGTTTTGATATATTTACTGGAAATCTTAAAGTACAGTGACAGGTATTAGCTGTATGCAGTTACTATGAACTGCTACCGTTTTATTAAATGGCGTATCTAGAATCTCGCAAAAGGGGAGACCAAGGGGTAACCTAGTCGCCCGTACTATAATTATTGTATAGCGGCACGTAAAAAAAAAAAAAAACACGGGAACGATACAAAATGCAAGGCAAGGAGGGCATGGCCCAATAGCTTAGATACGCGACTGATTTTATTGAATGTTCAGTTGCAACTATGAGTTGTGACACTCCAAACAGCCATATTTAGGGCTAACATATGGGAGTGGTTTATTTTATAATGTTTCCCTCTCTAGAGTTAGTGAGTCAATGAGAGTTTTCCATTTCCCTGCGTGGGATTTTTTTGCTGGCATTCACCCCCGTTAGGAGGGACTTTTAGTGTCTCTTCCGAAAGACACAGACAAAGCAGGGTAAATGAAATTGTCCAAGCTTCGAAACGACGGCAGGTGGAATAGAACTATATACTGCGTTCGCTATAATCATTAGAGTCCTGCATTAGACCATCACTCCCCGTGCACTAGCATATCATGTAATTTTGTATAATTAATTAATTTTGTATATTTCATTTTTACGTGCACCTAATATATATTTCCACGTGCCTCTATGAATGAAATAAAAATGGTTATTATTATTATTATTATCATCATCATTACTATAGCGTTTTCTTGTCGTGCTCTGAGGTACTCAGTATGCTGCCGCTCTGAGGTACGCGGTATGCTGCCGCAAAGGCACGATGCTCTAACAAACTTCTCCATAGTATACGCGGCAAATCCGTCTGCATAAATAAACGGTGTCTCCGATCGAGTTGTCAAAAGTGAGTCACTACACCGTTGCCATCATGGATGAGGTGAATGTACGCAGAAGAGTTCTGGGAAATGGAAATATTCCAAATCGTGGTGAGTATGATTATGTAATAACTATAAAAGAAAGCATATATGTTCAGTTTCTATACGATCGAAGCGTGTCATGATATGGGGATCCGTCATGAACTCTCGGAAATGACACTTATACTAGAGTCGGGCAGAGCCAGCCTCCGAGACCGAGTCAACTACAGAAATAACAACAACCAAGTCACTTATAAATTGTCACGTCGTTCGTGTGACCATGCATATTCCTTGTTCATTTATGGACACGTGACCCATGCGCACAAACAATTGTCAAGACCAGCTAAAAAGGCTACTAGCCTAGCCCTAGCCTAGAGATGTATGTATGTAAATAAGATTTAATTGATTTAAAATTGTACTCGATTGTTTTAACTTAAGTTTTAGTATTACTGTTTTCACGTTTTTAATGTATCACAACAACAGGGCCAGACCAACACTTCCAGGAGTGTAATTTAGTGTAGACATACAATTATTGTTTAAATTACAAAAAAAGTATTGTAATTCTTTTCATCATATTCATGTTTGACCATGTGAGCATGGCCAGGCCCATGGCATGGCATGCCATGGGTACTGTTATCATTATCATCATGTTGACAGTGCTACAGGCACAAGTTAGGACAGCACATTCATTGTGTGTGTCCGTGGACTAGCATTGTCAGCATTGCTCCCAAATCCTGTTCATGTTACATGGCTTAAAATTTGCCTGAAAATTTTGGGACCAGCTGGTCCCTGAACTTTCAAAATTAGGGGCCAACAATTAAATTTAGGGGCCAGATGGCTGGGATAGCAGATTTCATGTATTAATTACGAAATGCTAAGGTGCATAGTTTGCATGCAATACCAGCCTTTCTATACGGCCTTAGAGACCATGCCGATTAGGAAAAAACAAGAGAAACCCAAGTTTGTGGAATTAACTGGGTGAGAAGAATTGTGGGAGTGAAAAGAACAGATGAGTAAAGAATGGAGGAGCAGAGGAAGGAGGTTGGTGTGAAAGAGTTTCAGGAGGAAGCAGGTGAGCAGTCAATTAAAGTGGGCTGGAAACGTGGACTGAATGGAATGAGGGAGAAGAGTGAGACTGAGGCTGACATGGGAGGACTGTGTCAGGGCAGATTTGGCAGTAGTGGGAGGGGAGTGGAGAGCAACAGTGAGGGTTGGGGGGAGTGAAAACATGTGAAATGGGAACAGTGACAGAAGAAGGAAAAAATTGATGACCAGTATCAATGTCAGCCTCATCCCGGACCAGGCCAACATTTCCAAAAAAATTCTGGGCCAAGCAAATTAGTCATTTATCCAATGATTTCATCAAAACTAAATAAAAATTTGGTACAAACAAACGGGCATGTTGTTGTGGATACTAAGTAGATTTTATTTTTTTACGAAATGATTCTAAAACAAGACAAATTCAAAATTTTATTGCGCAGGCAATTTTAAAGACTTTGGATAAAAACATTAGGATTTGTTCCAGTGAAGAAATCATCTTTCATTAGTGTCATTGTATTTTCTTCACCAGATTTTTTTCAGTAACATGTATTTTACCATCTTGTCATTAAGTTTGAAAATTTTACATAAACTCCCAAAGCTTAATTAGCCCACGACAGTGGACAGTAGGACTATAATTAAACTGTAAGGCCTAATGTACATGTCCTTTCTCTCAAGAGTCACACAAACTGCCACCCTCTTCAGGATGTTTACCTGAATTGCCTCTTTCATGCAAGGCCTAACTCACTAATTTTATTTATGGTACTTCTCAGGCGGAACAAAACTGTTTTTGTAATGACACAGTTCTAGGTGCATGTGTACTTGACACTGAAGCTAGGTACACATGTACTTAGAATTTAACCTGTCAACATGCTTTCGGTACTGACCTCTTAAATCTGCAACTTGGTTCTTAATGCTGCATCTTTGATGCATTGCTGTCAAACTTAAACACTGGAACGCTGCATGACTAACACAAGTATCTACAATATTGATCTACAATTAATTTAATGGTTTCAATTAATAAATAAGGAGGTGGCTCCTATGATAGCTTTCAAATTTGACCTTAATAGGAGTCTCCCTGGCCCGTAATAATGTTAATGCAATTTACAACCCCTGGATTACAAATTAAAATTAACTACCCATGAATAGAATTATTTTCAAATGCAATACAAACTCTTTATTACACATATGTTATCTGTACCACATTGTATAACATGCTGGTATAGATGGGCCCAAATAAACAAGTATTGTATCGTATTATGCATGTAGAGTCACTGTGATGTTTGGTTTAATAACATGTACGATAATATTGTATAATAGTTATTAATGTATTATTTGTATTATGTTTGTACACATTTTCTGGTGTTCATTCGTACATTATTTCTGTGACTTGGCAGGTTTGTGGCCGACTGGCTGCATTATTATGTTGTTTTCGATGTACTGTCCGGTCTATGCCCCTCAGCAATAAATCAGATCAGTACTATAGAAAACGTGGTAGTGACCTAAATGTGCCTTCAGGGAAACCTTGCCAGCAGCCTATGTTTATACTTAGGTACCAGTGATACCGAATATTAAAAACACTGCTTTATATAACACAATTTCTGCTTGAGAGAATTATATTTACAGAATCACATTTACAAACAGTTGTAATGCTCAGACAGTTTATCACATTTTATTCTAACTACACGTCTGGGTGTAGAATTACCCTGTTATTTTACGTGCTTATGTTGGATTTGTTAGAATGAAATAGGTTATAAATACATCCTAAACTTATATAATGTGAACAGGAAACAAAGTGACCTCACATTGTAGATCAGTCATGATGGTTAACCAGAAATATCCTGTTTTCCTGCAGATAACATAGTCTGACCTCCCGCGACCCTTATTAGTCAGCCTGTCCTTATATGGCTCATGTCACATGAACAGAACTTTTTAGAAGGAGGGTTCACCATTGGTGCTACTTAAATTACCCCCTTGTTTCTTCTCTATACCCTGCTTCTGCTAGCTTAATGTGTGTCTTTCCAGCTGAACTGGATATTTAAGTGAACCTGTCAGGTCACAGCGCTCTTTGTATTATGTAAATCTACAGGATGTAAACATGTTTGGTTACTCCAGCCAGTTGTGATGTGGTAATTCCACACCTTCAGCATGAGTTATGAAGTTGTGTACTGTGTAAAGTACGGTCACAGTTCCATTTCTCCTACAAATGTTTGTTTAACAAAGCCTGTTTATTTATAGAAACAACCAAGTGGTTAATTTATACATGTTGTCTGCTCAGGTATACTGGGTTAAATACTAACTTGTTGGGCTGGGAAAATTTACTTTGCTTAGCATATCCTGTTCTAACTCTCGGCGGCAGCAAAACATTAACCCGCTGTGTAACATATGATAGGCCTGTAAGTGTGCTTACTAAATGATTATTAACATGAGGTAATCACTAGTTTGTGCCACAACTATTTTGGAAATTGCATTGTTCTACTTTATTATGTGGTTGAAATTCTTCTCATGTTCTTGCATTCTTGCATCATCAAAACTTCACTGCAAAGCCAACATTAGAAATGTTATATGACATCAACCGATACAGTGGACAGGGTTGAAAAAATCATGATTTAAAGGATTTTTTATTTAAATCCGATTTTTTATTTTTTTATTTATTTGATTTTTTTAAATCTGGTATACACGATGTCATAAAATATTTGACTGTCAGGATATCTGGTGTCAATACAGCTGCACACACAAGTGTGCGCACTTTGTGCTTTTGTATTAAAAAACACACTTAACTTTGTTGATCTCGATGCTTGTAAACAATTATTTGTTTGAAATTCATATAAATCAGCGATTAAAAAAAACCGGAAGTCTAAAAAATCATAAATCAATGATTTTTTTTTGGAGGCGATTTAAATCAATGATTTAAATTGGCACACTTTTGTTCTAAAGGGTTTTGGTTGGATCAACAAAGCATGTGCAGATTGGTTATCATGGAATAATTAATGAATTTACAGTGTTTCGAGATTTGTTAAAAAAAATGTGGATTACTGAATAAAATGTACAAGCTAACGAGTAACAACCTTTCTCGATAAGTTTTACCAATCTGATGAATTGTAAAATGTATAAGTAAATAATTACATACATTATATATAATGTATATATATATATATACACTATATATAATGTATGTAATTATTTACTTTACATATATATATATATATATATATATATATATATATATATATATATATATACACACACTATATATAATGTATGTAATTATTTACTTTACATATATATATATATATATATATACACTATATATAATGTAATTATTTACTTATACATTTTACAATTCATCAGATTGGTAAAACTTATCGAGAAAGCTTGTATATTTGTATATATATATATATATATATATATATATATAATTAAATAATGTGTTTGTGCATGTAAAGTCATGGGACCATGCCAATTTTTTTTTTAATCCATGTATTAACTAATTTAAGTATACAAATAAAAGAAACAAGTTGGTATATTAGTTGTAGTGTTTTTATTTATACATCAAGCACATACAATTATAAAAATGAATGCTTGAATACAGCAAAACTATGTGGTTGTGGGGCGGTCATGAAGCCAATTTGTATGAAGCAGAAGCATGGGCAATGCATTGGATGCTGAAACCATGTGCTGCTGTAATTAAGCTAAGGGTCATTCAACCAAGTATTAATAATGTTATTTTAATAATTGTGTGTGTTACAAGCAATAAAACATACAAACTAATACACTAACTTGTTTCAATTATATGTATACTTCAGTTAGTTAATACGTGGATTTTCTGAACGAACTTTCGCATGATCCCATGACTTTTTACTGCCATTATATATATATATATATATATATATATATATATATATATATATATATATATATATATATATATATATTATATATATATTATATATATATTATATATAATTATATAATGAATACAAGAGAGTGCAAGGGAAAGTGCCTGTTAGCCTGTATTAAAATACACTACACTTCCTCTCCACAAACAGCATGTCTTACCCCAGTGCATTCACAATGAATTAATGCAGGGTAATTAAATATACATTAAGAGCTTATATTTAGAAGCTAATGTGGTCACAGGAAGAGGTCAAGAGGGTACTCCTAACCCCACAGGTGGTAATGGGGTGTGAATTACATCATGTAATAAATGGTTATTGGTAGAGTTTTTGTACTGTTTAGATAGGCAAGTTTATTTTTTGAGTTTTGATTATTAATTTGCTTATTGATACGGCTATGTGGTAACCAATATGTACTAGGCAACCATGTAGTATATACTATATAGTATTACCTTCCCATTATTATGCAGTAGGGGTGCTCAAGTCTCAAGTAGTTATACTCCAAACAGCCCAATCTTGAGCTAACGCAGGAGTTTGGACCAACAGGTTTTAGTGTCTCTTCCGAAAGACACGGGCAAAGTGGGGTGAACGAAATTGCCCAAGCTTCGAAACGGCGGAGGTGGAATCGAACCACCGTCCTCTCGATTGACAGGCGGGTGCTCTAACCATTAGACCACCGCTCCCGTGCGCTACAATAATGTTATTACGAAAGCATTTCAGTAAATGATATGTCATGATAACATTTGTTAGCAGTTTACTGTTAAAACAAAGCCTCCTCCACCACAAAAAGGAAACTGTCACTGATAGTTTTATAGTGTTCCAGACTCCACTTAACAGAACCACGGGTAATCAGCCATTTAGTATATAATCAAATATATTGGCTGTGTTAATGAAGTAAATCATCTGCTTAAGGTAGCTGGATTGGCTGTTATATGGTTGTTTTGAATTGAGTAGTTTCAGTATACATTTTTAAGAAAAATGAACCATTCTTCACAGATTGTAGTTGAAATACTTTATAATATTCCAGATTAATAAAAAAAATTGAGTTTTATTTGCTTATGTTACAAGATTTTTAAAACATTTTTGTACATTTAAAAAAAATTGCCACAGAATGCAAAATTATACATCGTTTTGAGAAACTCCCCAAAGGAATATATGGTATACATATATACATATATACATATGAGTATGACAGTGTCACTGATAACTTTAAGACGTGGCAGGGCGTGCTTATGATCATTTTGATTGGCCATTTCCATTATAGGTTCAAAGGCACAATAAACTATCTTAGCACTGATATTTGCTGGTTTAAGGATATGGTTTAGTTAGGTAGGTATAACACTAACGTGTACTGGAATCATAGTAACCAAACAATATATGTTCTGCTTTCATGTTGAACGAATATAACTGGTTCAAACATTGAAGCACACAATTGTTACTATGGAAACATCATCAGCATTTCTAAGGAATCAGGGATTTCCAAAAGGACTGTTTTAAAAAGAAATGGATGGATTGATGAAATGTGACATTAGTACTGGGTGATTATTTGTGGTGTCGACGTTCAGTTCAGTATTTCCTAGCATGTTATGAAGAAAAAAATAAAAAAATCAACTAACACGCTAGCCACCCCAGCTACCTTAAGCAGAGTTCACTGTAATAACCAAGGCCTAAATTTAAAGCTGTACTACGCATATATAGACAATGATTTACCACTAGTGGACATCATAAGATAAATGAGGGGATTCTAATGCCCGCCTTTATATGTTTTTATACATATTTGTGTAAACGTCTATAATGTTATTGTGTATTACTAGTTGACACTAGGCCTATAGCACAGTTCCAGGAAGCCTTTCGTATGTGACCTTTCACTGTACATTTTACACAGTCATGTCTAGGTATAAATTATGTAGTATGTGTCAGTGCTGGTTGTACATCTGATGGAAAGTGCAGACGATAATTGTATTACTTTGTATATACTTTGTGCAGCCATGCGCTCACCACTATAGGTGTGTGAGCATCAGGCAATCCAATCAGTTTATTCATGGATTGCCATGTTAACAACCTACTAGTGCCTTTGCTTTGTTGATGTAAAATAAACCAGCCACATCAATCATAATTTCATCCAGTTCATAATGGGACAACAGCACTTGAACTTAAAACATTGACACTGGAAACTGTACAACCAGCAAGCACAGGTCAGGTGTCTGACTATGCATGCCAGATAGAAAAGGATTCTTTGAAACCCTGGAGTTACTCTGATGAGCCCTGAAATTTGCCAGCTGTTTGTTGCACTAGTTGACCAGTCAAACCAGACTCTTGGTGATTGTAGGACTCCAAATAACCAGCTGGTCTAGTGTGTCTGATACTGAATCTAATGCATCAGACAGGGCTCCTCTTGGCTAAAGACTAATGATGCAGTTATCTCCACTGGTGATTCCAACCCTACATATTTGGATTTAAATATTGGACAGATAGGACAGTTGCAGAGTCAACCAATCAGATGCTTTGCTACAAAATGGCTCAATTCTGGATGTAGCACATTTTGGTGTATCAAACCGAATCACAAAAATGCACAGAGTATCTATATTATATATATATATATATATATATATATATATATATATATATATATATATATATATATATATATATATCTAAAACACAGCATCTTGTATCCGTGATACTTTAAACATGTGTCTATATAGTGGTGAAACATTGTTTATTTTATGCAAAACTAAAATCTATACAAAGAAATTATTTACGTACAGTTAATTAAAAACTGGGCATCCTTCCTAAGTTGGCATATTTGGGAGTAGACATACGGCCACCTTGAGCCTTGTTTTGTGAAATAATAAGGACCCATTCTCCTGGTTTCTTGCTCTAGAAGTCCAGCAGGCAACAGCTCTGTAGACTGTAAGGTAATATATCTTATTACATTGCAAAAAGAGTCCACAGCTAGCATCAGATGTGTAATGCGCCCCATGGGGTACAGGCTGCATGTAGGGTGTTGTTGTTAACCTTATTTACCCCAGCACCATGCAGTTTCCACCTCCACCCCTATAGTGAGTAAGTGAGAGAGGGTAATTGGCTCCAGCAAGATAAAGAACCCTTATACATGAGCTACTAGGTAAGAATACACTTAGGTAAACCTAGCAAGGTTCAGGCTTTCCACTGAGCTACAGAATGGCTGCCCCCCAAACGGAATCTTCCTCCTCTAGACTTTTGTTAATTTTGAGAGTGTGACAAGATGTCGTTTATTTTCTTTTAGCATCTCACATAATATTATGTTGTGTTACATATTGAGTTCCAAGAATGCAGGAGAGAGCCTTAAAATTCTTGCCATTTTTACAAAAAGCAGTGCATCAATGCAGTGCTTTCAGCTTGCAGCAGTAGGGATTGTTGACTACCCCTTTAAAACCCTGAAAGCCTGCTACAAGCCCTGTCATCTAAAGTGATTGTTTTCTGGTTGCAGAACAAGACCATGACTCCGGTCCGACACAGAGGCATCTCGATCAGCAGCGACTGAAAAACAAGGCTCTGGTTGGCTGAATTTTGTCTTGGTTGAATCTTGTTGGTTATATTCTAATTAACTCTGGTCAGACATGGGGTCAATTCCATTTTGCCAATTCCAATTCCACTTTGCAAAAAATCAATTCCAATTTCAAATGGTCAATTCCCATTCCAAATTTTAAAATCCTAGGCTGAGCAAAAAATAAAATCTTATTTGTTTTAACACAATTTTATTTGTACTTGAAACATGTGCACAATCATATTTAATCAGATATGAGGCATCTCTATCAGCAGCGACTGAAAAATAAGGTTCTGGTTGGCTGAATTTTGTCTTGGTTGAATCTTGTTGGTTATATTCTAATTAACTCTGGTCAGACATGGGGTCAATTCCATTTTGCCAATTCCAATTCCACTTTGCAAAAAATCAATTCCAATTTCAAATGGTCAATTCCCATTCCAAATTTTAAAATCCTAGGCTAAGCAAAAAATCAAATCTTATTCGTTTTAACACAATTTTATTTGTACTTGAAACATGTGCACAATCATATTTAATCAGATATGAATAAAAATTAACTACTGTTTATTCAACATATATATATATATATATATATATATATATATATATATATATATATATATATATATATATATATATATATATATATAATATATCATAATTGTATATCAGGTTTGCTAAAAAAAACTTAAAATGTCATTTAGCCATTTCATATGTACTTTCTGCTGCGACACCTCTACTGGATTTTTGCTAACCAGACATTTTGGACAGCCCTGGACAATTGCGTTGTTAATCAATATATAATCTCCATGTGGAAATTTTTAATTACTACCCAGGGCAAACCCTACAACCACATGTAACAGCACAGTACAGGTGACCGGTGACCTATGTAATTTGGGATTGGGAAACACTGTGGGCTGGCTAAACATTAGGCTTGGATAAACAAGGGGCTGCATTCAGGTGGGGCAGGCTTCCTCTCTCAGGCAAAGGGAATTAGCAGGAAGGTGCCCTTAACTCTCAATCTCTGTAAATAAACCTTGCCCACTGAGAAAGAAAATGAGATAAGGCCTGAATGGTCTGACTTTGGTTTTACTGTCTGTTAGCAATAACTTTATATTTGTTTTTGATGCAAATGCTTAATTATATTGTTCTTGTTCACAATGTTTCAATAACAGAGTAGACAGTGTATATGCTGTAATGTTGACAGCTTCCTGGCTGTTACCAAATTCAGGGTGACATACTAATAGTAAACAAATATATGATTTTAATAGTAAATTAACAGTATCAAGTCAATAATTCCAACAAAATCAATTCCAGTGCCAAAGAATCCAATTCCAAACAAAAAACAATTCCATTTCCAA
>OY759261.1:51601999-51761999 GCA_963662155.1 Lamellibrachia columna
TATAAGCATATTATAAGATCAGATTCCTTGACATTTTTCTGTGGCCCAATTTTTTCAGACGTACTATATGCTTATTAAGTTGAATATGGTAAATTTGCTTATAAAATTAATATAATATTATCGACAAGTTGTGTCTCCATAACATCTAACAAATTGAACTACCTTGTCATCAATCTGTTATTTGTTTAGGGCTTTATATTTACATCTATAACATAATTGTTTGTAACTGTGGTTGTTACATAGCGAGGTAGAATTTGTTTAGTTCAAATTTAAGATATGTTCATTTGTGTAGTTGAGAATAAATTATTTTAAAATGGTATGTTTGGTATTTCCCCAAGTTCCTATGGCACTACAATTAAATAGAATACGATCATGTAAGTTCATTGTAACCTCGGGCAATGCCGTGTTGTAATACGGGGAATTTTTTTATACTTTTTTTCCTAAATGTAATCAAATGCAATATCTTTATATTTCAGGTTATTGTATTTTTTTCTGGTCACAAATTGAGATGCCTGGTTTTAAAGAAGCTTTGTGCTTAAGTTTCTTAAGATTTGTCTTTAGGTTTCTCGCCAGTATAGCTTTGACATCGTTGGTGTTAATTGTCTCTATTTATTCTAGAAAAGACGACCCTAAACAGCCTGTTCCTAGGTAGGCCCCAGATGTGTTAACTTGCAATGTCTGATTGGAACAAAGCTATTTTAACAAACCATTTGGTTGTTGTGGATATCTGCAGATGGTCTGTGCCAGTGACAAATGTGAGGGCTGGTACGGGGGGAGGGTAAACCGATTTGTAGGGCATTCATATTTCAGTTAAGATTACTCTTTGTAATCTTTTTGTAGTATTTATAATGAAGATACTTATGGAAATTACAAAATGTTGAAAACAAAATCTAGCATCTTGACTGCCAAGAGTGTTTTAATGGACCACAATTATTTTATTAGAATTAGTCCATTGTCTGTTAACTTATGACTAACGACCTTGCTGTGCAGTAATAATAATAACAATAAAAGTTTATGTAGTGCCCAATCAATCAAGATTGCTCTCCGGCGCTTTATATACATGCAATCATCACTTATTAAAATATTATTAATTAAATAAAAAATAAATATATTAATTATTTAAACAATAAATATATAAACATATATATTAATTGTATTAAAAATAATGCTAATAATAAATATTCTAAAATACAATCCATATAGTCCTACCATAAATAATATAGAATAAATTTTTTTTATGTATATTCGTGAACAGCTACCAACATTGTCCAATACTTGTGGACCCAGTTTATAGGGGTCGGGCTTTAACAATATCACGTGATGGGCGTATCATTGATATAGGGTCCATAAAATTGTGAAACATTAAAATTAAGCAGATAATGGTCAAATTATATTAATAGAATGTGGTTCATTAAAAGACATGGTTTGTAAAGATGGTAATGTAGTTTAATATATATCATGATTGGGTGCTAACTGGAAGCCACAGAATTTGCTACCTCGGTAGATTCTAGAAATTACGACATGGTTATTCTGGAGCCTCTAGTTTTACCTGGTCTGGTGGAATACAGGAATGGTCTGGGAGGTAATACCCCTTGGAAATCAGATAGAAAACTCCGTGGGGAATTGTTATCACTACAGACCATCTGCACTTTGGCCCGGTTAACAAATGGTTCGTCACATCTTCACAGTCCCTGCCTTAACTAGTTCACTTGCACTTGCTCATCTACAACCTTGGTTCATGTTCTCAAAGGAGTTTAAATAGTTTGTAATTCAAAACTTTATGAAATACTGAAGTTACTGAGATAATTTTACTTTTTGATGATACAGGTCTGGTGGTTTAATTACCCAAGCAGGGTAACAAATGCTGTTGCACGAGCATGGTTGTTCTGTTCTTTCCCCGAAATGCAGTTTTTACTCATTTGGAATTTTTCTTTGGGATACACCCGCATTCGTTTTGCATTTCTCAAACTGCAGATTTTTCTGTCGGGAGAAATCACATCTTTGCTCTTGTGAATGCCCTTTTCTGTCTTGTGTGGGGCGTGATGCCGTGTGATCACTTTTTGTTGCTCAAAGTTCTGATCAGCACTTCTGGGTGGTTTGCTTTGATCTAAATGCTTGCTAAATTGGTGGTGACGGGAATCAAAATATATGGTTTGTTTCATGCCAGCTTTAATAACTAATGTTTTCTGATATAATAAAAACTATAATGAGAAATGAGCATTCGCAGACATGAGGTAAAGTGACAGGGGAAATTACAGTTCAACATATTATTATTTTGAAACAACATAACATATTATGAAAGCCAATAACTGTATCTGTCTTAGTAAGGTAATTACGCTGTAGAAGCTCATCCTAAGTCATTGATTATTTATTAATAAATAAATCACCAGACATAGTTTAAAAATTCACCAGTTTTATTGTAATTAACTTTGCCAGACTAAACTGTTGATGTACTTAGGGTGTTTTGGTACGGAGCCTACTGTACGGTACTGTACTGTACTGTACTGTACTGTACTGTACTGTACTGTACAGGTGTTGTTGTAATTTAGACTCATCGTTTTCAGCAAGAAAAACATGCGGGGAAAGGAATTCTTTGCAAGACCGTCCGTTCTCACGTAAGTTGAAATTTTTTAGTTTTCTATTCTACTCACAGGATGACGCAAAAGCCAGGGCACATAGGATTAAAATTGATTTTCATAAATATGTGTTCTCCTGCGTCACCTTGCGTTGCTGCAACAACACCTTTCAGCCAGATCCTTATATATTGTTTTCATTATTACGACTTGAAAGTAAAGAAACTTGCCAAAAATGTTCCCGTCCTAGTATTTAAACCCATGGTTCCTTGCATATGAAGTTAGCAACTCTGTGTGCCATTAAGCTTAAATGTACAAAGAAGCAAAGGTCATTGTTGCTAATAATACTAGTGGTATTGGTGATGTCATACTGGGTAAACTAACCATTACGGTAGCTGGGGCGGCTAGCGTGTCAGTTGATTTTTTCTTCTTCATAACATGCTAGGAAATATTTAATAATCATATCTAACTAAATCATGTCCTTAAACCAGCAAATATCAGTGCTAACGGAGTTTAATGTGCCTTTGAACCTATAACGGAAATGTCCTATTGTTGACCCCACTGGATAGCGGGCCAGTCAAAATGATCGTAAACACGTCCTGCCACGTGTTTGTCAGATGGTTGGCGTAACCTGATATCATAGACAACAACACATTACAAATTCAGATTCAAGGGCCATTGTGGTAACAAATTAATTGGACATGTCAATATTAGCAATGGCCGTTGTTTTGCCAGCAATACGTAAAACGCCAGTGAAAAGCATCACATTTCAAGCATGATATGCGTATCTATTGATATTTCTGTTATCACAAGTAACCAGGAAATGATGCATAATTGACTTTATTAGAAAAACTACAACACCTACTACATAAACTGCAATTTGGCGTATGAACGCATCTAACATGTTGGCAACTTTGCACAGTTTGGAATTACGATTGGTGAAGGCACTGAAGGGTTTGTGTCAAAAATACACTGGCATTTTAGGCTGTCATTCAACTTTTGCTTAATTCATTCACGGTGGTGCAGCAGACGTAATTTGTTTATGTTAACCAAAATCAACCTTAGAGTTATCAGTGACACTGTTATACTTATATGTATGTCATTTATTTCTTTGGGGATTTTCTCAAAATGATATCATTTCACATTTTGTGGCTATTTTTTCGCATTTACAAAAATAAATAAAAATCTAACCAAATAAATGAAAAACTCAAAATTTCATTAATCTGGAGAATTATATAGTATTTTAGCTACAATCTTTGAAGAAATGGTTAATTTATCTTAAAAACGTCTACTGAAACTACTCAATTCAAGACAAGCATATAATAGCCGCCCCAGCTACCTTAATTATAATTCTTTCACTGAGTCACATGATTCAATCAGGTTTCTTTGGGACAAATGCCTGAGAATTTGTTTCTCAGCATACAGTGTATCGCAGGTTAAACCCTGCAGCAAGAGGTGACATGACACTTGTTTAAAATTTTTTATTTAAATGTCACCTATGGGGAAAGATGAATGACGCACAGAGTGAACCGAGGTTTATAATTCAATATGGATGTGTTTCAGAGAACTACTTGAGATCAGCCACATACAGACGATATACCACATATTTGTCGCCATCCTTATTGTCTTCAGTATGAATACAATCATCTACGATCTCATTGATAAGGGGCGGTAAGTGTCAACACAGTTATCTATGATCTCATTGATAAGGGGCGGTAAGTGTCAACACAGTTATCTATGATCTCATTGATAAGGGGCGGTAAGTGTCAACACAGTTATCTTTGATCTCATTGATAAGGGGCGGTAAGTGTCAAAATCATCTATGATTTTATTGATAAGGGGCAGTACGAGTCAACACAATCATCTGCGATCTCATTGATAAGTAAATGTCAACACAATCTCTGGGATTTCATTGATAAGGGGCAGTAAGTGTCAATGCAATCATCTGTAATCTTATTAATAAGAGGCGGTAAGTGTCAACACGGTCATCTTTGCTCTCATTGATACGGTAAGGTAATAATTGTCAACACAATCATCTACTATCTCATTAATAAGGGGCGGTAAGTGTCAGCAGTAACAACAATAACTTCATTGATAAAGGGGTGGTGTCAGCACCAACAAATATTACACCATTGATAAGTGTCAAATCGTGTAGTTTATTGTAACTCTACCCATTTGCAAAAAACGTAAAGCATGCGAGGGAAGAACATGATGTTACACTGTAATGTTATACTGTAATGCTACACTCTAATGTTACACTATAATGTCACATTGTAACGTTACACTCTAATATTGCACTCTAACATTACACTCCAGTGTGAAACTGTAACATTACACTCTAACATTACACTCTAATGTTACACTTAGCAAGTTGGGAGAATAATATAACTATATTTACTTTTAATCACAAGTTTACTCACTACTATGACAGAATCCAGGCTGAAATGTTAGTAATGAGTAAACATTATATACTTTTTTATAGTTGTGATTAAAAGAAGATCTGTATTACATTGGAGTAAGGTTTTTGATGTTTGGTTGTGGTAGTTTGTTACTTGAGTGCTAGCTGGTTACTTGAGTGCTAGCTGGTTACTTGAGTGCTAGCAGGTTACTTGAGTGCTAGCAGGTTACTTGAGTGCTAGCAGGTTACTTGAGTGCTAGCTGGCTACTTGAGTGCTAGCTGGCTACTTGAGTGCTAGCTGGCTACTTGAGTGCTAGCAGGTTACTTGAGTGCTAGCAGGTTACTTGAGTGCTAGCTGGCTACTTGAGTGCTAGCTGGCTACTTGAGTGCTAGCTGGCTACTTGAGTGCTAGCTGGTTACTTGAGTGCTAGCTGGTTACTTGAGTGCTAGCAGGTTACTTGAGTGCTAGCAGGTTACTTGAGTGCTAGCAGGTTACTTGAGTGCTAGCTGGTTACTTGAGTGCTAGCTGGTTACTTGAGTGCTAGCTGGCTACTTGAGTGCTAGCTGGCTACTTGAGTGCTAGCTGGCTACTTGAGTGCTAGCTGGCTACTTGAGTGCTAGCTGGCTACTTGAGTGCTAGCTGGCTACTTGAGTGCTAACTGGCTACTTGAGTGCTAGCTGGTTACTTGAGTGCTAGCTGGCTACTTGAGTGCTAGCTGGTTCCTTGAGTGCTAGCTGGTTACTTGAGTGCTAGCTGGCTACTTGAGTGCTAGCTGGCTACTTGAGTGCTAGCTGGCTACTTGAGTGCTAGCTGGTTACTTGAGTGCTAGCTGGCTACTTGAGTGCTAGCTGGCTACTTGAGTGCTAGCTGGTTACTTGAGTGCTAGCTGGCTACTTGAGTGCTAGCTGGTTACTTGAGTGCTAGCTGCTTACTTGAGTGCTAGCTGGCTACTTGAGTGCTAGCTGCTTACTTGAGTGCTAGCTGGTTCCTTGAGTGCTAGCTGGTTACTTGAGTGCTAGCTGGTTACTTGAGTGCTAGCTGGCTACTTGAGTGCTAGCTGGCTACTTGAGTGCTAGCTGCTTACTTGAGTGCTAGCTGGCTACTTGAGTGCTAGCTGCTTACTTGAGTGCTAGCTGGTTCCTTGAGTGCTAGCTGGTTACTTGAGTGCTAGCTGCTTACTTGAGTGCTAGCTGCTTACTTGAGTGCTAGCTGGCTACTTGAGTGCTAGCTGCTTACTTGAGTGCTAGCTGGTTACTTGAGTGCTAGCTGCTTACTTGAGTGCTAGCTGGTTACTTGAGTACTAGCTGCTTACTTGAGTGCTAGCTGGCTACTTGAGTGCTAGCTGGTTACTTGAGTGCTAGCTGCTTACTTGAGTGCTAGCTGCTTACTTGAGTGCTAGCTGGCTACTTGAGTGCTAGCTGGCTACTTAAGTGCTAGCTGGTTACTTGAGTGCTAGCTGCTTACTTGAGTGCTAGCTGGTTACTTGAGTGCTAGCTGCTTACTTGAGTGCTAGCTGGCTACTTGAGTGCTAGCTGGTTACTTGAGTGCTAGCTGCTTACTTGAGTGCTAGCTGGTTACTTGAGTGCTAGCTGGCTACTTGAGTGCTAGCTGGCTACTTAAGTGCTAGCTGGCTACTTGAGTGCTAGCTGGTTACTTGAGTGCTAGCTGGTTACTTGAGTGCTAGCTGGTTACTTGAGTGCTAGCTGGTTACTTGAATGCTAGCTGGTTACTTGAGTGCTAGCTGCTTACTTGAGTGCTAGCTGGTTACTTGAATGCTAGCTGGTTACTTGAGTGCTAGCTGGTTACTTGAGTGCTAGATGGCTACTTAAGTGCTAGCTGGCTACTTGAGTGCTAGCTGGTTACTTGAGTGCTAGCTGGTTACTTGAGTGCTAGCTGGTTACTTGAGTGCTAGCTGCTTACTTGAGTGCTAGCTGGCTACTTGAGTGCTAGCTGGTTACTTGAGTGCTAACTATAACTCCACATTGTTTGTTTCTTCCAGACCTGGACTAGATTTTGATCTGATCATCTGGTCATTCGGCAAGTTCCCCATCGTCATGACGATGTGGTCATGTATGATCCTGAGCACCCTCTTGTGTGTCTACCCCGTCTTCTACTACTGGGCCAACAACCGAACCCCGGGGAAAGCAAGTATGTTCTACCACACCCTACTTCACCGTAGTCAGCAGGGATGTGTGTACACCTAATGTACACAAACGTACAGCCATCTATGTAATGTACACAGATGCACACACACACACACACACACACACACACACACACACACACACACACACACACACACACACACACACACACACACACACACACACACACACACACACACACACACACACACACACACACACACACACACACACACACACACACACACACACACACACACACACACACACACACACACACACACACACACACACACACACACACACACACACACACACACACACACACACACACACACACACACACACACACACACACACACACACACACACACACACACACACACACACACACACACACACACACACACACACACACACACACACACACACACACACACACACACACACACACACACACACACACACACACACACACACACACACACACACACACACACACACACACACACACACACACACACACACACACACACACACACACACACACACACACACACACACACACACACACACACACACACACACACACACACACACACACACACACACACACACACACACACACACACACACACACACACACACACACACACACACACACACACACACACACACACACACACATGTAGAGATAACCATGTGTACATCTATGTACTCACAATGGAACATCCACATTGACCATCCCATACAGGTGCACCTACCTGTACAACACATGTATTCCAATGTGTACAACCATATAATTATGTACATTTATGCAAGGTCACGCATGCAGGTAAGCAAGAACGCACGCATACATGCATGTACGCATGCATGCATGCATGCATGTATACACAGTGTAATCATGGAATTAATCATGGTAGTACTAATTTAATTGTCACAATCATAATAATAATTTCACTTATAAGTGAGTACTCTAGATGTAAAATTGTTCTGCAAACTGGTTTGTTTGAATAGACATTCTTGATTGATTGATGTTTTGGTCATAACAATAATTAAATACCATCCATGATCATAATTGAAATTCCAGTTCTTGGACACTGTAATCACAGCATTAATCATAATTTAGACATAATCATCATAATAATAATTTCCCTTATCAGCTTTGTCTATGTAAACTTGTACCACAAGATGATTTGTTTGAATAAACATTCTTGATGGATTGATGTCTTAATTATAATAATAATGGGGCACAGTATGTCAGCGGTTAGACTCAGAGTCGTGGACTGTCAGTCGGCAGTATATCAGCGGTTAGACTCAGAGTGGTGGACTGTCAGTCGAGAGGACCGTGCATCAAGTCCACCTGCTGCTGTTTGTCATCTTAGGCACCATTGTTCATCCCACTTTGACTTGTGTCTTTGTGAAGAGACACTAAATGCTGTTGGTATGTAACCAATTAACCCTTCCTGAGAGTAATCTCTGCCGTTGCTTTCCTGTGTTGCCAGCCTGGGTGGACTACTGTTGGCTGGGCCTCTACCTCGCCTACCAACTAGCCTTCCTCATACTTCCCATTCAGTTCCTCCACAAGTACTCCCTGCGACCCGCATCATCTGTCATCATTGTCACAGAACAGGTACGTTGTCAGGTGTCACTCACTGCCACCCGTGTCATCTGTCATTATTGTCGGGTGTCATTCACTATCACCCGTGTCATCCATCATCATTGTCACTGAACAGGTGCATTGTCAGGTGTCATTCACTGTCACCTATGTCAACCATCATTATTGTCACTGAACAGGTACGTTGTCAGGTGTCACTCACTGTCACCCATGTCATCTGTCATTATTGTCAGTCGTCATTCACTGTCACCTGTGTCATCCATCATCATTGTTGTCGAATAGGTATGTTGTCAGGTGTCATTCACTGCCATCTGTGTCATCATTGTCAGGTGTCATTCACTATCATCCGTCATCATTGTCATGTGTCATTCACTGTCACCCATGTCATCCATCATCATTGTCACCGAACAGATACGTTGTCAGGTGTCATTCACTGCCACCCGTGTCATGTCATCAATGTCACCGAACAGATACATTGTCAAGGGTCATTCTATGTCACACGTGTCATCCGTCATGGTTGTCACCGAGGTGTCACAAAGATTACTACTAATGAATTGGAGTTGTATGAATATAATTAATCGTTGTGTCTTTTGGATGTAAACATGCCCAAGCAATTTGCTGAATTCATCTAAGAATAAGCAAAAATGCTTTGGCTTGCATCAGGACGATAGTCACCAGTATATAATTTAACAAGATTGTCACTTTTTTTAGGTGCGGTTATTGATGAAGTCGCATGCCTTTGTACGAGAAAACATACCACAGGCTCTGCGACATCGAAAGAGTGATGGTAAGTTGATACTTTAGACATTACGAAACAGCCACACTGTTTGTCAGGATTGCCCTATGTGGATAGACCAGTGTACAAGTCAAATATATCATATCATCATTGTCACATGTCATGTCTGTTGCAAGTTTAAGCGATCATGACCCTCCATTTTCCATGATCATGATTGTACTCTCTCCTAGCCAGGCTGCTAGACCTTCAAGGATTTTTACTATTTGTTGACCTCTGCTTCTTTCCCGCCATCTTTCATGTTGTCACCATACGTTCTAGTTTTCTCTTCCTCATCACGTGGCCTACAACTTCT
This sequence comes from Lamellibrachia columna, assembly GCA_963662155.1. Taxonomy (NCBI): domain Eukaryota; kingdom Metazoa; phylum Annelida; class Polychaeta; order Sabellida; family Siboglinidae; genus Lamellibrachia; species Lamellibrachia columna. The sequence continues at coordinate 51,611,822 of OY759261.1, forward strand.
GCTTGTCTTTTCCTGACTGCACATGATCGTCCTTTTATTGTTGGCTGTTCTTCATATGTCTTCACTGCTATTCTTTTCGTGATGATTTGATTTACCTTTTTTCGTTGGCTGTTCTTAGAATTTCTTCATTGCTTTTCTTTTCTGTCCATGATTTTCTAAGCATTCTTCCAATAAAGCACATTTCTGTTGTTCTATGGGTTTTTCTAATTGATTATTCATTTACCATGATTCATATCCATATAGCAATATGGGCTCTATGTAGCATTGCAGAACATGTTGTTTTACTTCAAGTGACAGACTTGTGTTCCATAGAATCCTTTTCATGTTGCGGAAAACTGTTCTGGCCTGTGCTTTCTTGATCTCATCATTCCATTGACCATTGACAGTTATTAATGATCCAAGATAATGAAACTTGTTTAACTGGTGTCTTAATTATGAACCACAATTTTAAAATATAATTTGACTATTATCAGTTTAATAATCGCGACCTTGCCTTTCAACATGCAATATAAACATAAATTATGTAGTCACTGTTGGTAGGGCGCAATGGCACGGTGGCGCTGTGGTCAGAACATCGGACTCGCAATCAAGAGAATCTGGTTTTGAATCCTCTTGCTGTCATTTCAAAGCTTGGGCAATTTCGTTCATTCCATGTGGCTCCAGTTCGCTCAGCTGTGTAAATGAGTACCTGGTTATAGACAATGGTGGATATATGTGAACAGTCTTTGCGCAGTAATTGCAACATGGCTGAATGCTTCCCAATGAAGTCGAGTTGGCGTTGGAATGAACAGTTCTGCCAGGGGTGAAGTGTAAAGCACTCTACGGACTGGATACGCTATTAAGGAATGTACTTTGACATTTTTTTAATTATTTTTTTCTACATTCTGTTGTGATTTCTTTCTCCCAGGGGAGGACGAGGAAGAGAAACCATTGTGTCCCGACTTCTCCAAGTATCTCTACTTCCTCTTTGCCCCAACCCTTGTCTACAGGAATGACTATCCCAGGTAGGTGTCAAGGTCCCTGGCCTACTGCTGAGGCTAGATTTAACAAGATTTAATATAATAATAATAACCCATTTATATACACTGTAGGGTTAATTCTCACTTTGTGGATCAATGCGCTGTAAATCATATAAAATAGTATATATATATATATATATTATGTATATTATATAACTATATATATATATATATATATATATATATATATATAATTGAAGTATATATATATTATGTATATTATATAACTATATATATATATATATAAATATATATATATATATATATTTATTTAAACAGTATAAAGCTGTTAATAAAACTTGTAGTGTACTAATACAAAATAAATAAATAAAATTAACTTAAAAGTTGGTAAGGCAGATAATGTCAGCAGTTTAACAAGATTGCCAGCCAAAGCAGCAAACTTCAAATGGCAAGTGGACAAGGAAGTCATTGACTTATCGAAAGCCACACCCACACCTATTATACACATACATGCAAACAATCACGCACGCACGCTCGCGCGCGCATGCACACATGCATGCATACAATATACTTAGTCTGTAGTCAATGTGTGTAATCAGTTAACACTGTCCTACCATACACATCCGTGGAGTGTACTGTTGACCGTTGTAGGACCTCGACGGTCAGCTGGAAGTACGTGGTCAGTAACTTAACTCAGGTCGTGGCCAGCCTCTTCTACATCTTCTACATCTTTGAGCGATTTTGTGTTCCTGTCTTCTGCAATTTCCGAGAGGAGCACATCTCCCCAAAACGCATCCTACTGTCGGTTTTTGGAAGCATTCTTCCAGCTACTCTTGTTCTCTTCATAGGTAAGTTAACTCATCAACTAAACCTTTGTTGTCCGATGATTTCGTCATAACTAAATGACACATCTGCACAGGTGAGCAAGTGTGTAATGGTGGATACTTGGTAGTTTCGCTTTTTCACAAAATTATACTAAAATTAGATGAGCAAAAAAATTTAATTGCAAGTTTGTTAGTTTACTGATAGTGAATTATGTCTGTGTATTTAGCCATTTCAAACCATGTACACTACACTACTCAAAAACTAATATTATTTTGCCCCTAGCCCCCCCCTCCCACCCACCTACATGAAACTTTGAATTACCACATTCGACCTATCAAGCGTAAATACCCTACTTAGCATACACACCATTTTTTAATCAGCAGGATCCATCATTATTGTAATTTAACTGGTGTGGAACAACTGAAAAGTGTCGCCATCTGTCGTTGAACAGTTGACACCACTTTTCATTTGTTCTACATTAGTCACTAAATTACATCACAAGTGTTAAACAGTTACCTCATTGTCTAGAGAAAAAAATTTTGGTGCATGGTTTAAGAATAGATTCCTTGACATTTTTTAATGGCCCAATATTTTTGAAGAATATTGTACGCTTATTATGTCGAATACAGTACGTTGACCTGTGTGCTACTCTGTATTTGCCAGGTGGCACACAACGCAAAACTACCTGCATATGCTTGATGTCAGCACCATTTTGAACTGTGACACTGTTTTTTTTTAAAATGCATTAATGCATAATGCTAAATGAAACATCCACTAACTCCTTCTCCCCACTCTCACCCCGTGGAACCAACTTTGTGTAGTCTTAAACATCAATATTTTGAGATAGCGCCTAGATTACATGTGTTACTGACTGGATGCATTACTGTGTGCTGTCACTCCTTGTAGCATTACTGACTGGATGCATTACTGTGTGCTGTCACTCCTTGTAGCATTACTGACTGGATACATTACTGTGTGCTGTCATTCCTTGTAGCATTACTGACTGGATACATTACTGTGTGCTGTCATTCCTTGTAGCATTACTGACTGGATGCATTACTGTGTGCTGTCGTTCCTTGTAGCATTACTGACTGGATACATTACTGTGTGCTGTCATTCCTTGTAGCATTACTGACTGGATACATTACTGTGTGCTGTCGTTCCTTGTAGCATTACTGACTGGATACATTAATGTGTGCTGTCATTCCTTGTAGCATTACTGACTGGATGCATTACTGTGTGCTGTCGTTCCTTGTAGCATTACTGACTGGATGCATTACTGTGTGCTGTCATTCCTTGTAGCATTACTGACTGGATGCATTACTGTGTGCTGTCATTCCTTGTAGCATTACTGACTGGATGCATTACTGTGTGCTGTCATTCCTTGTAGCATTACTGACTGGATGCATTACTGTGTGCTGTCATTCCTTGTAGCATTACTGACTGGATACATTACCGTGTGCTGTCGTTCCTTGTAGCATTACTGACTGGATGCATTACCGTGTGCTGTCATTCCTTGTAGCATTACTGACTGGATGCATTACTGTGTGCTGTCATTCCTTGTAGCATTACTGACTGGATACATTACCGTGTGCTGTCATTCCTTGTAGCATTCTTTGCCATTCTCCACTCGTGGTTTAACGCGTTCGCAGAGATGCTAAGGTTTGGAGATCGCCTCTTCTACAAGGTACGTTCTTCCCCTTGTTTCCAGTGTACCGTGACAGTCTCTTTGCAATGCTTTGAAATACATTTTAAAATAAACCCACACTCACACAAATGGCAGTACTGTTTATTTCTTGTATAACAATAGTACTGTTGTTTTTCTAAGATTAATGCTGTTTTTCATTTTTCTTAATCAGCGCGCTGTATTCTACACTTATCCTTCATGCACAAATCTGGTTGTTATTCTTTACAACCATGTTATTCATATTTACAATCATGTTATTCATATTTACAACCATGTTATTCATATTTAAAACCATGTTATTTGTATTTACAATCATGTTAGTCATATTTACAACCACATTATTCATCTTTACCACAGTGTTGTTATTCATATGTATATACAATCACAGTCATCTTACAGTCATGTTATATTGACACCCCCCAGGATTGGTGGAACTCGTCATCGTTTGCCAACTACTACCGCACGTGGAACATGGTGGTCCACGACTGGCTGTACAGCTACGTGTACAATGACTTTTCCAAGGTGGGACACTCGTTTCCATGGCAACCCATCTAATAATCCTGTGGTTCGACGACCAGTGGCATATTTCGGAGGGGGGGGGCACTGGGCCATGGCCCCCTTTTGACTTAAACGTTGTGATTTGTTTCCGTATTTTTCCATTGCACCGCTACATGATAGCATGGTAAACTACATGGTAGCTACCTGGTAGCATGGTAAACTAACTAGTAGCATGGTAGACTACCTGGTAGCATGGTAGACTACCTGGTAGCATGGTAAACTAAAGGATAACTAGGCTTGGCCTGCCTTTAGCCTTTCCCTTTGCGAGATCTTAGACACACCACAATTGATGTCACAGCAGCCAGTATTATGCTTAAATAACCTTTCACAAATTCTGATAAGAACTAAGTACTCTGAAATTTATAAATGTTTCAGCTTTACCTTTAATAGTTGAACAATTCAGTATTATTTATACTGACACTGAACTAATTCCACAGTTTTGTCCCATACATAATTAGTGACAGAGCTTTTCGATTGGTTGATGCATGCGTTATTGTCGCCAGGCGTTCGGCAAACAATGTCGCCCCCTGGCGATGGGTTTCGTCTTCGTGTTGTCGGCCATCTTCCACGAGTACATCCTCACCATTTCTTTTGGTTTCTTCTACCCGGTTCTGTTCGTCATGTTTGCTGGGGCTGGATGTGAGTATTCTGATTATCGAACTCACCAGGTGGCGTGTAGGTCTGCTGAACTGACATTCGCAAAGGGTGTCAATCTGTGAGGAGGGTATATAATTATTAGCTACCATCAGGGTTGAACAAATTATGATATCTAAAAAATTAAGTTATCAGATTTGACCTATTTAGCGTACATACCCTAATTAGCGTACACCCCATTTTTTTAATCACTCAGATCCGTAGGTTGTTATTGTAATTTTGTCTACACCTATGTCATGGTTCAGTCACGACAGATGATTGAGAGTTCCACTAATATCAGCACACTGGTGTCTGGAGTATAAATGGTTTCTAGCTCCAACTCAGATCACTTGCCAGTTACTTCCGTTGACATTGGGTCGAGATGTGTCCTACCCAAAAGAAAAAAACAAAACTTGATATATCATAGATAAAATTATGAAGGTTAACATAACAGCAGCTTTATATATAAATAAATTAATGGGAATAAATGAACATACATTTGACCTGTCGGTTGCAGTTATGTTCATGTTCGTGAAGAACAAGGACTCCCCTCGCAGTGGCAACATCTTCATGTGGGTTGGCCTGTTCCTAGGCAATGGCATGTTGATGTGTGCCTACAGTATGGAGTGGTACGCTAGACAGACGTGTCCTCCCAAACAGGTAGGGGGCAGCATGTGTTCAGTTTGAATGTTTGCGTGCTCGGTCGATCATGTAGTTGATGTATCCGTTACAGTAGATCCATACTATGATTATTCAAAATTATAAGTGTGTGGTGTATATGTAGATACACAAGTATATATGTATATACCATAAAAGCATACTGTCCTCATACGCAGACTAATTATGCATACAGTTCTGCACTGCACAAACTGCTTTACAATCTGATAAATAAATTTATCTGTTGTTGCGCAACTTGTGCATTTTAGTTTACCATTAGTGTTCCTAGTTTAACCAGAAATGGAATAACTTGTGTAATTATTAAAAAAAAAATATTTTGGGTGACTTTGAGCATGTTTTTCTCAGAGTTTTGAAATGCGTACGTCATGCGATGGAATGGTTGCATGACGTCACACCATATGCATGTCTGGTCTACGTATGAGGCTGTTATGATTGTATATAACATTCACACCTTCCCACTATTACATAGACCATTAATGCCAACTGATGGATTAAGAATAATTGCCACAGTCCTGTTATCGATCACTGCTGTAATTATTTTCATCATCGTCGTTTATCCAGAATATTTTCCCTCTACGAATTATCCTTTTCCACACAGCACTTGTGATGTTTTGTAAATGTGCTTCTGTTTTACAGGACCCGTTTCTTGACTACATCATTCCACGGTCATGGACGTGTGACTTCGCAGTCATGGCACAAAACACGACACACACGACAGAGTCATTGCTACTGACATGACTGCTCATGAAGTAGCAGCAATTATCATGTATCGTACTTCCAGGCTGACACATTGGTCAGACTTTGAGGACCACAGAGACATAATGGTGATAATGACCTCGTCAGAGGAGGACCACATTGGTGATAATGACCTCGTCAGAAGTTGAAGTCTGAAATGACCATCCGTATGTTGATCTGAAATAGTGTCCATGATTTAATAACATTAAGTGTCCTTAAGTCCTTCACTTCATTTAAGTGAAAGTTCTTTCAATTCATCATAAGTTAATAATTCACATAAAGTGAATTGAATTACCTAGACTCCATCTTAAATGAATGTCCTTCATATGGGTGAAGTCAAAGCCCTTGAATTCACTTGAAGTGATAATGTTAATATGCAGGACTTCATTCATGAATTTAACGTCCTGGACGTTAACTGAAGTGAATGTGTAAGACATCATTCATGAATTGAATGTCCTGGACTTCAGTTGAAGTGAATGTTATTGATTTCATTGATGAACTTAATATACTGGTTTTCAAGTGATGTTCAAGAAAAGTGAAAGAAATTTGTCAGCTGACTCGGATACTGTGATCTATATAGGTAATATCTAACACATGTTAGACAAGCGTTAGCACCATGCAGTGTAAGAAACATTCTAAATGTGGCATCTTCTTGAATTAGTACTTTGTTTCATGTATCGCTCAGACATGTTGTAATAGTTATATTGATGCTACAGGATATATATGCATTTAATTGGCCATTCAGTCTGTCTTATGTTGAGGTACAGGCACAAGTTACTAGTACGAGCCCTGTGATCTTTCCTTGTGTCGGCACCTCTCTCTGGTACGATTTCTTATCCTATTGTTATGTTTGTAGATATTCTGGTTTGGTTTGATCACAGTTCAGGCTAAATAGATTACATTTAGCCTGAATTGTGAGTCTTACATGGCAACCGGTTGTCGGGGTTTGTGTTTGTTATTTGGACAAATGGCGTCCTTGTGGCATTCATCTTTGATTTTTCATATTTTAAACAGGATTTTATTCTACCATTTTGCTGGCTACGTTGCATGTGTATATGCTATGGAAGAGATGGAGAGAGATTATGTTATTTGTCAAATTTGAATACTTAAGATATATAGATATATATATATATATATATATATGGCCAAAAGTGTGAGATCGCATTAAGCACTTGCTATCTGTGGGAGATATTTGCGGGAGATATCTGCGGTTGGGTTAGCATTAAACAAATAAAATTTCGATCAGGTAACAATTCGAACCACAATCATGAAATATGCTGTTTTTGTTACAACTAGCCCCGGTCTCTCGTACGCTAAAATGCAAGCTATTTATTTATCAGAAATGTATTTATTTATCAGAAAAGAATAATGGTATATTTATTAAAATCTGTACACGGTTTGTATTGGCTACATGTATGTTTCTGTATCAATAGCCAAACTTTTTTGTAGTTGTGTGAGTTGTATGTAAATGTGAAAGCAATGACCAATGCAGAGAATAGCCACCAGGGCTGTTTTTTTATTCCACAATGCAAAATTATGTTATTTATAAATTTTATTTGAAAAACATGTAATGTGTAGCAGTGTCCCGAGCATTTTATGCTTGTGATGGTGTGACTCAAGGTCATGGTGATGTTTTCAAGGTCGTATTTCGTGAGAAAGTCTACAGCATGTCTTGTTGTATTCTGTGCTATTTTAGCAAATCTTTTTTGAACATTTGTATGATTTATATGCATTTATGATATGTGGATTTCATTATACAAATAGTGTGAATATGATTTTTTTAAAGTGTGGGAAAATTAATTAATCTTTTGGTTTATATTCATCATCTACAACTTGTTGTTGGCAACATTCGGGATTGATTGTCCGGTAAATGGAGCACTTGTTATGTTTTTCTGCATTAGTTTTTTACATGTGGGGGGTATTTTTAGTGTTACTGGTACGTTTTGATTTGTGTTTGTCGCACTGGTTGGCTCAGGCAGGGTAGTGAGGGGATATAGGGGGTTGGGGGCACTGGTGCACAAATTTTGCAAGTTTTTTGCAGCTTGCTTAGTTAGATTAGATTCTTTTGGACGGTTTCAGAATGGTGTGGTAGCTAGAATATTGAATGCCGTCATAATATAATAATATTACAAATTATATCAAACATTCTCTGTTGAATGACAGATACTGGTTAGTCTGGTGGACAAATCCAAAGATCATGAACATAAGTTATGCTTAGAATTAATTATACAAATTTATGAGTGACAAAATCGAATTGTCATCAAGAAATTAGAATACCAACAAAATACCAACAGAATACCAACAAGATGTGTTATCAACGGAGTTTGTTTTGTTAAAGAATAACAACCTTATTATTATTTAACTTGGTGAAATGTTTTTAACGACAGTGTTGTATTATGAACACTAAGTCTTGTTCATATCACTGTAAACAATAGACGTACACTCATGTTTGATAATCATGTAATTAAATCCTTTGATGTTGTCAATGTCAATAATCAATTTATGAACAATATTATAGAAAAACTGTATTTTTTCCATTTTGGATAAAATATTTTTGGAAAAATTATTGCGTCTTTGATGGAGAGCAGAGTCGTTGGTGTAGTGGAGACCAGTTACATTGGCCTGTTGACTTAAGGCTGATTTACACAAATGATCTTTGTCGAATTTGTTGGACTCCACAAGCTCAAATCTGGAATGTCGCTGAGTCAAGATCTAGTTTGCAATGTGTAGATGTGTCGAACATCTAAATGCACAAACAATTTAGTTGCACATTATTGTGCGATATACTGTCGCCGGACAAATCGGCAAAATCACTCGTGTAAACCGGCTTTGAAATGCCTGACCACTTTCTCTGAGCACATTTTTGTTAAAGATGTCTGCTAGCTATATTTCTTCAAGGTTGGCAGATTCAGCCATGTGTGACCATCCTTGTAGTTTCATCATAATTATTTTCATAATTATTTTATTATGTATGATTGCAGTGTACATATCAATGCAACGTGCAGCAGGCGTTTGGTGTACATCATTTATATTGAATATTGCATGTCAATAAATTCATTACTATTGCCATACACTTTCATTTTCATTGAGACATTTTTTATGTGTTTTGTATAAATTTGTGAAGTTATAAATAGTTAGCAGTGTTGTTATTTTAACACATCCATGCCCACAGGCCCTCCATGCCCACAAGTCCCCCCATGCCCACAAGCCCTCCATGCCCACAGGCTCCCCATGCCCACAGGCCCACCATGCCCACAGGCCATCCGTGCCAACAGAGGTGGATTCAGGGGGGATAATAGAGGTAAAGATAAGTTCTTACATAGTGTGGTGTCTAGTCCTTGGGACTGTTCACGGTGCCTTAGGCAGACATGCGCATTCCAACACCAACTCGGCTTCTCTGGGAAGCATTCAACCATGCTGCAATTACTGCAGAGACTATTCATTCACATATATACATGTAGTTCAGATATATACATGTAGTGCACATACATCCATCACTGTCTGGAGCCAGGTGCCTGAGGTACTTATTTATACAGGTAAGTGAACTGAGGCAACGTGGAGTGAACAAAATGTGGCCGAGCTTTGTAATGGTTTTGGATCCCAGTCCTCTCAACAGAGTCCTGTGTTCTAACCACTGCACTGCTGCGCCCCACTAGTAGATGTCAATTACTATGCCTCCTGATCTGATACAGGCTAACATCTTGATGAGAGGTTAATGGTGTTCATTGATACAGCTGAGTGCCCAGAGTTCTTGCGGTAGTAAGTTTTGGACCTAGTTCCAGGCATGTCCGACTAGTGCTCTGATTACTAAACTGGGTTGCTGTTAAACACAAACTCGCTCTGGAGTATCGTAATAAATATATTGATAGAAATAAATATAATTGATAAAAAATATATTGATAGAAATAAAAATATTGATAGAAATATTTTTTTCTCACTCAAGAAAGATAATAGAAATAGAGGACATGCGGTAACATTAGGAAAGGATCAGTGTAGATTGGATAATAGGACGTACTTGTTCTCACAGAGGACAATCAATGAATGAAACAAATTATCTACAGATTGTGTAACTGCTAGCAGTGTGAATATGTTTAAAAACAAGGTTGACACATATCTCAGGAGAGTGGATTACACATAGATTAAAAATATTGGACTCTTGATAAGCCAATGGCTTCCTTGTCCACTTGCCATTAACTAATAACTAATTCTGTTATATTAGCAACAACATGTATGACCACTGGAAGAAACACTTCATTCATTACCATCCACTTTATAAAACTATACCTTGTGTGAAAATATCAGTATCACAGAGAAACGTCTTTTTTAAGAAGGCATACACTTTATACATGATAGAATATCGTATGATATATATTTAACATTCACCGGAAAATAAAGAATGTTTATAAAATAACAGCATATCTCATAACACAATTTATCATGACCTACAACATTAATTGCACTTTTCTTGTGTAACAAGAGAATATCACTTGATACAAGTAGCCACCAAATCATGTTGAAAAAACTACTAAATTATACCTTATTCACCTACACCTGTATATGGTATTTGTCATCTACTTTGCTAGTACTGGTCTCTGTCTTTATTGTTCAATAAAGACACCAGATATCACTGTGATTCATTCTAAGAACATTTGATTATTTTGTCAAACATATTATTGGATTTTTTATGATTTATACACACACTTAAATACATTGTGCATTGTAGTAATTTCCCCTCAAATGTAAACATAGCCCACTAGAAGTTAGTTGTATATTAAAGGGAAACATAAGTCATGTTTTTGGGACTATGCCCCTATAGTTACTAAAACATAACCATTTGTAACTACAATTAAGAACACCACGCCAGTGATTTACTACAAAAACCTTGTTGAACACACAACATTTAAATTTCATAGGCTGCGCCATACTGTTAGACAACCCAACATCAAAAGCACGTAAGTCTGGCAATATTTGCTCGGCAAATAAAAATCTCAGTAAATGCTTATAATCCTATACTTGCCAATAGGATATACACATGCTGTTTGCATCTAAACTCGACCTATGTAAAATATGGTGGCCTTTGTTTACTAGAATAGTCCCATTCTGACATAGCATCGCGTTTGATTGAAGAGTTTCCGTTATTTATCTGCCACCCAGTCTAAGGGGCACAGCTTAAAGCTAAGGAAGACGTACTGCCGTACGGAGATCTGTAAACATTCTTCACAAATTGTGTCATCGATTGTTGGAACAAACTTCCTGAAGAAGTATCACCTGACTCAGCTCCTACTCTGAACACCTTCAAGAAGAAATTCAGGTCTCTAGCCACCGACTGAAAGAGACTATACAACCAAGTATATCAAGTAACTGATTTCTGAGAAACGCGCAGGTGCTTAACAGTCACGCTGGTTAACATGTCAGCCCCCAAATGAATGGAGATTTGACCTGATTCTCCAACTTTTAGACAAAATTCTTAGTAAACCCCAAGTGTGATATTCTTGACTGTAGTTGCAAATGATTAGCTTTTATTAACTCTTAGGTGCATAACACCAAGCCATGACTTGTTTGGTTTTATATTCCCAGGCTACATGCTAAAACGCCACCTGCTGAACACATTTGACACTAGACTTAATGGTGTCGAGACTGCTGAGAGGGGGTGCCACCTGCATCAGGCTCCAGGTGAGGTTGTCGGATGGAGCAGAGGAGGAGAATGACGTCACTGCGGAGCCGGCTCCAGTCACAGCTCCTACAAGAGCAGCAATGAGAAATATTAACCAATGAGAAATATTAATCTACATTCTTGTTATTCGAGTAACAATTAACATGGACCATGTAGATAAGCGCCTGTTCACAACTGCTGACATTTACATATTCATACAAAGCGTATTAATTATTATATTCCATCCACGAAGTAGTATTTTAAAATGTTAATAATTTTCCAGATTAAAAAACATTGATGCGAAAATGTCATAACACAGTGTATGTGCATAGGACGTACCGGTGCAATAATAGCAATCAAAATCTTCTCATAAGCATTTTTCTCCAATAATTATGTTAAAGCTTTGTGTTGTTCTAACAACTCCATGGTGTCATATTGATAATTGTTTTTTCATGAAGTTGTGAATTTTCAGGTAGTCGGACTGTATAGTAGTGACCGGTTACGCAATTCAAAACGTTAGTTCTCTAACAGTTCACTGTGCGGCACAGCAGGATGCAACCGTGGTCATATTTTGCATGCGACCGACATTTTAAACAAATTTGTACCTGTCCCCCGCTTAATACGAATAGGTAAATGTCAATAACTGTGAATGGCCCCTACACAATAACTGTGAATGGCCCCTATGCAATAACTGTGAATGGCCCCTATGCAATAACTGTGAATGGCCCCTACGCAATAACTGTGAATGGCCCCTACGCAATAACTGTGAATGGCCCCTATGCAATAACTGTGAATGGCCCCTATGCAATAACTGTGAATGGCCCCTACGCAATAACTGTGAACGGCCCCTCTAATAACTGTGAATGGCCCCTACGCAATAACTGTGAATGTCCCCTACGCATTAACTGTGAATGGCCCCTACGCAATAACTGAATGGCCCATATGCAATAACTGTGAATGGCCCCTACGCAATAATTGTGAATGGCCCTTACACAATAACTGTGAATGGTCACTACACAATAACTGTGAATGGCCCCTACGCAGTAACTGTGAATGGCCCCTATGCAGTAACTGTGAATGGCCCCTACGCAATAACTGTGAATGGCCCCTACGCAATAACTGTGAATGGCCCTTACACAATAACTGTGAATGGCCACTACACAATAACTGTGAATGGCCCCTACGCAATAACTGTGAATGGCCCCTACGCAGTAACTGTGAATGGCCCCTACGCAGTAACTGTGAATGGCCCCTACGCAATAACTGTGAATGGCCCCTACACAATAACTGTGAATGGCCCCTACACAATAAATGTGAATGGCCCCTACGCATTAACTGTGAATGGCCCCTACGCAATAACTGTGAATGGCCCATATGCAATAACTGTGAATGGCCCTTACACAATAACTGTGAATGGCATCTACGCAATAACTGTGAATGTCCCCTACGCATTAACTGTGAATGGCCCCTACGCAATAATTGTGAATGGCCCATATGCAATAACTGTGAATGGCCCCTACGCAATAATTGTGAATGGCCCTTACACAATAACTGTGAATGGCATCTACGCAATAACTGTGAATGTCCCCTACGCATTAACTGTGAATGGCCCCTACGCAATAATTGTGAATGGCCCATATGCAATAACTGTGAATGGCCCCTACGCAATAATTGTGAATGGCCCTTACACAATAACTGTGAATGGCCACTACACAATAACTGTGAATGGCCCCTACGCAATAAATATGAATGGCCCCTACGCAATAACTGTGAATGGCCCCTACGCAATAACTGTGAATGGCCCTTACACAATAACTGTGAATGGCCACTACACAATAAATGTGAATGGCCCCTACGCAATAACTGTGAATGGCCCCTACGCAGTAACTGTGAATGGCCCCTACGCAGTAACTGTGAATGGCCCCTACGCAATAACTGTGAATGGCCCCTACACAATAACTGTGAATGGCCCCTACACAATAAATGTGAATGGCCCCTACGCCATAACATTAGCCAATCCTAACGTGTAAACAAGTGCTTAATAATTATTGTATTTGGAGTGGTTTGTCACAATAACATGGTCTCAATTTGGTGTGGCTTGTCACAATAACATGGTCTCAGTTTGGTATGGCTTGTCACAATAACATGGTCTCAATTTGGTGTGGCTTGTCACAATAACGTGGTCTCAGTTTGGTGTGGCTTGTCACAATAACATGGTCTCAATTTTGTTGTGGCTTGTCACAATAACATGGTCTCAATTTGGTGTGGCTTATCACAATAACATAGTCTCAATTTGGTGTGGCTTGTCACAATAACTTGGTCCCAATCTGCGTACGTTTCGTGACTTGTTGACAAGTCACTAAGTGGCAAGTCAAGTCTCAAGTCAATGACCTCCAAGTCCATGTCAAGTCATAAGTCATGAAAATGGGCGAATCGAGTCCGACTTGAGTCAACCTCTATGATTATGTCAACAAGTCTGCACCTACGAGACTAAGCTGACTCGGTGACCCACCGTGCTGGCATGCAGCAATTTTAATAATTTTAAGCACTAAAATCTGCATTAATAAAATCAACCAGATAATATACATGCATGGCCTAACCTAAAAATCTGACAATGGTAACTGTACCATTAAAATGCATGTATACTAAAAGTAGCAAGTTCTTCTTAACACAGTAAAAATTAGAAAATTGTGACGCATAATTTATCTTTACTGCTATTGTTTACTGCTACTGCTACTTCTACTTTACTTCTACCTCTTAAAAGATCCCAATACAATGTAATACAATCTTACCAACTACTGCGCCCAGCACAGATGTTCCTGAAGGGCTGCAGTACACAAGATTCGTTCCCTCTAGCGCAACCCTGGGGGAGAAGGTTGCATTATTCAGTGTCACCAACAGGGGGACGCCAGCACCGACGAGGCCGCTAAGGGTGTAGGTGGCGCCACCGGGCTGCTGGACGGTGACAGTGACAAGTTCGGAGATACCTTCGGGTGCCGATGCTACATGTTCGGTGCTCACCTGAAAGCCAGATCCGCGTTGAAACCGAGGCACGATTAATATATTACAAATCATGTGTCACACTTGATATAGTGCGGGTGATTGAAATTATTGTGCCAATAAAAAAGCACTTCTTTTCCATGAAAATGTCCCTTTTGGCAAAATCAACATTTATTTTATATATCTGATTATACTCCTCATGAAACTATCACCCCCTGGTGAATCATTAACCCTTGGTGAATTTCAACACCCTGGTTCAATTACCACCCATCGTAGAACTACCACCCCATGGTTGCACAACCACACTCTGGTTTACACAACCACTCCCCTGGTTTACACAACCACCCCTGGTTTACACAACCACCCTCTGGTTTACACAACCACTCCCCTGGTTTAAATAACCACTCCCCTGGTTTACACAACCACCCTCTGGTTTACACAACCACTCCCCTGGTTTACACAACCACCCCTGTTTTACACAACCACCCTCTGGTTTACACAACCACTCCCCTGGTTTACACAACCACTCCCCTGGTTTACACAACCACCCCTGGTTTACACAACCACCCTCTGGTTTACACAACCACCCCTGGTTTACACAACCACCCTCTGGTTTACACAACCACTCCCCTGGTTTACACAACCACTCCCCTGGTTTACACAACCACCCTCTGGTTTACACAACCACCCCTGGTTTACACAACCACTCCCCTGGTTTACACAACCACCTCTGGTTTACACAACCACCCTCTGGTTTACACAACCACCCTTGGTTTACACAACAACCCTCTGGTTTACACAACCACCCCTGGTTTATACAACCACTCCCCTGGTTTGAACCATCAGAATCTCACTTAAACTATGAACTACTGGGTGAACCACCTAGAGCCTAGGTGAACCACCTGGGCCTAAGTGAACCACCTAGGGCCTAGGTGAACCACCTAGGGCCTAGGTGAACCACCAAACAACTGTTGAAATACAACCATCCAGAACTACCATCTCTTGGTTGAACCATTACCTTGGTTAATCACAGCCCCTTCAATTACCACCCCGTGAACTTGCACTTAAAAATGCTATCTTTGCTACAGTGCTGCCACCTACCTGCAGTCCCATCTCCTTGGCAACGGCTGGGGCACTAACCAAGTTGAGGCCGTTCTGTGATTTTGGCCGGAGCACACCAACCAGAACGGCTGCCCCGAGATATGAGGCTGCATTCTCAAGTCCAGACCCTACAGCAGATGGCACTTCTGTCAGTTACACTTTTCCATAGACAAGAACTAAAGTTTATACTGGCCAGAAATAAGTAAAGGCAGAACACAAATGAAATACCGTATTCGACCTATCAAGCATACGTGCCCTAATTAGCCCTAATTAGTGTATCTTTTTTAAACAGCAATACATCCATAATTATTGTAATTTGACTAGTGTGAAACAATTGAAGTGTCGCCATCTGGTTTTAGTCAGTTTGACAACAGTTTTCAGTTGTTCTACACTAGTCACCAACATACACCACTAGTACTAAGCAGTTACTTTATTGTCTAGAGAAACAATGTTGGTGTACGCTTATAAGAACAGATTCCTTGACATTTTTCTACGATCCAATTTTTTCAAGCCTACCATACACTTATTAGGTGGAATATGGTATCAGGTGTCTGGTTTGTGGGTCGCTCACAATTACAATACACACATTTTAAAAATATTTCTGGGCCACTCATGGTTAGTTCGTGTGTGCATACATCACCTTGTGACACATGTTTAGTTTGTGTGTGCATACATCACCTTGTGACACATGTTTAGTTTGTGTGTGCATACATCACCTTGTGACACATGTTTAGTTTGTGTGTGCATACATCACCTTGTGACACATGTTTAGTTTGTGTGTGCATACATCACCTTGTGACACATGTTTAGTTTGTGTGTGCATACATCACCTTGTGACACATGTTTAGTTCGTGTGTGCATACATCACCTTGTGACACATGTTTAGTTTGTGTGTGCATACATCACCTTGTGACACATGTTTAGTTCGTGTGTGCATACATCACCTTGTGACACATGTTTAGTTTGTGTGTGCATACATCACCTTGTGACACATGTTTAGTTTGTGTGTGCATACATCACCTTGTGACACATGTTTAGTTTGTGTGTGCATACATCACCTTGTGACACATGTTTAGTTCGTGTGTGCATACATCACCTTGTGACACATGTTTAGTTTGTGTGTGCATACATCACCTTGTGACACATGTTTAGTTTGTGTGTGCATACATCACCTTGTGACACATGTTTAGTTCGTGTGTGCATACATCACCTTGTGACACATGTTTAGTTTGTGTGTGCATACATCACCTTGTGACACATGTTTAGTTCGTGTGTGCATACATCACCTTGTGACACATGTTTAGTTCGTGTGTGCATACATCACCTTGTGACACATGTTTAGTTTGTGTGTGCATACATCACCTTGTGACACATGTTTAGTTTGTGTGTGCATACATCACCTTGTGACACATGTTTAGTTCGTGTGTGCATACATCACCTTGTGACACATGTTTAGTTCGTGTGTGCATACATCACCTTGTGACACATGTTTAGTTTGTGTGTGCATACATCACCTTGTGACACATGTTTAGTTTGTGTGTGCATACATCACCTTGTGACACATGTTTAGTTCGTGTGTGCATACATCACCTTGTGACACATGTTTAGTTTGTGTGTGCATACATCACCTTGTGACACATGTTTAGTTTGTGTGTGCATACATCACCTTGTTGATGCACTTACAAAATATTGGCTGTATCAGTTTCAATGTATCCATTGAACAAATTATTATATATATAAGACACATTCAACTTGTGTCATAAGGAAAATATTGAAGCTAAAACTCTGGTTAGTTTTACCTGTAACATTAATAATAATAATAATAATAATATAATCAAACCTGTTTTAAGTGACCACTCAACGGATGATAAAAAGTGGTCTGTTAATACAGATGGTTGCTTGAGCAGGTTTGATTGTATTAGATGCAGTATATAATATCCAACTGCTATGGCTGTGCTACATAGTGCCCTGTCCAATTTATCATATTAAACAATAATATTTACTTATAGAATATTAGCTTTTATGTAAATATTAATAAAAGTTAAATAACATAGACAACCATGCACATATATTCTCAGCAGTTTTTTTATAAATGGAACAAAGTCATTTTGCACACATGCACAAATGAATGGACACACGCGTGCATGCACGTCTTACTTTGCTTAAGTTTTCGAGGCGGGGGTAACTGCGTAACCTGCTGTGGACTCCATCTCAACCACGTGAGTCACGGCAGAAGCGTCTATGACGCAGCTCAGTTCATTTTGCTAACAACCTTGCGTGAGGACATGATTGATAATGACTAAACCTTGATGGTCAGTACTGCTGACCATAGTAAAGGGTGAAAGGACTCACCATAGGTGACCAATCGGACCTGCGTGTCTTTGCTGATATCTCCAAGCAAGGTACTGCCCAGCTGCCCAAGAGCTGTCCCTAGGGACACATAAGGTCTTGTGTTGGGGCTGAGGGCATTAGCCAAGGCTGCAGCATTGATCTGAGGGAAAATGTACAGAATTTATATAACGTCATATATCTGGCCTCTAGAGAGATCAAAGTGTTTTACATTTCACCCATAGCAGCCATATTCATTCCAACTTCACAGGGAAGTATTCAGTTAAACTGCAGTCATTACGCAAAACCTAATTATTCATGCAAATTCAGTGTTATCAATTATCAGGTAGGTCACTACATGTTCAGTATCATTTAATTTATGTTGCAGTTGGAAATTAAATTGGCAGAACTCCATCCTGAAATTTTAATATGTTGTTTACCTAAAAAAGGGCTATGCACAGTAAAAAATTGTGGTCATACGACTTGTCCCACATTCTCAATTTGGGTGCTGAAATTTGTAAAATATAGAAAACTTAACTAATGACAAAACAACAAAAATAATGATATTTATAAATATTCATATTCAACCTATTTACACATAGATTTCAACTTCTTAAAAATTACGAAAAATAGGTGTTACTTACAGCCCCAAAGAGTTCCTTTCCTTTGACCAAGTCTACAAACTGTTTGGCGATGTCCTCGGCTACCCTGCTTTGTGCCTCCAGGGTGCTAGCCCCCAGATGGGGGGTACAGGTCACCTTGGGGTGCTTGATGATGGGTGACTCTGTGGGGGGCTCCTGAGGTGAATATCACAAAAAATTAATATAATTATGCAAACTATTAATCAGAGAAAAACATGCAATATGCTACTAAAAATCTCTAAATATTTTATTTTGTCAGAAAAATCAACTGTGATATGCTATTCAAACGTACAATGTTTGAGGTTCTTTTTCCTTCTTCTTCCAAAATGCTGTCTAACCTCAACACGCTAAGGACACAAGCAGACCAATAGGCAAACACAAAAATAATTACTTATATACAGTTAATTAACATTTTAACTTTTTTTCTATCTAAAGTCTTGGATAGTAAAGTGTCTGATTGTAAATGTAAATGTTTATTAATTTTTTATAGCACCATATCTATACAATGGTATTCTGTGCTGCATAGTAAAAGAATGTGTAGTAAAAATGTCAAAACAGTACAAATTTTACTCTTAAGTGCATCCGGACTGTAGACTAACAATATGTAGATTAAAGAATGCAGCATATTTGGTAAATAATATGGAATGTGAGATTTATTATTTAATTGCTTAAATGCTTGATTATATAAAAATGGTGGTTCACTAAAACATGTTTGTGCGGTCAAAATATTAGAATAGATATAGTTTATATTAGAAAACATGATTTTGCGATAAAACCATTCAGACTTTGCACAAGATTAGATCTGTGTAATACCAAACAAAAATATCAGCCTTCCGCTCTCACCTGAACGAACACATCAAGGGCAGCTCCTCCACACTGTCCTGATTCCAGTGCCCTCAGAAGGGCATCTTCATCAATAATACCCCCTCGGGCACAGTTGATCACCTTCACACCCTTCTTGCATTGACCAAGTGTCGTGTCATTTAGAAGGTCTACGGCAGTAAGGTTGACAAATAATAATATCTTAAAGAATCACCTACAAATGTGAGGCATTAGAATTGAAAGCTTTCCGCAGAGCTGTGGAATTATAAACCATATCATCTGTCTCTAGTAGTGACATTGTAGACTAAATTGTAGTGTAAACTACTTGTGTATCAGTCTGATTTTTACCATTCAAATGCCTGTTTAAAAATAAAAAAACTACAACAATCATATTTAAAAGTAATAATCAGATGTCTCCCATTAATTACAATGTTAGTACAGGTATATATATATATATATATATATATCTATAATTATTATGGTACACAGGTCCACCATTTACACGGATCAGCATGTACACGGACCAATATTTACATTCTCCTGAATGTGCTGCCACCTGGGTGATCAGTCTTAAATATGTCTATAGTTTGAAAATGTCAATACAGATTACCCTAACCCTTTCCCCTGTACTCACTCTTAGTCTGGGGTATGAGGGGCGTGTGTACTGTAATGTAGTCTGCCTGTGGCCATATTTCATCCAATGACATCGACTTGACGCCAAAACTAGCAGCAACCTCTGGTGGTGTGATCGGATCAAAACCTATTGTCTGGAAAATAATATTTGTTATTAATAATTGTGAAGTCATGTACCATAAAAATGTTTTGTTTAAGTACCAGTCTTTAATTGTTTAATATTCAGCAAAAGTTAAAAATTATATGTAAATATGAAAGCAATATTGCAATGTTTAAAAATAATATTCTTATAGATCAAATTCAAACACGTGAGTCGATGTGACTGTTCTTTATTGAGCATTTCAACATTTAAATTGATCACCATTTAAAGGTTTTATAAAGTAAAACATTTACATGGTGAAAATTACAAATAAGGGTTATTCGAGAGAGAAAAAAAGGGGAGAGGGTGGAAAACACTTTCTGGATATTATATATATATATATATATATATATATATATATATATATATTATTATATAAACAAACATATACATATACATATACATATATATATATATGTATACTTGTATACATGTACATAGATACATGTACATACATACATGTATGTACATACGTACATATGTACGTACGTACGTACGTACGTACATATATAATAAGACAATAATTACATCATTGCGGTAATAGTACTAACTAAACAAGAAATAATACGTTTACATTACCGTCATGCCAAAGGCTTGCATTCTCGTGGCCACTTCCTTTCCTATCCTCCCTAGTCCAAGGATGGCCAGTGTCTTCCCGTTCACCTCATTTCCCATAAGTTTTTTCCGGTCCCATCTTCCCTGGTGTAATGACTCCGTGCCCTGGGCAATGTTCCTAAACAAGGGAAGGGAACCCAGTCTGGTTGTCAATGGTTTCAAATATAGTGGCATTGTGACATGTTGTAATCAATTACGCTGTAAGGTGTAACTGTAATAAGAAGTGAGTGCAATCATAATAAAGTAATTGCAATCATACTATTTAATTGATCATAGTCAGCTGTGAATATGAGCCAATAAATTATTGTTTTGATGATATCTTTATAATCATAATCAAAATAAAAAAATAATATTTTTGACAGTGATATTGAAATTGGATCCAGATAAAGCGGCAACGTGATCTAGTTGAAGACTAAATAAACTGATTTATATTTGATCTAGATCCATGTGATGAGAGTATACTGAAATATCAGTCTGTTGCATTAACACACATTTTTGGGTGTAATTTATATGCATAATATAACATTTCAGGTGTTTTACTGCAATGCTACAGATATGGAATTATTATATTCAAACAGTACTGAAATAGTTTTGCACATGCAGGATCTTCGTGCATGTACTATGAAAAGCAGTAGACAAGCAGGCTGCACAGCGTACTTACCTGGACATGGCCATAAGCAGAGCGCAGGTGTGTTCTGCCGCACTCAAAGTGTTGCCCCCTGGTGTGCTGTTTGGAAACAACATGACAGAGCTCTTAAATGCTGCACGACAATTCAAGCATTCACAAGATATTGATATCTAAAGTAGGTTATAATTAGTTTCCCAGAATATATTATAGGGACCTTATAAACATATGCTGAATGTTAATTCGATTAAGTTAATCACATAATCTAAACATGGTCATAGCAAACAGTAGATATGTGCATGCCTGATAAACCTTTATTCCCCACTAGGGGTCACTACTGTACCGGCAATGAAGGATATTCATAAATATAAACTATTTTAATTGTGTTCAGACTTCTGGACAGCTGTAATGTGATTATAATAAATTACTCAACTTCAAGTAATTGCAATGAAACCATAACTGAACCATGCCTTGTAAAATGTATATGTCTAAAGTATCAGTATCTGACAATGTCAGACGACAAAACAGACGACAAACTGTTGGACTCTTGGACTTGATAAGCCAATGGCTTCCTTGTCCACTTGCCATGTAGTGTTTTTGGATAACAGTTTTGTCTTATTAAATGTTAAAAAAAACATACTTCATAACAATGATGCCTTTTTTCGTGGCTGCATCGCAATCGATATTATCAACACCAGTTCCGGCTCGACCAATGATCTTCAACTTAGTCGCGGCTGCTATGACATCAGCAGTTGCCTTGGTTGCTGATCGGACGATCAAACCATCATATTTCTGCAAAAATAAAAACTTGTTTTGTAACACATGTAGACAAATTTACCAACAGCTCGCGGCGGCATAATGTAAATGGCATGTCACACATTGTTCATTCATAATAATAATAAAGTACCTTTAATTGGTTGTGGACTAATCGGACGGGTAATGGTATGAATTTCCTGGAAACGCTCTTTGAAGTATGGGGCTATCCGTAAAATACGTCACGCAAATTGTTGACTTTTTGAGACCTCCCATCCCTTGTAACACTCCGTAACGTTTGGGTGTACGCCCTCTAAAATTATGTTCGTTTTGAGAAAGACCCTCTATTATGCATACATTTATTTTATATTCGTTACATATCGACTTTGATTCATAGTTTACACGTAGAATACAGGTATGTTTAACTATAATAAATCAAATGTCCAAGTTTGTGTCCGTTTAATCTTATTATAATCCACCGTATATTTGTACCCTATGTTTATACCCTATGTGTGTACCATATGTGTGTACCCTATGTGTGTACTATATGTTTGTATGTATTTTATGCTACGCCCCCTAGACGCTTTGCATATCGGGCGTTGAACTTTCAAACTTGGTACAAAACAAGTTTTTGTTCGAAATTCACCCCGCTCTATTACCTTTTTACGAATATCCAAATTACCATTTGTCGCTATTACGTACAACTGTCTGCAACGCTATGTAAACAATTACGTACAGTTGTTGATAACGTCTTTTCTTCTATTGTTCACAGTTACGTCATACAAGGCAATGCGTTTTTTGCTTGTATATGTAATAATGCATGTGTAATGAAGCCCTTTGGGCTTTGGAGTTCTTCTCTGCACTGATGCACTCATGGTTTGGAGTCATGACACACGTCACTGGTTTCTGCTGATAAGCAGCAGTGTGCCTATCCACACACCAGACAACCTCCGAAGGATAAATAGTGCTACTCAATGGGTGTGCTGCTGTCCCAGACACCAGTGCTGTTTGGGGAGTGCAACGCATGTCTACATCATCCTCACCAAACCACTCCAATTCAACATCATCCATGTACGCACACAAGTTTTCGGTTACGTTTTTCCAGGGGTTTCGATGCAACAGGCTGGTATTTTGCGGAGTTCTTCGCCGGCATACCAAATTTGCAGACTTTTCGCGCGCCACCACAAAATTCACTGATGCAGTTGAAATATACCCGAACATTGACATAACAATCAATGCTATCGGTTTGATATCGACGGCTAGACGAGCAAAACAACTGTTTTTAAATAACGAACTAATGAACGCCAAGACACCCCTTGTAATGCTCCGTGACGCTTATCGGACACCCTACCCCCCCCCCCCCCCCGAGCGTGACGTACTTTATGGATTATCCTATGGGCGGACGCGTCTCAGCCGTCTGGTTCTGGGACGAAGTGTATAATGATTTGGCGTACTTCTGTACATATATGCTAAGGATTATTATTTATGCACTGATAAATGATAATGCAATGCATAAACAACAAGTATTCTTTATATTTTAATGTAATTATAAACTATTAATTACATTAATTACCTTTATTGTCATTGCACAGCTGTTTCTTTTACTGAAATGAACTGTTCAGATGAAAACAAACTGTGGTTAGATGCTCTTCGTGCGTGCGTGCGTGCGTGCGTGCGTGCGTGCGTGTGTGCGTGCGTGCGTGCGTGCAACGGCCACAACATGTCTTATTAACGGAACACTCTATTTAAGTTATAACGGGGTACCTAAATGTGCCGTAAACAGGGTCAACGAAAGGGAGACCAAGGGGTTTATAAAGCTATTAGATGCTTGGTAGCCTGTGCTGTTTGCCCTGCCCGAGCTGCAAAGCGCCACAACGATCGTTTGTTTGCAAAACTTCTGTTTTTATAGTACCCGGTAACAGAATACGCTCCCTAGTTCACAAGGTTCATTCATAGACGCCTAGGTGATAATTTGAAAAAGGTTATAGGTAACTGAGATAAATATTCAAGGGACACAGGAGCGTATTTATAAACAGGTCAATTGAACTGTGTTTATTGTAAAGGGTGATTAGCTCAGCCTCACGCGTCAAGTTGGAGGGGTGAGTCCCGAGGTGAACTTGATGTAAAATGCATACATGGGAGATTGAGACACATGCAACACCCCTTCATAATGTATGGACCAGGTTAGCCTTAAATTGTGGGAGGTGGGAGGTTGCGACCCCCGTCACAACGCATTTTTATTTCACATATGTACGCAAAATACTCATATCGGTAGCATATAGTGCACTCGCCAAACTAAAACAAAATACTCAGATCGGTAGCATATAGTGCACTCGCCAAACTAAAACAACAGAAATAAAAAAATCTAAAAATTCCCCAAATTTCAAGACATTTCAGAGTACCTAAAAATGCTGACTTTCCAACTTTCAGACCCCAATTAAACTACAACCCTGGCCCTCCGGTCTGACCCCGCCCCTTGAGTAGACGTATGCGTCGGACAATCGACAGACTGCAATACACCAGGAGTGTACGTGCTAAATATAGCATATGTCGCTCGTTTAGTACAAGTGGAAAATTCCTCACACACAACACTCGCTCGTCGCGCCAGCAGCTTTGATGACAGAAGTAAATGTCAAGGCCTGCGTGTTCACGACACAAGCGTACAGCGCTAGACAGTGGAAATTTCCAAACCCAACCCATCGTCTACGTCGCCGCAATAGTTCGACTTATCCATCCATTTTGGGGTCGACGATGCAGATATGATGCCTGACAAACTTTTAACACGAGCAGCACCACAACAGCACCGTATATGGTCGCGGGGTGGCGGGTTTATGTGATTGTTGGGTCGTGCTTTATTTGTGACACACGCCACAAGTGGTACCCCGGTACGGTCACACAGTACCCTGCTGCGACCCTTTTTGTCACGCTCCACCCCCAGTCTGATCGGTGTAGTGAAACCGACTACGCGGCCGGTCGAAGTCCATTCACCCTAGAAATTAGTTCGCTTGTTCGCGAACGTATAATGCAGGTCTAGATCTATTTGTAGGATGGACTTTGCATGGCTGAGACAAAACGTGCAAAGTTCGCATTGGCACGCGCACTGACCATACAGGCACTGACCGTCCTATAAATCGTTCATTGCTGCCTGTCCAGTTTTGGGGTCCCATTGTCCCGGACAGTCTAATTAAGTCACGCTTGCAAGACGTCGAGTGCAACACTAATAGTAGGGTAACATAGTCGTCTTGACTAAGTGGAGCACTTCACTCGGAAATGTTCATAAATATGTCGACACCACCATCAGAATTCGTTAGTAATTATACATCCAATCATGAGCGTCCGGGGGGGGGCAGGGGGGGCACTTACCCCTGATCTGGAATTGTTTTGGAAGTGGATTCGTGAGCTCAAAGTACACACACACATATATATTATATATATATATTATATACATATATATATATATATATATATATATATACATATATACATATATATATATATATATATATATATATATATATATATATATATATATATATATATATATATATACATATATATACATATATATATATATATACATATATATATATATATATATATATATATATATACATATATATATATACATACATATATATATATACATATATATATATATATACATACATATATATATATATATACATACATATATATATATATATACATACATATATATATATATACATAATTTTTTTGTCGGCGACACTGTCGATGTAAACACCACTGATAGTATCGTTGACAAAACATCTCTCCTTCTGCGAATTCATAGTCACAGATAATTATGGTTAGTATTAGGGATCGAGTACGTGGCAGGAAGTGGTGGAAGATTCTTCCTAAAATTTGGTGGGAGGATGACCCTCAAAACATGTGTGAGGTCGAAGATTGAGACATGTGCCACACCCCCCCCAAAAAAAATTAAGGGAATGTCACGTACAAAATTTTGCTCCTAATTTTCTCATTTAACTAATCGCGGAAATTGTTGGTACGTGCTTAATTAACGCGAGTATAATTAACCCATCACTCACCGGTATTTCAGAGATTAATTGCTCCTTCGACAACTTTGTGTTCTTGACAACTTCGATGCCGTTCGATCGTAAAATGTCAACGCATTTGTCGTCAACTTCGTCACTGATGAGCACATTTTGTAGATTAAACGACATAGCGCTGATATGGTGGCTGCGATTGTCAACGATCGGTCATCCAAGAGCTGACTTTACGTACACCGACACCCTTCGAACGTGCGACAGCAAATGAAATCCCAACACCGACTGAGCTATTCTTAAGGCCGCGACTGGCTTCTGGGTCACGTGTGTTTACTCGTTCTTTGCCACAGTTAGCGTTCTGTCGTTCATGGTATGCAAACTGGCGACAACACTCAATGGTGCTATAAGGTGGTGTGGCAGGGGTCTCGACGTCCCACATGTTTTGGGCCAACCTTCCACCACCCACCATATAAAGGCTAACCCATACATTTTGAGTGGTTGCAGAAGTCTCAATCTCCCATGAATGTACGTCCCACCTGTTTCGGAGCCACCCTCCCATCATTTTTTGGGCCAACCTTCCACCTCTCACTTATGCTGCCACACACCCTCACTGATAATTTCATTAACCTATTTATGGAACGTACCCGGAAAGTACAATTGCCTAATGTAGCATAATAATTATACGTTTTCCCCTAAACATAATAAAAAAAAAATTTTGGCAGGAGACGATGCGGAAGGGGGTCGGGTGGATTCAGCCCCATATAAGGTGTGTGTTGAATCTCTGCCATTTCCGTAATCCTTAAATTTCCATCGGACTTTTTTGCTTATAAAAATTCACACGAACGTTACTAATGACTGAATACGATTTGCCATCAGCTATTGGGACTAGATCTCTTCATGATTGCACGCATGCACGCACCAATGTGTTGACAAATGTTAGGTCCTGCAACAGTCCACACGACATGCGTGAGTGCCGTGCGTGCACGGGCAACTACTGAAGCTCCACGGATCGTAATGTAAGCGAACCAAATAAAAACTATCACAACATAGGCATAAACTGTACTGCAAGCCATATGTTCGCTACTAATTATGTTAAATCCTTTAATGAACGTATTCGCTCATCAATTTTTAGCCTTTTATGCCGGTTGGAAAAATCCGACAATATACTTTTTTGTTAATTATCTTCACACTTTTATTTATTATCGAAGTCCATTGATTAAACATTGGATTGATCAATTGTATGCTTTTAATTCATGATGTTTGTACTTTTATACAAATATATATTTTTTTATCCTGACTTATCTTATATATATTTTTACTACACGTCATTTATGTATATTTATATATATATTTTTCTCACTACATGTACCTCTATTGTTCATCATGCGTGTATATGTATGTTTTTTTTACTTGTATGTATATATAATATTATGGGCTCTTGCCTGAAATAAAACATTATTATTATTATAACCAGGCACGGCTTTGGGGCGCCCCTAAATTAGGTTACGTGTGCACAGCTAACTTCGTTACGTTTCTCGGGGTGCGCCCACCCACCCTCACATTTACTGAGGACCATTTTTATATAAAACATTTGAACGCTTGTTGACGTTACGCCGAGGTTGTATGTGTGTGCATAGTGTAGTATGCTTTGCAATAACGTCATATTACGTATAATAAGACTGCCCACGTCACATGACTGACTAATCACGTACAGATAACGTCATCGCACTGCGACGCATCGCTTCACGTAAACGCGACATTAACTGGTGGAATTCCCCCACCTTAAGCAGGCACAACTAAAATTGCGTCTGTTCGAAAACGGAATCAAACGTTTCACTACAAATGAATGTGTGTAATAGTTACTAAAAAATAACCATTTGCAACTACAATCAACCATTTGCAACTACAAGCACGCAAGTTCTTTACTATTAAAATATTGTCGAACACAGAGCGTCTTAATTTCATGGGTTACGCCACACTGTTAAACCCTACGCCACGAGTGCAATATTCGCTCACCAAATGAAACATTATTTAACTTTAGTTGTAATGAGATGTAGATAATGTGATCTGCCTAGGGGTTTATGAAAGACGAAGTAGTGTACAACATGTAGATTTTCTTAATATTATTTTATAAAACGGAGTGACTATACAGTTACGACACAAACGTTGTTAATATGCGACGGAGTTGGATCAGGCATAGAGTTACATCATTAATCACCCCCCTATAAACAAGAGCGACAAGCCAGCTCACTGCAGTGAAGCGGTCGTGGACCACTGGCCGGCATTTCATTGCACGGCAGAAACAGTTGCATCCACTGCATGACACATAGGGTAGTACTGTTTATAGTGTGAATATAGCATGTTACAAATAGTTGTCTAACATATGTAAGTAAGTAAGTAAGTGAGTAAGTAAGTTAATGTATTTCCTCCTCACCATCATCATGTTCAATATAAGGCAAACAAAAGCAATGAAGATGAGGTGGCTACCAGAGAAGTATAAACTTCTCAGGCTAGTAGCCAGTGACGATGACACCAGGAACCAATTAACTTGAAGATTTGTCAATGTCATTTGTTCTTAATGGGGCATGGCCACCAGACTGATTACTAATTTGGGCGAGGGTGTTCCCAGCAGTTGTGTTATAAGTGTGGGCAGTTGGGTTGTTCATATTGAAGTGAGCATCGTGCATTAGTGTTAAACTCTCCAATACAAACATTTTGGAGGCTTGCTACAGACAGCTGTGGGACAATGAATATGGTTATTTCCTGTGTGGCTTACAGCAGTACGAATCGACAGAAGATAGGATCTAACATCTTGTTATTTTCAGGTAATTTATGTCACAAATGTTTGTGCTGTGTTAGTGTATATGTGAATGAACGTAACAGTTTCGAAAATGTTCTGAAATATCAATATATTACAGATACGTTGGTTTTTCTTGGGGGAGCGTACATTAAGTGTTTCCCAGTAGTCATTGATTGGGTGCAACATAAAATGTTATAGGGGTAGGATTCAGTTTTATAAATAATGTGTGCGTGCGTGTATGCATATGTGTAACTCATTTTTAAAACTCCACTAGATGTCAGCTCATTAATAAGATTTTTTTCTTTATTAAGCATTTAATAAGGCTCTCCCCTTTTTGATCGTCGTTTTTCTTTTCTTCGTTGTATGAACCACTATCACGTAACTAATTATGTACAAATTGCAACATTCACATTCATTCTATGCATTTGTTTGACAAACCATGTGAAAGGTTGCCTACTAAAACAATTGACAGCTTAAATGAGAGAGCACATTTCTTTACATGACTTTGCAAGTTGGCCAGATAACATTCGAGAAAGATCTTGATCTGCAGGTGGAAATGGCTGTGATGGAACTGCTGGGGAATGTGTTGGAAGATGGGAAAAGAATATTTTTGGGACCTTAGAGAAGAATGTCCAATAGCGCTTAATGAGATTTTGACAATTTGCAGTCATTACCTAATACATGTATAGAGCACTTCAGAAAGTTCACTTTCGATCATGTATATTGGTGCTACTGTTATAGTTAATATGTTATGATATTTGATATACAAGGTGCATGGATAGATCGTGCACGTAATAAGGTATTAGGTATATATAGCTAAGTAGTAATAATCTCTTATTAGTACTGTATATCTATAGATATATGATGAAGACTGGGTGCTGTACAGTATAAACACTGGGCCTCCAGTGGGTTCTTACCTTGCAGTAGCATGAATGTCACTGGTCCATGCCGGCATCACTTTATCGTGTATCAACTGATAAGGGCTTAGCGGTCTTGTTTTACTAACGGGTGTTCTATTTATGTATATGGGATCAGGCTACCTTCTGTGGCGTATCTATATGTTTTGCGTATCGCAAGGGTGGAGGGGGCAACACGCAGTGGCGCAACAGGTTACACGCGAAAAAAACGGTAGCACGGTCCAATGTCCAAGCTACGGCAATGTGTAAACTTTAGCCACGACCTTTATATAAAACCAAGCCTCGAAGACCGGGTCGCAGCGGTTTTTTATAATATTTATTTACCCGCTAAGAAAAAAATCGATTTCAACGTGTCACCTTCAATGACCGAGGTTATGCTCCCTTTTTATTTACCGACGTTTACGGGTCACCGAGTAGACTTCCAGACACGTGTGGCTTCTCATGGTTACCGTCGCCTTTGTCGCCCGACCGATCGGCACTGATCCGTCCAATACCGCGCCGTCACGTTTAACTGTGAACTCTATTCAATCGCCAAGAATTTGATCTCAAAGTGTCACGTTAGGTGTCTGGGGTCGTGCTTATTTATTGTTTCCGAAGTTTACAGACCACTGTGTAAACACAGACACGCGCGGCTTTCTAGGGCTATTGGCGTTTTTGCCACTCTGCTGATCCTGAATGCTCGACCGTGACTGGTCGTGACTGCTCGACCGTAACTTGTCGTAATTGGGGGGTGGGGGGAGATCTTTTCATTTTACACTGGGTTACTGACCGTAGTATTCTCAAGCAGCAACTTGACCGCGGGTGTAACTACCCATGCTTAGGTGTAAATCAGTCGTCATATGCAATAATACTGGCGCATTAATAGGTTGGTTAATTTGCAAAGAAAAGTGACAAGAAAACAATTAAACATATTTATTGATTAAATGCATGGCATTCTTACAACACTAGAATGCAATAAAAAGAAACATAATATATGTAATCATATAAAAAACATTTATAATGATCATGAATATCTGAAATCACCGGGCCATTATTGACTTATTTCTCAACAGTAAACGGTATGTTTATTTACACACATGATCTTGTTCAATCGATCTCTAAATTAAATATAAATTTAATGACATTAACCAACGTAATTACAGTACCAACATTTAATTTTGCTTTCAGCATTTAATAATAAAGAATAATAATAAAGAACAGTTTAAACCACACAGTTCATAAATACTATATAAACACTGTAGAGATAGTTATTGAGGTCATCCAACTGTCAGTATGCAATGTATAATCATGCATGATAATGGACACAAAACCATTATGTTACAAGTGTCAGATTTCACCGTTTGAGCAGCACTTACAGGTCGACTCCCTGTGCAATGACGATATTACAAGAACGTTGACAGAACATCGCTTTCCACATCAGACTCACGTGATCCTGTTTGCACAACTTATACAGTAATTAATTAGTTCTATTTGCAAAAGCAACTTACGGGTAAATAAAATACTTTCATGGTAATACAATTCATGACTTTACATACACAGATTCGTCAGCCAATGTGACAATTTGATGTGATAGTCTGTAAGCAGATTAATGCCAATAAACAGGTCAAGTTTTACAGATCTGAGCATTAATCACTCGGATAAATGTTACTAAACACAGTTATGTTATACACAAGTGTCCATCTGTGACATGTACCAATATTTGTTGTTAACTTGCCATATATATATATATATATATATATATATATATATATATATATATATATATATATATATATATATGTATATATATATATATGTATATTATATCAATTATGATAAAACTTAATGAATATCTCAGGTCAATTATTCTTGACCCATGTACTTTGATAACGATCATGCATATATGCATGTGCAGGGGTGGGTTCAATTACACATAATTATATCAATTACAATTACATTTAATTTTTTAGTTCAATTACAATTACAATTACACTCATAATTTTTCAATTCAATTACAATTACAATTACACTGTTTCAATTACAATTACAATTACATTATGCGGAACCAAATATATTCAGCATTTGTTAATTATATAGTTTTGCACTTTTGCTGAATTTCAATATTTTGTACACAATTGATAAACAAATATAACGGTAATGATTGTAAATTGTTGAAGAATTGTGGCTTGAATTTTGAATTGTACTAAATAAAAATATATATTTTAAATCTGGTATATAGACATTAATAAATTATATATATATATATATATATATATATATATATATATATATATATATGTTGATGTATTTATAAACTCTTTCAAATCAATCTAGG
Source organism: Lamellibrachia columna (assembly GCA_963662155.1). NCBI lineage: Eukaryota > Metazoa > Annelida > Polychaeta > Sabellida > Siboglinidae > Lamellibrachia > Lamellibrachia columna. The sequence goes on from OY759261.1 coordinate 51,644,284, forward strand.
TACTTGTCTTAACAGAGGGTACATGATTTTTGCTTATATAAAGACATTAGACAATGTCCACAAGGCTTCACCTCCTGTAGTTGCATAATCTGTCTTGGAAAGGAAAGCATGCTGTGTGTCTGTGGCTGTAGCAGTGCTAATTATTGTTTCCTGAGAGGGTGGATTAGCACCTGTCCATGGCCCTCTAAGGGTCTCTAACCAGACTGCAAACTGGTACAGTATTAAACAATGGTAGCCCAGACTGTCTCACTTGAGTCAACATACTGAATTGGTAACAACTAGCACAAGCTCTAAGTGGACTTTAACTCAAGGCTTCTGACTTGAAAAGATACTTCCTCTGGAAGACAAGTTTGTGTAGCTTCACTGCATTCAAAAAGGGAATAGCTCAAACATACACAATGTCATAAAATATTTGACTGTCAGGCTATCTGGTGTCAATACAGCTACACAAGTGTGCACACTTTGTGCTTTTGTATTAAAAGACATACAAAACTCTGTTGATCTCAATGCTTGTAAACAATTATTTGTGCTAAATTCATATAAATTAGCGATTAAAAAAATCGGAAGTAAAAAAAATCATAAATCAATGATTTTTTTGGAGTGATTTAAATCATAATTTAAATCAATGATTTAAATCAAACAACCCTGAACCTCTATGAGACTTAAATTATATTTTATTGACAGTTTGTTCAGGTAGTCTGTGATATGAAACGTACTGTAATTGATTGTAATTGAAATAAATTTTCAATTATACAAAATATAACAATTACAATTACAATTACAGCACAAATTTGAAACCATAATCAATTACAATTACAATCACACAATTTTGCTGTAATCAATTACAATTACGTAATTGGACCCAGCCCTGTGCATGTGTGTGTATGTATATTATATAATATACATATACATACACATACTATATCATTACATATGTTATATCATTTCTCAGATACTAAAAAATATCCTGTTGCTGAGCAAAAATCCACTGCTAGAAAAATACATCTATTGCACTAACGAGTGATTCCAGTAGGGCATTTCAACGACTTACCTAGTCACCACAACTAGATAATAAATAAATAAATACTATTTTTTGCCTTTATCGAATTGTGTATGTGGGTCACTTTCAGATTAATTTGGACTAATTTGGTAAACTGAGATTTTATTAACATGTGGCGCCATATGTAGCTCTTAGCTAATGACCAATCACAGCCAATGTAATGGTGTGGAGAACTGACCTTTGCTACAGAGAGATGATTACAAGTACAGGTAGTTCACCTGTCAACGGTTCCGCAGGCACTTAGTTAGTCCAATACACTAATTCACTAGGTACATTTTGTTCTGCCCAACCTATAGAGTGGGTCTCACTGACAAACAAAAATGGCTGTTTTATGAAAATTATAATTACAGCCTATCTAAAGAAATACACTTAAAAAGTTATGGATATTTTTTATCATGCTTTCACAATCATCAATGGTTTATTTAATACCAGAAGATTATTGAATATTATATATTTTTTATTTTCAAAATTATATTATTGTAAATGCAACATTTATTGACATATTTTCATACACTACTCTCGAGATATTGCACAAAACAAAACCACTTTTTTTTTAGAGATTATTAATAGAATATGCAAGTGAACACAACAATCCAAACCAGATGTGCTTATAATTTTTACTTCTAGAGTGCTGTCATTTCTAGTTGCCAAAGTGTAATTTCTTGTAAATGGCCATCTAGGAATGCATAACAGCATTGATCGCTTGATGAGTAAAACTAATTTAGAGGTATGTATAAAAATATATAACAACATTATGTTTTTGATAATAAACATACAAATCCTTTTGTATTTACTTTATATAATATATGATATGTTATCACATTTGTTTTTACAAAAATGTTTGCCTTTACTGTCTCAATTATTTTTGTGTCTAAACATAGTTGTCTTTTGTTTAATCCGAATTGATTACAACATTTGTGTGTGTACTGTGAAATGCTAATTATAAGTGTTTACGCTTCTCACATTTCCCATTTCATTGTAAATTTTTTGGCATGCATACTGTAATGTTTTGTACCGTATAGAAATGTCGAATAAACACCAATTCAATTCAAAAGATAGCGGAATACAAAGGAGAAACATTTTGAGTACTTATTTTTCAAAAAGCATCATTCCAGCCACCCTGTCATCCCTTAAAGGGTGGGCAGTGGTGAGCAGTCAACCAGCACGAACAGGAACCATGTAATCTTATCTCTGATGCTGAAGAGTCCACGGGAGGTGAAAAACACAGGAAGGCAAAAAGTTGAGCCTCACATCCAAACCCAACTCCCCTGTTCCACGGAGGAGATGCTCATGGGATGGATTGATGGATTTTATGTGGTAATCCCCGTATGACTCACCAGGTGGCATGCAAGTTTTTTCTCGCCAGAAATGAATCGTGGCAGTTTTAAAGTTTGAATCTGAAATCATAAGGCAAAAATTAGCTCAGAACAGTTATTAATTACACTGTTAATTAAATAAAATTGTCCCATAGCTTTTTTCTGTTTGCTCTGAGCTTTTTAGATATTCCGAAAGTCACACAAAGAGATGACTCGACCAGTTTTGACACAATTTTTTACTGCAATCTAGATATCTTCATGTGGAAGAGATCAGAAAATTTCTCCGTTTTTATTCCAACTTAAAACTCTGGATTCCACACGTTACTGCATACATTTCTATTTCCCAAAATTCATGTGATATGAGAAGAAACTGGCACACCATCTATTGTGAATGAGAAGGGATACTTCTCAATACTGACCCCATTTCGGCTGTAAGGACTTCTGTCTGCAGGGCCGCCATTATGTCTGACCCAGAATGCCATGGGATGACCTTGGCAACAACCTCCCTGCTTCGCCTGTCAAGCTCATTCATGAGCTCATAACCACTTCGTGGGAAGGCAATGTCACGTGATCGGAGCTGGAGGCATGGACATATGTCATTGGTGCCATCTCCGACGTAGCATACGACATCGTATTCGACACCGTTTTCCCCCTGTTTTTCCACATGCTCTTTCAATATATGACCTTTGCAGAGATTCACTGTGCTAAGATCACACCAGTCCTGTATGTGGTAGCACTGTAACCGCAGCTGGCCATTTTCGTCAAACTTCGCGGGGTTCGTGTAAACTTTCTGAACGAGTGGGGCAATGCCAGCCGAACTCAGTATACAGTCAATGAAAACGGAGTTCGAGTCGCTGATAATTATGATGTCAAAGTTGTTGTCAACAAGAAAATGAAAAAGGCCTGTCATGCCATTTATGAATTGGATTTCTCTCATGCAGCGGATCATGTCGTCGGGAACAATGCCGTTCTCGTGAAGATAGGTGAAAATTGCAGCCATGTACTGCGTCCAGCCATGTTTGCTGTACAGGTCTTTAATGTGCTTCGGTATTTTCCCTTCTGGTGCCAGCTTACACACATAGAGGTCGCTGGTTGCAGCAATTATTGTGTCATCAAAGTCGAACGCAATCAGAAACTTATTGGCACCCTGTAAATGAAAAACATACTATTCATTATCATAAACCTATCATAAACCACCTATCATAAACCTACCAGGTTTACAATCAAGGGTTGATTACAATTGTGTAATCAATAAATTATTCCAATTACATGTATGCATAATACAACTATGGTTTCTACCAAACTGAACTGATAGAAGCTCCATCATTATCCAAATAACCAATTTTCCTAACAGATTGTATGTCTAATGTTGTCGAAATCCACATCAACTGTGACATGACAAGTAAAATGGATGCATGGTTTGCTTGCATGTGCCTCTTCATCAAGCAGGCCTAATTTCAGGAATCATAATATAACATACAACGGTTTTATTAGAGCCAAAACAATGACTAGTATTTTACTTATGACTGAATTACCACCATGGTAGTCACATTTAGTGCATTTGTAATTTTTTCTAGAATCCAGGCCCACCTCAATGTTGCTGTTATAACATACAATAATGTATAATAACTTTGCACAATGTATGCACAATGCACATTGAACTATGAGACCCCCATCCTGTTTCTTATCTATATAAATGATCCCGTAACACAAAATACAAACAATATGGCCAAATACTTGTAAAGGAGGACAACGCGAAATATCTTGGTGTGGTCATAAATAAAACACCATCCTGGAATAACCACATAAATGAGGTCACTAAAAAAGCAAATGCATCCTTAGATTTCCTACAAAGAAATCTCAAAATTGGCCAGGAAAATGTTAAAACCAGTGCTTATTTCACTTTAGTTAGACCCCAGTTAGAATATGCCATTGCCATATGGGACCCCTACACACAAACGTACAAAAACAAAATAAAGATGGTCCAAAGATGGGCAGCATGGTATGTTTGCAACAACTACAACCTTGAAGCAAGTGTCACCACTATGATCAAACACTTGCACTGGCGCAGCCTCCAGCAAAGGAGAACCGACATCCGCCTTGTCATGTTATATAAGACATTACATGGCATAGTCGCCCTGGACCTCTTCCCCCAACTTATACCCCTGGTGAGACCCTCCCGACACATGTATTCTGAAGCTTTTCAACTCCCCGTAATCACTAAGCAATTCACCCAGTATAGCTTTTTACCCCGTACAATAGCCAATTGGAATAACCTGCCAGCCAACGCAGCTACAACACCATGTTTGGAGATTTTCAGACAGAAGATCTCCAGCTTGCAACATTAACTGACATTGCATTTTTCAAGCTATCAACGTTTCCTCTCCTCAAATTGCACTTCTACACGCACACTATCATCTTTTCTCTTTCTTCCAAATATTTTATTACTTTCTCTTACAGCACTTTAGCACGAGTGCACACACACCGTGTGTAAAAGCCTTGAAGAGAGGGTTGACTCGTACCCGGAAGAAGAAGCACGATAATAACAACGAAATTGAGGTGTATCTGGATTCTAGAAAAGTACCTTCCATTTTAATTATGTTGCAGATAGCCTAGATGAATCATCGTTGGAATGCCCCACTGCCTAAATGCCTTATTACCTGAATGCTCTAACCCTTTTCGGAATGATGCATTCAGTTGGTTGGAATGCTCCACTGATATGAATACAGTCAAACATTAATTAAACCAGTAATTAAACAACGTTCGTAAGTATATTACATCAAAACAATACTTATATTTTTTTACCATTTTATAGACTTCCACGGCACTGAACAGCGATTTTAATGTCCATTTTCTATTAACTATTTTCGCCTTATATTTTACATTTTTATGCTCAGGTCGATTGTCATAAATTATGCCTATTTTTGTTTTGTTCTAATACTAATGTCAATAATATTTTATTTATTCGGATACTACGCCGTCTACGTACGGTTAATCAGAAGAATTAGTAATTACGCATTTCTCTTTTCGCCCGTGAATTCACCCTTTATCGCCCACGCGTTGATGTTTTGCTATTCGTCACCTTTCAGGCATACACATTTTACACATCACAGAGGTTGCCGAAACAGTGATCCATGAAATGCAACTGTTTAACACTTACGCCTTTCTCAGGTCCGTTGGCCATGATAGGATAATAAAACTCCTGTTCTTCGCCTGACTGTAGTAGTGTTGCCATCTGCTGGACATCTTGCAAACTAAAATGTTGCGTTTGCTTTCGCCATCTGGCAGGTAGTTAATAATCACTTTTTCGGCATCAAAAGTGCACCTGGGGGTGTTCTACGTGTAGTATCAAAGTTGCACTTCCTGTTGTTTCGAATGTTGTGATATATGAAATTTTAGAAATTCGTATCATCTGACATAAGTGCATTTGAGCAAGCACATTGCCAGGTTTGGTGATAGAAGCTGTTGACAGTGTAATTCTTGATTTTTTTAGATTATTTTAATAGGCGACAGGAGAATTGGCATTGTTCTACCATAACACACGTGGGCGCAGTGATACATGGCTATGTTTTGTAAATCAGTCCGAAAACGTCCAACGCCGAGCAGCCAGATATGTGAACAACAACTACAAAGACAGATCACCAATTAAGCTGTGTAACATCTATGCTCGAAAATCTAAAATGGAAAAGTCTGGAACATCGAAGACGACAGATCCGCCTGGGGATGCTCTACAAAATCAACAAAGGCCTCATAGACACCAACCCAGTAAATTTCTTCCACCCTGCTGACCGAAGGACTAGAGGAGCACAACGCCTGCATCAGGAACAAATCCAACACGTACCCTGCCCTCTTTCACTCTTTCTTCCCCCGTACAGTGTCTGAGTGGAACCACCTCCTAACCTCGATCTCCTCAGCCCCTTCAATGGAGTCCTTCCAGAGTCGACTAGGCCGCAGTCTCCACAAACTGCAGCCAGTCCTCATCACTCCATAACTACCTTCAGATTGTGTATATAGATTTTAATATAGTTTTTAACCCAAAAACACCCACTGTTGCCCCAATAGCAGTGCAATGTCTTTTAATTGGCCCTGACCGGAACTACCAACGGACACAGACGCCGCAGGACTTACGACGCTCCTAAGGAGTACAGTCCTTCACAGGAAGAAGAAGTCATTCCCAGTATAACGTATGAAATGGGATGAGGAAATCCGACCAGATCTTTAGAGAAATATCTTAAAGGTAAACAGTTTTATGATTGATGTATTCGTCTACGACAGGAAAATATTATCAGCAGAGGTATCTACCCTTTCTACCGTCCTATGCTTTAATTATACAATTGCCTTGTCCGCTTCTGGTATAATTCCTGTTACGCCCGTGACATAACGAATTCCGTGGGAAATCGCGAAAATTTTACTGAAGCAAATACAACAGAAAGACAACGCATTTGTCCATTTTCGGCAAACATCAAACAAGACTGGAATTATTATCGATGAAACAGCTCAGACATATGAAGAGAACAACCAAATTGTTGTTTTGGGGTCAATTTCTACCAATGATTGAGCGATATGCTTTGGAAAAGGCTCGTGGTAGCTTATAGTATTAACCATGCTTACCTAACATTTTATCATCGATAGATCTTTACCTTTGATGCTCAGCAAGCAGAAGACCATTATCCAATGTTTTATCGGACAATACACTCGTATCATATCGTATTGTATCGTATCGTATCATATTCAACAAACCCAACCGTCTCTTTCATACACATGGGGAGCCGCGGCAGGGGTGGAGAGAACTTTGACCATATTTTTTTACATTTCATAAGAGTAACAGGAATGATTCGATAGTAACAGGAATGCCTGACAGTAACATGAATGACACAGGTAAATAAAAGCAGTTCACAGACACACCAAGAGAACATTATTCAGGGGCTTGTCCCCTGGAATATAATAATAAATCATAGTCAGTCACCATTTTAATTGCAACATCCAAACAATCCAGTTGTTCACAGTCGAATATTTTTTTCCTACTGAAACCACAGAACTTTCAAAAACGAAAACAGTGTTTCAATAGAGCCTTGATAACGAGGTCAGGGCGCATTCAGTGGCCAATATCTCGTCTAGTCATCTGACAATAGCCTCCAGATGGTTGGGTCGACCTGCAAGTGACCGATTCTTGGTCACTTGCTTCGGCTCGTCAATAATTGACCTCACCCTCTCAAAGTTGTACCAACGAAGGTGTCTCATCACTGGCCAGAAAAACCTGTTGGGCCCGATACGACACATGCAATCGACTGCATGGGTCGTTACTAACGAGGTCAGGGCGCATTCAGTGGCCAATATCTAGTCTAGTCAACTGACAATTTGAGACAGGTAACGTTATCAGAACATTGCACTTACTGCTTGTTTCTCCTTGAGGAGACTGACAGTTTTCTCACCAATACAGGCGCATTGACCCCCACAAAGGGAGCAGCTGACATCACGAACAAACACTTCCGAGGTGGATAATCGGACTAACTTGTATAGTGACATAGTGCCTGCAAGAGGAATCGAGAAACAAATGTCAGGAGGAGAGTTTAAAAGTAAAATCGAGCTATTCGCTATGTTTAGCACATTTTGTTCGTCGATGTATACAACTTAACTATGATGGAATCGTGCTGTTCATATATATATATATATGTATGTATGTATGTATGTATGTATGTATGTATGTATGTATGTATGTATGTATGTATGTATGTATGTATGTATGTATGTATATATGTATATATATATGTATATATATATGTATATATATATGTATATATATATATATATATATATATATATATATATATATATATATATATATATATATATATATATATATATATATATATATATATATATATATATATATATTGACAATGTGGGATCAAACATGACTGATATCACAATAACATACCTGGTACTGTCTTTTCTATCTGGGGCCCCTTTTCCGTTAGACGCCTCGAAGAAATTCCACGTCGCTAGTGACATATTCTCAAGGCGTGTGACGAAGAGGTAGACATTTCGTTTCTGAAGATATTGCGACGTTAGTCCATGACCAAAGAAATGGACTTTCGCAATGGTTGGGTGTTCACGCTCTATCTCGTCCACTATTGGCTGCAAGTGTTCCCAAATGGCAGCATGATCGTGCTGCCTCGAATCAGAAATAGAGCAAAATGGGAAAACACGGTCGGTTGCACAGAGGCATCCCGTGCGCAGCTAAACAACGAAGATTAATGAGTAATGCAATCCAAAGTCGATGATGATATGACATATTTCCATTCATCTTCATTCCCGTTACCGTTACCGAATCGTCATTCCCGGTACCGAATAAGGCGTAACAGGAATGACAGTAACAGTAATGAGAATTTGACCGTCAGTCCCTTCCAAAGAAAAAAAATCCCCATTCTGGCCAATTCAAAATGACGTGATAGCCGAACATCAGAGTAATAACAGTAATGACATGTAATTAACCTAACCATGATGAATGAGGTGACACTTGCCATGTGGAAATCAACACACTGAATTAGATGCCATGATGGCCCATCGCAGTAGTTCCCGACACGAGGCGCCATCTATTGGGGAAACTTGAACGAGATCGGTCTGTGTTTGGTGAGGAGAGTAGCTCTGACACCAACACCGAGGACACGGTGGAAATTCGATAAAAAAGAGATCTGTGTGAGCTCGTCATGTCTGCTCTGTCACGGCACCGTAATTGGGTTACCAAGAATTAACAATAAGAGAAATTCGCCATAAAAACTTTTTTATTTCGATACGGCGAATGCAGCGACCCGAACTTTGGGACAAGAGGAAAAAGCAGATTTTGCTCATTTTGAACACTGTCTTCAATCCAAAAGTCATCCACATGGGACTCGAATAGTATGGATAGTTCGCATCTGGTTCAGATGTGTTAGCAACGAAAGTTTGTTCAATAAAAATAATTCAAAATAAAAATTCCTGCAATTTGGGGGTCTAATGGAGAAATATTGATGGGCATCATACATCAAGACGTTTTAAAAGAACTGGATGTATGTCATTTTGACAAAACTTGTTCAGCGTATCAATGACATGGTAGTGACTGTGAAAAATGTTAGGAATGTGAATGTGAATTTTTTTTTAATTCGTATGATCTGACATAAGTGCATTTGAGCGAGCACATTGCTAGGTTTGCTGGTTGAAGCTGCTTACAATGTAATTGTGGATTTTTAGATGATTTTAGTAGGCGGAAGGATATTTGGCATTTTGTTTAACCATAACACAAGTGGGCGCAGTAAATGGTTATTTTTGTAAATATTGATGGGCATCATACAGAAGGCGCTTTAAAAGAGCTGCAGGTGTGTGATTTTAACTAAACTTGTTCAGCATATCAACGACATGATGGCAGTGACTGTGTAGAAGTTTAAGAATGTTTGATGGTCCAGTTTTTTTATAATCAGACAAAACATTAGCATGACCACTAATGGGGAAATGCACTGTGGTATATACCCTCTAGACAACGGCGAGATTCAGGGTCATGAACGACCTGATTTTGTTCAGATATGCAACCCTACCAGATTGGCTTCACTGCAGAATCAACAATATTGTTTAAAAGATGGCTGTCTAACGCAACCAGCTCAAATTTAAGGGACAAGCGGAAAGGAAGCAAGAATAATATAGAAGTGTATCTTCGTGCCCTCTAATTTTAATACCGGTAGAGCCTACTACTGATAATATCGGGGTCTAAAACAAATTATATAGCACCATAGGGGCAAGGACAGAAAGAACGATACAGTTTCACCCGGTCAACTTGTAAAAAGCAAAGTTTGCGGAATTTAACGTTTCCAGAGCATGCCCCCGGACACCGTTAGCACGGAGGCTGCACCCCTTTGGTAAAATCTTCGTTAAAATTAATGCCCCGTTTGTTCAGGATGCAGCGTAAACTGAACTACTCAAGCTTCGAACGGCAACAGGAGGATCTGAAGTCTTTTAGGATAGTGTAATGTGTGTGTGTGTGTGTGTGTGTGTGTGTGTGTGTGTGTGTGTGTGTGTGTGTGTGCGTGCGTGCGTGCGTGCGTGCGTGCGTGCGTGCGTGCGTGCGTGCGTGCGTGCGTGCGTGCGTGCGTGCGTGCGTGCGTGCGTGCGTGCGCGCGCGCGCGCGTGATATTTAGCTTCAGATAACACACGAGACGGCAGATCGGTGCGCAAGGAAGGTGCCTTAATTGGTGTCTTAATTGGTCAGCGTTGTTGCTTTCCAGTCGAACCACCTTGAAAATACCGTACAGTTGCAGAGCAGAGCAGAGCTAGGGTATGTATGTTTACGCTGTTCGATCTCGGGTGCCAAACTTTCAGAGGTTTATTTACGACGCCCCGGATGGCGTTGAAACACATTTATTTTTCGAAATTCACCCCACCATTACACTGAATTGTCGATTGTTCGCAACATTACAAGTGGTTTTTCTATTGTTCCAAGTTACGTAAACTTGTTCGCAACGCTATGCCTGTTTACTACGTCACGTTAATTGTCCACTGCACTGTAGCAACGACGTAAGTCATCAGCAACAACGACGTTACGCAGCAAACCCTTAGATTACGTGACTTCGCCACTTTTGAATCAAGTTGTGTCAGTGGTGATATATTAAGCTGAAGTATGCCAGTGTTAGGAGTTTGAAAGAGAGAATGGAGAATGGGTATTTTTTTGCTAATTAACAGCAAAACTATGTGTATATCGATATATGTACAATACATAACTTATAATACTAGTGCAGAAATTACACCAAATCGGAGGACACACCCTCTAACTAAGAACCTTGAAAATACGTCCTCGCAGATTTACAGGGCCGACTGCAGACAACAAATGCATATATGTGGCCTTAATTGAGTCGAATACAGGGATGCAGTTTTATTTTGAACAGAGTAGTGTTACATAGTGGGAACTGTAATTTCAAGTAGACGAAATTGAAAGTATTCATGTCAGTTCTATGCAAAATGAAATCAAATTAAAACGATTCACCAGAACAGAAAACAATATATTAAAAACTACAACGGATTAATACCAACGGAAATGAGCAATTATTATCGCACATTATGATACCGCCAGCTTACACTTGTCCATGGAACATCAATTCAAGCGCAGTAGTTATCACCCGACGCTTGGTCGATATACGACAAAATGTTTTCCGGTAAAAATAACCACAGTTAACCCTCTGGAGAGTAGTTCACCACTCAATTCGCTCACAGTTTCCACCTTTATCCGACAGGTAGAACAGCGTATAAATTGGGTAAGCAGCAAACACGTATGTAAATAACTCTGAATATTTGGTTTCTCTAAATACATCGCCAATTGGTAGATCAGAGACCAGTGGTCCAATGAGCATTACTATTATATAGATCTTTCCATCTTTCTCCGCCAGGTAGAAAAGCATATCGGTTGAGCATCAAACACGCAAGTAAATAACTCTAAACAACTACCTTTGTTTTGTTTTTTCAATACATCGCCAATCGGTAGATCATAGGCCAATTGTCTAAGGAGGCGAAGGAAGATAGAAAGAAGCAAGTGGAACTCGGCACTTGGGATGATGTACTGCCGGACTACCCCCAACGTTTGCGTAATAATATATTATAGATAAAAGCATAGATCACAATACATACCTTCCCGTTATTCTTGTAGAACTGTAGCTGTTCGCGTGAGATGAACTTCGGCATACACGGCATTTTGTTCTCCGTCCATGGCCGTCGCAACAGTCGAATCACGAACGCTTCACGCTCCTTCTGTCTATCAATACGCTGCAGTATCTGAAGCTGGCTGCTGTGTGCAACATGTATAAGTCTGTTGGGAAAATATCGATGTTGGTTAGCCGACTGGTTTCCTTCGCTCCACCAAAACACACCATCTCGTTGGCACGGGTCGGGCAGCGAGAAACTGTTGCGTATCGCTGCTGTTGTCTGGCCGTTGTACGAAATCACCCTCCACGGAGGAGATAAGTAGGCCACATTGGATGATTCGAGGCCGTGTTGTGGCAGTGGGGTTTGTTATAATTGTCATTATTGTCGATGTGGCCACGTCTACTTGCAGGTAGGGACATGTTTTATCAATGTCACATCCTCATCGTAATAAAAATGGCATTTTCGTCACCACAGCTCATGAATAATGACAACCATGAAGTTGTCTTAAAGGTTCCCCTCAATTAAATTTTTTCGCTTTAGTCTCATTTCAAATTTATTTTGCGAAAATTCAAACCTACCTAGTATCCAGTGCAACATCTCCTTTGTGCAACTTTTGTATGTAGTGTTTTTGTGTGTGAAAGACAAACATCAGACAAACTAATAAATTACTTAATGTTTGGTCAAACATTAATTAAAGTGAAAATGAAAACGCTGAAAACTAGCACTACATATATTTCATACTACTGTTTCTTGTGTTAAATATTGTCACTTTTTATTATTTAACATGAATGTCATGCATACTATTTTCTATGTTTGTGGAATTTGAGTCCGAATAAAGATGATGACCATGATACTAATACTGATAGTTCCGATCTGGGAGTAGAATTCCAGGCTTTTTCATAAGGGCACTAATTGTGTCTAGCCGTGGGCAAAATTTCAAGAAGACTCAATAACTAGTCTTTCATAATAAACCGACTGGTTCACGGACCGTCCGCTAGGTGTCACGAAAGCGCCTAACACACATTCCAGGACCCGCTGTTAATGGTTTTGTATGCACTTACATATACATTAATACACTTAGGTACACTGATACACTTAGGTACAGTGATACAAAATAACAAGAACTAGTTAAGGGGAGATAGTGCAGGTGGTAGTGCCTGCACGGGCCGGGCTTTGGGTCTGAGCTGGGCCTGGACCTAATAAAAATATTAATGCAAAAACCAGATTTTAACTGATTATAAATTGTATTTCTGGTTAATGAATGTTTAAAATTATTTCTTTAGTATTACATAGTTGCAAATTGAGACCTTGCATGGAATTATGAATGACACCAATGCTTTATATACTGGAATGTAGTTTAACCTCTTTTCAACAATGGGACTTCCAATGTTATAATTTTAATAATGTGCATTCTTTTAATAGAGACATTTCATGCAATAGCATACACGGCACACACATTACACAACACATATTACTAGTACATACAGAATACAGATATTACAAATGCATATTTTTTGCATGAATGTAGCCTTTTGCATAGATCTAATGGCCCATAAGTTCACTTGGCTGGAAGTAGCCAGCACCAAATGTTTACTTTAGACATATTTGCAGAGGCAATCAAGCCATGATTAACCATCAATGTATCACCCTTTGACCATACCAGTGGACATTCTATTGCCTTCCCTTCCATAGGATTTAAAATAAATTGGTATTGGTAATGCAATTGTTTCTGCCCAACCTATAGAGTGGGTCTCATCAACAAACAAAATGGCTGTTTTATGACAGAGTAACAGCCTATCTAAAAAATACACTTAAAAAGTTATGGATATTTTATCATAATGCTTTCACAATCATCAATGGTTTAATACTAAAAGATTATTGACTATTATTATATTTTTTTAATTATATTATTGTAAATGCCACATCTTGGCGACACATTTTCATACACTACTCCCAAGATATTGCACAAAATAAAACAACTTTTTAGAGATTATTTGGAGAATATGCCGATAAACACAACAATCGAAACCAGATGAGCATATAGTTTTAACTTCCAGAGTGTTGCAATTTCTTGTTGCCAAAATGTAATTTCTTTTAATTGGCCACCAAATATTGAATAACAACATTGATTGATTGATAAAGGCAAGCTTTATCCATGAATAAAACTAATTTAGAGTCATGTAATTGTTATAAAAAATTACTACTGTATTTACTAAATTTTTTGCCTTTACCTTGTGTTAATTATTCACGTGTCTAAACATAATTATGTGTCTTGTTTGATCTGAATTAATTACTTTTTGCATTTACCATTCAACATTTCTTTGTAGATTGTGTTGTATGTATATTTTAGTGTTTTGTACGATATAGAAATGTTGAATAAACACCAATTCAATTCAATAGCTAATGGAATATGGTGGAAACACATTTTTAGTATTTTTTGAAAAACATAATTCCAGCCGCTATGTCACCCCTTAAAAGGCAGGTGGTGGGCAGCCAACCAGCATGAACAGGAACCATGTAATCTTATCTCTGATGCCGAAGAGTTCATGGGATGTGAAAAATATAGACAGACAGAGTCACGTGACTCACATCCAAACCCAACTTCCCTGTTCCAAAAAGGAGATACTGATTGGATGGATTGGTTGATTACATGCAATAATCACAGTATGACTCTCCAGGTGGAATGGAAGTTTTATCTTGCCAGAAATGCATATTTTGTATGATTTGTTGTGGTTTTAAAGTGTGAACCTGAAAACATATGGTGAAAATTAACACAGCAGTGTTATTAAAGTTGCACTGTTATTAATCTACACCGCTAAATTAAATCAAATTGGCCCCTAACGGAGATTTTTTTTTGCTTTGAACTTTTTTCAATATTCCTGAAGTTAAACAAATAGGTGACTCAACCAGTTTTGCCACCTTTTTTTTACTTTTTATCAAGATCTTTTCATCTGGAAGAAATCAGAAAATGTCCTTATTATTTTTAACTTGAAACATCTGGATTACACATGTTACTGCATACATTTCTAGAAAAGAAGAAACTGGCACACCATCTAGTGTGAATGAGAAGGGATACCTCTCAATACCGACCCCATTTAGGCTGTAAGGACTTCGGTCTGCAGGGCCGCCATTATATCAGACCCAGACTGCCATGGGATGACCTTTGCAATGACCTCCCCACTTCGCATGTCAAGCTCACTCATGAGCTTATAACCCATTCGTGGGAAGGCAATGTCATGGGATCGGAGCTTGAGACATGGACAGACATCATTAGTGCCATCTCCGACATAACAAACAACATCGTATTCGACACCGTTTTCCCTCTGTTTTTCCACATGCTCTTTCAATATATGACCTTTGCAGAGATTCACTGTGCTAAGGTCGCACCAGTCCTGTATGTGGTAGCACTGTAACTGCAGCTGGCCGCTTTCATCAAACGCTGCGGGATTCGTGTAAACTTTCTGAATTAGTGGAGCAATGCCAGCAGAACTCAGAATACAGTCGATGAAAACAGAATTCGAGTCGCTGATAATTATGACGTCAAAGTTGTTGTCAACGAGAAAATGAAAAAGGCCTTTCATGCCGTTGATGAATTCGATCTCTTTCATACATCGGATGATGTCGTCAGGAACAGTGCCGTTCTCATGAAGATAAGTGAAAATCGCAGCCATGTAACGTGTCCAGCCATGTTTGCTGTACAGGTCTTTAATGCGCTTCGGTATTTTCCCTTCTGGTGCTAGCTTACACACATAGAGGTCGCTGTTTGCAGCAATTATTGTGTCATCAAAGTCGAACGCAATCAGGAACTTCTTGGCACCCTGTGAATGAAAATCATACTATTCATTATCATAACATCTACCATAAACCAACCAGTCTTAGACTCAGAGGGTTGATTAAAATTGAATCCAGGCTCGCCACAATGTCGCCATTATAACATACAATATGTAAAGTAACCATTCACAATGTACAATGCATACTGAACTACATTGTTGTGCGTAAAAACACATTTTATCATCTATTTCATTTTTTTTTATGCACAACATTTAAAATAATTTACATAACAGCGAAACTGAGGTGGGCCCAGATTCTAGAAAAGTACCTCCCATTTTAATAATGTTGCAAATAGCCTAGACGATTCAGTTTTTGGTGGCATGGTCTAGGCATGGGGCAATTAACTTGAAAATGTTATTAATTAAATTACAATTAACTCATAAATGTTCCAATTAAATTAAATTAACCTCACACATTTCTTAGGTCAATTAAATTAAAATAACCTCTCAAATTCTTCAATTAGATTAAATTAACAATTAACTTTTAACAATTAAATTATGTTTTGGTAGAAATGCAGATTATGTCACTGTTTTTTGTAAGTTTAAGCACTTGATTCAAGTCATCGTTGAAATAATAATGTGCTAATTGTTATTTACACATCTTATAACAGTTATAAACTCACAAGTAGGTTTGTAAACATTACTGTCACGATAGTAGTGTTCATATATATTGATGGAATTACTTTACTTATTACATCTGAGGAACATTATTATTATCATCAAACAAATTTGAACATTATTGTTGACTTATACCAGAAATGTGTTTTGTAACTTTGTTGGAAAAAGATTTGCTTAAACAATATTTATATACCAAGACATGTGTTCATGGGGTATTTTATCACATTTTTAAAGTTATAGACGCTTATTAAAATTAATGTTTTATTCTGAAAGGAATGTATGTTATGGCTGAAGATTTGTAAGGTGTGGAGTTTCCTCCTATATTCAACCACCAAATTAACAAAACCGGGTAACTACATATATAATTTCTGTGCACCAAGTTGTTATTGATGCACTGTTTTCATGCTAAATCATTAGGTTTCCCCTTTATACACTAACATTTAAACACAATTTTTTATGTATCACTAGAACTGACTTGCTTTTGATTCCAGTTGGCACTGTAAAAAGATCCCAACCTGAAGCTATTTTACTTTTCTCTGCATGTTATATGTACACTTGCAGATGTACAGAAAAATATAGATACATAGTCTAATGCATAGGTCCACTTGGCTGCAAGTTGCCAGCCAAACATGTTTACTTTAGACAGAGATTTGCAGAAGCCATCATTTGTCAACAACTTATCACACTACCAGAGGACATCCTATTGTCTAGGCCTTCCTTCCAATTCACAGGTGCCTGAATGACCAGCCCACTCCAGTTGGTACAGACAGTATTAGTGTTCTGTGATGTTCTCCCTCCCATTCACACAAGCCTTAACTTGATCTCTGTCAGGCTAATGATTGGAATAGTAATTGCAGGCCTTTTGGAAATGCCTAGGTAACATGGGTGTGAACTATCCATTAATACCAACTGTTAAATGAGCATTTAATTGAGAATTAATTGGGCATTTGTCAATTAAATTAACCCCTTTTGGTGAAGTTAATTAATTAAATTAACTTAATTGAGTTAATTAAAGTAACAAATTAACTTTTGAAATTAACCCATGCCTGGCATAGTCATGGATCGTCGCCTTATTCTTGTCTATTATTGTGACCACGACTCGTACGTCGACGCTGAATATGCCAGTGAATTCACCCTTTATCGCCCACGCGTTCATATTTTGCTCTTCGCCACCTTTCAGGCACACACATTTTACACATCACACAGGAGCCGAGACAGCGATCCATGAAATGCCAATGTTTAACACTTACGCCTTTTTTGGCCATGATAAGATAATAAAACTTCTGTTCGTCTCCTGGCAGTAGAGCAGTACTGCAATCTGCTGGAAATCTTGCAAACTAAAATTTTGCGTATGCTGTCGCCATCTGGCAGATAGTTAAATAAATAAAAAATTAAAAAATTTAATAAAATAAAAATAAAAATAAATTAAAAAAATAAATATATATATATATATATATATATATATATATATATATATATATATATATATATATATATATATATGGGGATGGGGGAAATAGCTTACGACAAAAATGCCAATGTTGCGTGTGTACATTGCGTGTGTACACACACACATATATATATATATATATATATATTCTTTGCTGACCATCGTTTTCGATGATGACATCAATGAAGGGGGGTGTCCTTGTGCTTTGCTCTTCGGTGAGAATTTAATCCTATTTGTGCCACAAAACCTCTGCCGCAGTCATCGCAGAAGACGGTAGGTATAGAAGCACCATGCCGACGATTGTGCTCATGTTGATATTTTTTAGTTAATTTTTCTTCTATATGGATCTTTCCCTGGTGTATGGCCCGCCTCCACTTTTGTCTGTCATACGCAATAGGTTCCCAGGTGTTTACAGGGATGTGTGTTGTTTTGAGATATCTTTTTAGCACATCTGAGTACATTAGTCTTATCAGTACAGCCGCCTTGTACACCTTGCACTTTGTGGAGATTGCAATGCCATGTTGTGACCATACTCGCTTCCAAAGTCCTCCAAAGGCTCCGTATACGGTTGTTAATTTCCATGTCGATGGTGTTGTCAGATGCAATCGCGCTGCCCAAGTATGTGAAGTTATTGACTGACTTTAGTGGGGTGCCATAGATTTCAATGTGTGGACTGGTTGAAGTTTGTCCAGGTGGAGGTTGGTGGAGTGTTACAGTTTTCTTTGTACTAATTGTAAGTCCAAATAAGGTTGCAGCTTGTTCAAAGTGTTTACAAATCTCTTTGATGTCTTCTAGTGTGTGCGCAACAATAGCAGCATCATCTGCAAACAGCAGTTCACGAATGCAAAGTTCACGAGTTTTTGTGTTTGCTCTCAGTCTAGCCAAGTTGAATAACTGTCCTTCAGTTCTAGTGCGGATGAAAACGCCCATACTCAAGTGTTCCGATGCTGCAGATAGTACTGCTCCAAGAAAGAGAGTGAACAAAGTGGGTGCCAAGACGCATCCTTGCTTTAATCCATGACTGATTTCAAATGGATCTGTAATTGTTCCACCAACAGACACTGAACCAGCCATGCCATCGTGAAATTCCTGAATATATATATATATATATATATATATAATATATATATATATATATATATATA
Source organism: Lamellibrachia columna (assembly GCA_963662155.1). Lineage (NCBI taxonomy): Eukaryota > Metazoa > Annelida > Polychaeta > Sabellida > Siboglinidae > Lamellibrachia > Lamellibrachia columna. The sequence goes on from OY759261.1 coordinate 51,663,366, forward strand.
TATATATATATATATATATATATATATATATATATATATATATATATATATATATGTATGTATATATATATATATATATATATATATATATATATATATGTATATATATATATATATATGTATATATATATATATATATATATATATATATATATATATATATATATATATATATATATATATATATATATATATGTATATATATATATATATATGTATATATATATATATATATATACATATATATATATATATATATATATATATATATATATATATATATATATATATATATATATATATATATATATATATATATATATATATATATATATTCAGGAATTTCACGATGTATATATATATACAGTTTCTCGGATCCAGGGTTTAGAAGGGGGGAGGTCGAAGGTAATGTTCGAAACGCCGAAGGAGCGAAGCGAGGCGTGAAGCACCTCGGGGGAGGTGGGGGCTGTCCCCCTTCCCATGCATTTGACGTTTTTTAGACAAAACATTTCAAATGGTGTAATTTGGGACATCCATAATCTGGTTTTAAACGAGTTAAGACCTAATATAAGCAACCCAAAATTCAGATATGCAACATCAATATGTATACAATACGTATTTTTGGGAGGAATACGGCCTTTGGCCGTGTCCCGTTTTAATACAGATTTGCCGAAAACTATATATATTTATTCGTACGACAATGTGTACAATTCAATTACAATTGAAGTATCTTTTCACACAAAAAGACTAACATGTCTTTGACAAAAAAAAGTGCTACAGGCATTTTCTATATTATTCAGCACATCCTTTGCAAAGGAAACTATACTACAATATGCAATTATAGTGTATTATGCATACACTGATATTGCAAATGACACTGTATTTAGCCTTTTAGGTTAATGTAGATTGTACATGACATTGTTGTATTTATTAGCATACATTGTCCCCAAAACGCACCGCCAGTTTTAAGCATCAGGATGGGGGTGCGTTTTGGGAATATAGCGGGGTGCGATTTAGGGACAATTATCATTAAACCGGCCATTTGTACAAAAGATTCCGAAATGAAATTCAGATAACGTGCGTATGGTTCTGTAATAAATTGTAATTACAAATAATATCATCGTTAAAACAAATGCACAATATTAATTACATTGCTAAGACTTTACAGAACGTCATATTTAACTCAAACACTTTCAAAAACTCACCAATATTCTTTCTCGAAAATGGTAGACTTCTAGACGACAATTTGCTTAGCACGTACTTTAAACAGCGACATCTACCGAATTGAATATATAACGCATACATGGTGTTGCTGTGATCCGCTAGAGCGGTGGTGTGGCGCTTTAGGGAACAGGTGCGCGTTAGGGACATTCCCCCTACGACACTGTATTGAACACGCTACTTCGTGCCCTCTAATTTGACTAACAACATGGGGGTCTGATACAATAAAACAAATTATACAGCGAGAAAGAACGAGGCAGTTCAGCCAGGTGAACTTGTAAAAAAAAAACAAAGTTTGCAGAATTTAATTTGTACATGTTCTTTTTTAAAGTACAAGTATTCTATGAGGTATGTTAGCAAAAATATGATTTCAGTATCGTATATTTGCATATTAAATCAGCATAACGTAAATTGCCACAAACACGACGACTACACAATTTGAAGAAAAACAAAGGTGAATGCCACAAAGGCAGAATACAGTGCCACCTGGGGTGAAATTAATTAGTAGTTTTTGGCATGATGATATTCAGAACAAATTATGTAGAACAGATCAGATCATTAAAGCTGAAAACGAAAAACTTAATAAAGTGGTCTTCTAACCGACGTGTTTTAACAACACCTATAATTAATTGTGATTGTTGCTTTGATATGATATGTTTTTTGGTATATTAAGTAACGTTTGCAACTACATGTGAAATTAATTTAGTCGGAGGGCAATCAAATGAAGTAGCGTACGATTTTGGCGACACGCGACTCGCAGACTAGTAGTGCCATATGGCAGGTGATTTATTAGTACTGTAAGATAACTTTACACATATTTTATATAAAGAAAACACACACATGGTAATTCAATACCACGAAATATATTCGTTTGATCAACGCATTTATTCAGGGGTTGTTGGCGATATGCGAAAAAGCACAACTTGGGACTATATATGATCGTAATTCTGCTAGTTTGTGTAAGTAAAGAATTTGTGATCATGTTACATGTCATGTCTTCATAGTCATAGACATACACATAGCCTTGTCTCCAGTGTTGTCAAGCAATACTCGGTTGGCGTTTGTCATAAATAAACTAGTTCATTTCTGGATTGCGAGCAGACGCGGATTTAGGGGGGCGGGCTTCGGGCAGCAAGCCTCCACTCCGCTCTTTTGACCCAGAATGCGTAATTTCAAGCGCAGTAGAACTACCTCCCGGGACATGCCACATAGCATCGTTAGCACAGGGATGCACCCCTTTTGGTAAAACCACAGATTCGCCACATATTCGTAAATTACTCGTTTGTTCAGGATGCAGCGTAAACAGAACTACTCAAGCTTCGTAGGGCAGCAGGAGGATCTGAAGACTCAATTATGGAAACTTTACAGTTTTATTACACAGTAGGCATGAACTTCTGTATACGACTGATAATAACATATGGTCACACGGTGAACTTTAATTGACATATGATAATAATGATAATATGAGTGAACTATCATTATGTAAGACCTACAATGTTGGCCACTAAGATCTGATTTGTTGTTGCCTGTCACGTGACGCGTCAAGCGCCGTCTCGAGCAGTTGCAGTAAGACACGGCCGCGTATCCTCTCGTTGATGTCTCGACGCAAACACTTGCCAGCGATGCCCTCCAAAACGCACGAATTCGTCAGCGTAGCAATCTGACTGATGACGCAACCGACCAGATACATATCACTGGCTGCAGAACAGTGCGCAGTGTCTATCACTTCCGGGGCGACGATGCTCTCGAAGCTCCCATGCTTCTGCTGCAGTCTTTTGCGATCGAACGTGTAATCACGGTAACAAGATAACGAGAAATCGCTCACGCACACTGACCATCGCCCATCGATTTGTTTCAGTAGAACATTGTCCGCACTCAGCCCGTTGTTTATGACCACATCCTTTTCATTAATGGCGTTTACGGCGCTCACCAAGTCTGCGCAAATTTGTATCCAATTGACAGATGGCGTCCCATTGTTAGCGGTGAGTAAAGACCGGACGCTGGCGACTTCAAACGACACGGGATGACCAAGAAACTCGGTAACGATACCGTACTTGGAGTAAGCAGAATCGTCCGGCACGACGACTACGCCAAAGAACTGGGGAGTGACTTTGGTCGTGTTGAGATATTCCAGCATGCTCGCTTCTACGGCGACGTCATCGAAGCTAGTGTTGCTTGGACACCGCAGGCGGACACACACGAGACGGCCGCTCGCTAGGTGGCGAGCAAGGAAGGTGATTTGGTCGGCGTTGTCGCTTTCCAGTCGAACCACCTTGAAAATACAGTACAGTTGCACAGTTGAGCACGTGCGTCTTACCATAATCGAGCTAACGTAAGTGTGTTTGTTATGCTATTCGACCTCGGACGCTAAACTTTCAGATGTTTATCTACGACGCCCTTGAAGGAGTCCTAACACATTTACTTTTTCGAAACTCACCCCACTAGTACCCTGAATCGTAGATTGTCCGCAACGTTACACATGGTTTTTCTATTGTTCCAAGTTGCGTACGCTTGTTCGCAACGCTATGCGTCTTTACTACGTCACGTTAGCCGTCCACTGCACAGTTTCAATGACGTAACAAGTCCTATTAACGGCGTTACCCAGCAAACCGATAGCTTATGCCACTACGCCACCTTTGTATAAGTTGTGGCAGTGGTGATATAGTACGCTGAGTAAAGCCAGTGTCGAAAGTATGAAAGACAGCAATTGACGGTTTACATAACTACCAAGTTCTCCCGTCCAGTGAATGGGTATTTTTGCTAGTTAACAGCAAAACTATGTGTGTGTCGATCAGATCTGGGGCCGATTACATTTCCACGAGTAAAGAACGAGTAGGAGTACATTGGTGATGGCTGAGTACGAGTACATTGGTGATGGTTGAGTACAAGTACGAGTACATTGGTGATGGCTGAGTACAAGTACGAGTACATTGGTGATGGCTGAGTACAAGTACGAATACATTGGTGATGGCTGAGTACAAATACGAGTACATTTCCGTGAGTAAAGAACAAGTACGAGTACATTGGTGATGGCTGAGTACGAGTTCGAGTACATTGGAGATGGCTGAGTACAAGAACAAGTACATTAGTGATGGCTGAGTACAAGTACGAGTACATTGGTGATGACTGAGTACGAGTACGAGTAGGAGTACATTGCTCAAAGTTGGGTACGAGTACATTTCCATGAGTAAGAGTACATCTTGTATGATATTATAGTAACTCTGTATAGTAATAATAAAGTATTTTTAAAATAAACATTGTGAATGAATTTATATAATTCAGGAAGAGTTGACTGGAAAACGGTAGTTGATCAGACTTTTTTATGAGCAAAACTGTAAAAAACCTATCTATGTTTGGGCCCAAACTGGGGGTTGCATTCCATTCAAAGGTGCAATTTGCATTTAAATGCAAAATGTTCAGGGTGTGCATTCAAATATGGGTTAAAATGTATTGAAATTGAAAATACTTTTAAATTTTTTTTATACCACAACATAACAAGAGAAAAGAAATAAAGAAATATAACCATTAAATATATATATATGATATGTGAATCAATGAACACTGTTAGGCACGTTGTGGCTGGCAGTGACTACGAGTCCACAACTAATGTTTGCTGAGAGGGTGGATTAGCACCTGCCAATGTCCAGGGCTCGATACCTCCTTTGTACTTTAACCACCTACAAACTGGCACGAGACAACACTGGTGTCTGACTTGAGTCACAAAACTTCTTCTTCAGAAGACTCAGCTAGCAGTACTTAGTACTGTCACTTGTGAGAGCAACAAAGGCATTTTATGGCTAACCGATGTATGAACCTTTCATTGTGGGCTTACTGGACTACCTGGCTTAATTAAACAAACATAATGATTATGGCCTGGACTGGTAAATAATACAACTATGGATATGAACTAGGGGTTTCTGACTAGAAAAAGTATCAAAAGATGCTGCCTCTTGAAGCGAAGCCTTTGTGACTTCAGTGCATTCAATGTGCAGAAGAGTGATCCACAGTATGAATTTGTTAAAACTCACCAATGCCATACTAAATGTAGCAATAATAATTATTACAAATCACGGGCTATTACATTGCAATTAATATCATGGTTGTTGCAATATAATTGACATAATATAAGTGTTTTTAATGATCCTGCATTAGAAAACATATATAACTCAGCTCAGATACATGCAAGAACATACACAATTTTGTTAATTTGATTTATATGCAGATAATACAATTTGCTACCATAATTTTTAAAATTATTGTTGTAGTTGTTAATGATCTGATAATATAAGAAATAAAATAATTTTCACAATATCATATTGAGAAAGTACTCATATGTACTCGTAACATACTCGTAAAATCTGAGTACATTGAACACGAGTATGAGTACGAGTACAAGTACTTGAATATAATTTGTATGAGTACGAGTATTTCAAAAATGTACTCGAGTACACGAGTACAGAGTACTTCGGCCCCAGGCCTGGTGTCGATATATGTACAATACATAACTTATAATACCAGCGCATTATTACAAATTACACCAAATCGGAGGACACACCCTCTAAGAACCTTGCAAATACGTCCTCGCGGATATATAAGGTCGACTGCAAACAACAACTGCACAAATGAGTATTGTTACATAATTGGAAATGTAATTTTAAGTAATTTGAAATTATTCATGTCATTTCTATGCAAAAATAAATCAAATTAAAACTATTCGCCATAATAAAAAATATAATTAAAACTACAAAGGATATATACCAACTGAGATGAGTAGTTATTGTCGCACGTGTTGACACCACCAGGAGGCGAAGTAACAGAGAAATAGGCGAGTGGACGTCAGAGCCTGGGCGGAGACTTTGCCAGACTGCCCCCAAAGTTAGCGTATTATATATTGTAGATAAAAGCATACATACTTTCCCGTTATTCTTGTAGAACTGTAGCTGTTCGCGTGAGATGAACTTCGGCATACACGGCATTTTGTTCTCCGTCCATGGCCGTCGCAACAGTCGAATCACGAACGCTTCACGCTCCTTATGTCTATCAATACGCTGCAGAATCTGATGTTGGCTGCTGTGTGCAACATGCATAAGTCTGTTGGGAAAATATCGATGTTGGTCAGCCGACTGGTTTCCTTCGCTCCACCAAAACACACCATCTCGTTGGCACGGGTCTGTCAGCGAGAAACTGTTGCGTATCGTTGCTGTTGTCTGGCCGTTATACGATATCACCTTCCTCGGTGGAGATTCGTACGTCATCTTGAATGATTCGAGGCCCGAGACGTTTGTGTTGTGGCAGTGAGGTTTGTTGTAATTGTTATTGTTGTCGACCTGGCCACGCCTACCTGCAGGAAGGGACGTTTTGTCAATGTCACAGCGTCATCGTAATAAAAATTACCTTTTCGTCACCGCGGCTCATGAATAATGGTAAGTGTGAAGTTGTCTTAAACATCCCTCCTCCATTCGAATTTTTCGCTTTAGTCTCATTTCAAATTTATTTTGCGAAAATTCAAACGTACCTAACATCCCCTGCAACATGCTAGCTCCTTTGTGCAACTTTTTATGTAGTTTTTGTGAAATCATCAGACAAACTATTAGATTATTTAATGTTTGGTCAAACATTAATTGAATTGAAAATGGAAAGGCTGACAACCCACGAATTTCGGTGAATTTTCTTAACTTTGTCATGTGATCGGCGAGAGGTCAAAGTCATGTCCATGATCATGTCCGCACAGCGTTTATCATTTTGGATATTCACTATTTTGAACCCTACCAGATTTAACGACTACAGCGAATTCTATTGATAATTCCTAGAAAAATAGGCATATTTTTTATTAAATCGACTGCAGATATTACATAGACTATTCACATGCTACATATTTGGACATCAAGGAACCGGATTTGCGATAGGCTAAATCAGTTGAGGACGGAGTTTCAAATCATGAAGAATATGATACTGCTATTTTGCATCTCAGCACTACGAACATTTCTAACTGCTGTTTCTTCTGCTAAATAGTGTCATTTTTTATTAATATTTAGCATGAATGTCATATGTATAATATTTTCTACGTTGTGGAATTTGAGTCTGAATAAAGTTGATGACTATGATACTAAAAATGATAATTCCGTTCTGGGATTAGTGTTCCAGGCTTTTTCATAAGGGCACTAATGGTGCTATAATTGTAAACAGTGGTAACTATTATTTATTGTGTCTAGTCATGGGCAATATTTCAAGGAAACTTAATAACTATTGCCAAACTTTTCAGAAAAATTAAACGTTCGGCTTCTCGAAGGCCTGTATCGATGTTCCATTCTACTATCGCATCTTTTAATAATCGTAGGTTCAACTTTTAAAGTCATATACAGAACATGAACGAAGTCGTTTCCTCTTGCAAAACCATGTAGCTGCACTGCATGTAGATGCATTAGGGTACGTAGATCCAAATGCATATATATTTACTAAAATACGTTCTGACATTGATTTTACACAACTGTTGTTTACTTACACAAACTCGCAGATATTGACTTCATCTACGATTTTATGATTTTCTAAACGCAACTGCTGTTTATTACACAAACTCGCAGGTATTTACTGCATCTACGATTTTATGATTTTATAAACATAACTGCTGTTTACTTACACAAACTCGCAGGTATTTACTCCATCTACGATTTTATGATTTTATGAACACAACTGTTGTCTACTTACACAGACTCACGCGTATTTACTTCATATATGATTTAACACATACACATGAATTGCACAGTTTTAGATACGAACAGGGATAACCCAAGGCACTCAATTTCCCACACTTCAATGATTGAATTGTAATAGCAGCATGTGAATAAAGCATATCAAATGGTCTTCGGCATGTCTACACAAATTCATTATATATATGTCGATCGTAATCCTCTCTACTGAAACGTATCGTAAATATATGAAATTACACGTCTATTTATACTAGTATACACAAAGAAGGAATTATGTAATTAACAGCTAGCTTTTGTTTCCCCCAACGAGTATTGTAATTAAATATCCTACGAAGCTTTTCCAGGAATACTGATTTGCAGATGGAGTACAAGCTAACGAGTGCAATACCTGAACTCGTCGGATCTTCTGGCCGAGCGTCTTCAAGGCCCAACAAACGTAATGTTGTCATTAACATCGCCTGTCTAAGTTATTACGTAAACTCGTTGGATATAGGGAAGCGTAGTTGTGTCTTTAGTCAACGTCTTAGACCTGCAATCGAAGTGGAATGTTGATCAGACGTTAGGTAGCCTTTATATATATATATATATATATATATATATATATATATATATATATATATATATATATATATATATATATATATATATACATATATATATATATTTGTGTGGGAACATAAATAAAACGATATTGTATTATTTTTTGAATATACAAAATTACTTATCAAGCACTTTCATCCAAGCAACCAGCATATTTACATTCACTGCTCAGTCCTGCAGGACACCACAAACAGCTTGGATCATCTAATTCTGGTCTACTTTTTGTTTCCAGTGTTCCCGACACATGTGTGAACTAGAATTTTTTTAGAAGCTGCACCGTCTTTGTGGAACTCACTCCCTGTTTTTGTTAAGTATGTAGGAAAAATAACAACAAACATTTCGCCATAAACTAAAAACCCACCTGTTCAAACTCGCTTATCCTCCACAACTCCCTATCGTACCAATCCAACTGTTTACAACTGGAACTGGTTATCGATTAGGAACTGCTTACTCCCTTTCCTTTTGCTTTGGTGCGCTGACGAGCTTGGCTCTCCCGAGGATTTTTGCGAAATATAAATGTTTTATATTGTGTTGTAATTTCAGCTGCGTGTAACAGGAATTTACGTAATGTTTTAATATCACTACCTAAATTCTATGGAAAGTCAATGCAAATGTGTATTGGTAATTACTATTTCGAAAGATCTATCGAATACATCAGAGATATTTACTTACCAATATTGACAGCAGTAGAAGAGAAATATATTGTAATCGTATTAACCTGTAGTAGTGCTGCTCTCAAGTACACTACAAATACAGCGCGTTTCCGTATCCAAGCGCAAGTTGCGATGACGTAGACAATTACGGGGGTCCTCGCGTTTATGACGAAGAACCTTACGTCATCGTAGCTTACGACACTGGAAACGAGCACCAACACACATAATATCGTTTTAGAAAGAATTTATAAGTTGCCTGGATCTTTCGGTTCTAAAAATAAGGATTTCTAAAAATTCTTATTTTTAGAACCGGATTGTAGACCCCCTCCTCAATTCTTCACAATTTGTTAATCTGAGAATGTGGCTTGTGCTTGACCATGTAAATAAAATATGGTTCTCTAAAATGTTAAACTATCCCTCTTGCAGAGATCATCAAGTCTTTTTTTGAAGGCAATGATATTTGGTGCTTCGACGACTGACTGTGGAAGGTCGTTCCAGTTCCAAAAGACCCGTTGTGAGAAAACATATTTCTGTATGTCAAGCATGTATGTCTTGTGCAATTTCTCATTGTGAGCTCTTGTGCTTTGAGTGCTAAGTGTGAATAAATCTTCTCTACTGATGTCATCTATGCCATGTAGTATGTTGTATGCTTGAATTATATCTTCTCGAGTCGTTTGGTATGCCAGGGATGGCAAGTTAAGATGTTCCAGTCTGTGTAGTCCAGGTTGTCGTGTTATGATACCAGCATGGTGGCTCTGCATTGTGCGCGTAGGTCTATTGCATACTCTCAGTTAATAATTATTATACAATTATCAATACGATGCACTTCTGATGAAGCATTCCGTAAACAAACTATCGTACATTGAGTTGTTCTGCAGAACATATCCTCTTTAGGAAAAAAATACTGTTAATATTAAACACATTTTAGTCACATTTGACATAAATAATCTGTTTTAAGCAGTGGCTACTGATTTGGCCATTGTCATGCGTGAACGAACTAGTGATTTAACCCTTACGAGCTGTCACTAGAACCTGGGTTGAACTTGTGAACTCTTTACACAACAAGTGTCTTGATTGACGCATGACTTGTCGATTATCAATTGCATCATATAACTAATTTTTTGTCTACTCGTGGAATGGTTTTGAATCAGTGTGATTTGGTGTTCCTCCATAATGGTTTCAGTCTTGTCAGTGCGGAACACTTGAGAGGACTTCTGGTTTTGATACTTCATCCGGGAGCATTGTACCGAGAGAATGAGGCGACAATCTCTAGTTCTTTCCCATTTTGGAGTCGTCGCATCAGCTCTCAAAGTCCCCAAAACGTTTACTGTTTAATATTTGTTGTGTAGGACTTAAAATAATGCGTATATTGCCAATCAAAAAGCACAGCCAACAGCCGCCGGCCTCCTATGATAGCCCCCTAGCCATATACAAAAACGAATATCAACTGAGGCTGAAATATTTACTCCTCAGTTTATTGAAACATTACAATGATAAACAAATTAAAATATTAAAATTAAAGCAAAAAACCCAAGATGCACCAGAAATGCGAAAACAACTGCAAACTTGAGGGGGGTATTAAGAGCAAATCATGAAAATATGAGTACAATAATAATTATAATACAAGGCAACTGTGAATAAAACGTTGATTGATCCATGGAGACCTGCACTAAGACCTGAAAGATCTGGTGTAAGGCTGTGATATTTGAATGCATCTGTCAAGCTGCGTTTCAGTAATTGTATCTGACAGATATGCAGAACGCACCGACGCATTCACATTTGTTGAACGTCGTTGACAATCACAATCCAGCAAAGGTGGGACAAAGGTGAGACAAAGGTGTGACAAAGGTTGAACAACTGGCAGTAATCAATCAATGATTTATTACCGGGTTAATTACAGCCGTGCGACATTACTACCTGGTGACGTAGATCAGTTGCTGTGCATCTGTTGCTCGCGCGCTTCATACTGACACGAGTGCTTAAGTGTGCACACGTGCTGCGTTTACTCTGGTATCGATAAAGTATTATTCCGACGGCGAATACCTGTCACATTCAAGTGGATATTAGCTAGTGTTTAGTTGACGTCGTTGGATCCATTACAACCAGAACGCTCCGAATTGCATACGGTGAGACTGTTTTAATACTCCAACGGTTGTGTTGTTTAATAATTATAATAATACTAGTAATAATAATAACAACAACAATAATAATAATAACAACAACAACAATAATAATAACAATAGCAAAACAGTAATAATAATATAATACTAAAACGTCTCTCCTAAATCCTCGGAAACCGGAGCTCAGAAGCTCATAAAAACGAAAAAAGGTATTAAAAGCCAGAATTGATATACAATGGTTAAGTTGTCAGGTGGGTGGACTCGCTGGGGAGTTAAGGAGGGCAGGCATTGTTAAAACACAAGTCTTCAGATGACGCCGACTGGCTATTATGTTTCCTGCTGACCTAGCGATAATAGGGGAGTGCAGAGTTGGTGCAGCGACCGAGAAAGCCCTAGTTAAAATATTTGTTTCAATGTGTTTAGACAAGTTGTTAAAAACCAGATAATCGTAGCTGTCTATATGTTTTGCAGGAATGAGCAGTGACTGTAAATTTGTCGATTACTTAGATGAAAGTTTCTTATAGGTAATAGTACATATCTTAACAATAATACGACATCGGCCAATGCAGAAAATTCAGGAATGGCAGTGGGTGAGAGAAATGAGGAAACCAAGTAACCAACCTTGCCAAACACTTTTGCAATATGTTGAATGTTGTTGAAAAAGGAATCGCAATAACCAAATCTAGTACAAACAAGAACATGTGCAATAGTTTCAGAAATAGACAAATACCGAGGAACGCGGCGAAGGTCACGAATATGATCAAAAATGATAACGATACGTTTGAGAAATATGCTGTCTAAAATTTAAACTGTTGATAATTCCTAGATTCTGTGTTGTGGATGCTGGGGTCACATTTTGGCTTAGGACAGGTGTAGGACAAACCCTTTATTTTGTCACGCTGTGTACCAATAATAAGAAACTCTGATCACCATTTATCTGTAATCTGCTCTCATTCATCATAATCCTTGAGCTGGTGTAGGGAGCAATTAGTATCTGGGGTTGCCAAAGAAATGTAGATATGTGTGTGCCATATGCATAACAGTGGTGACTCGTGTTGTGACTTTTGATAACTGAGCTGAGGGGGGGTTGCATAGATAGTGACAAGTTACGATGTCAACAAACCGTCATTGTAGCATTTTAGTTTAACAAATAACGATCACACTTTTACTATAGCTGCCACAACTTAAAGCCTGTTTACATGAGCGGTTTTTGTCCCGATTCGTTGGACGACATCGTGTTGCACGATCATGCGGGAATAAATTGTGCTTAGACGAGCAACATGTCTTGACATTGCGACGTAGATCTTGACTATCGTCACTCCGGAGTTGAGCTGTAATGAAAGGTCATGACTGGTGCATCAGCTGGCGATCGCTGATTGTTCACTACATGAATATCTGGGTCAACTGTTGACATTGGAACCAGTCCCTATTCTCCAGGACACAATCGTTAAAAAAAAAATGGCATCGATATTCAATCTCGCGCGTGTATTTGTACGACCGATTCTTTCAGCGCGATATCAGACGACACCCTGTCGGCCGACACATTGGATAAACGTCTTTGCTACAACTAAATGACGACTGTTCCTTAAATGGCGGGGGCGTTTCTACACTCCATTTGTCTTCATTTATACATGGCTTAAGTTTCGCACAAAACAATTGTAAACCGTTTACAACGTGGTATGTTAACTAATGGCGGAACTATTGGCTATAATGAAGTATCTTGCATATATTTCTTCCACAAAAGTCACTATTTCGTTGTGAAACAATCCACGACACTTCCTTCACTAATCGAAACACCGCTGTCAAGTGCACCCACGCATCGTCGTGTGACTCAGCGTTTTGGCGTCACTGGACACGAACCAGAGTGATATTTTGTCGGACGGTAATTGACAATTAAAATTATAAATAAATCGCCTCGACGTGTGGATTACTGTTCAGAGTAATATTTTGTCGGACGGTAATTGAAAATTAAAATAATAAATAAATTTCCTCCACTTGTGGATTACTGTTCAGAGTGATATTTTGTCGGACGGTAATTAAAAATCAAAATTATAAACAAATCGCCTCGACCTGTGGTTTACTGTTCGTAATACCGGCCAACCCAATCCGTCCCACATAACTATTCCAAGCAGTTCGCCAACGTCCCACAAATCAACGGGGTCAAAATCGTTCCCAGCCATTCAGCAAGGCTTTCACGAGTTAGAAATAAAATTATTTATAACTGAACGCTTGTGTACCTTTAGCTAATTACCATTGAAACCTTTGTCAATATATATATATATATATATATATATATATATATATATATATATATATATATATATATATATATATATATATATATATATAGACACGTGTAGTTTGCACTATATATAATATAATTTTATTTAACCTGCTAAGGCGAAGCTTGACCGAGGTAACGCTCATAATTAAGATCGTGACGTCAGACTCTGGATCGGTCAATTCACAAACGCGGTAGAATCAGCTGGTGGCCATGGGAAGGTTGGACACTGACGTCATAATTATAAAATAGACTCGATAGGTGTTACACAAGAATGTTGCGTGACGTGTTTCAGGTCAGGGTGCACCTATGTATTCAGAGCTGCATGCAGGGGACCAGTGGAACGATTATCAACGGAATGCCCAAGTTCGATGGACGTCACCCTGAGCACCCCGTCAGCTCTTGTTATGGGATTCCAGGATTATAGGATTATAGGATTCCAGACACAACCAAGTAACAAGAGGAAGAGCACGTCGTACCTACGTGGACAGACTAATCAAAGACACACATCCAAAGGAACTGTCAATCTGCATTTGGAGTTTGTGTTGACAACGAAGCGAAGATGTCACACATTTGCGACGCCGTTTTCTACGCAGAGAGTCATATTAGTTCTCTTGTCAAGACCCGGGCCTGGCAAAATACGTTTGGTATAAAAAAAACTGGATCTCAAAATGTGGGATTGTATCACTCGTGACTCGGATGACCACGTTATTATTGGCCCAGTCTCGTTAATTGGGGACGTAGAGAACCACTGAGGACGACGTGCACCCTGGCAGTGACCACCCTGGCAGTGACCACACTGTCAGTGACCACCCTGGCAGTGACCACACTGTCAGTGACCATCCTGTTGGATCATTAGAAGACAGTGTTGGAAATATAATATAATATCACAAGGTTTTTTAATGGCGGAAGACCTAAATGATTACTTCAGTTCAGTGTTTACCAAAGAGGATATTAGATCATTACCAGTTCCAGATGCTAAATTTCAGGAGGCTAAATCGGATTATTTAGGGCAGTTAATATAATAACTACGTCCTTATGATATAACCAATGGACGTGCCCTCATATTGCTCTACCTTCCATGGGTATGAAGATTACATTTCTTTCAATAATTCAATATTTTTCTATGCATTCGGTTTTCAACAAACTTCCAGTTTGTTACTGTCCCACGCCTTCACTTTATCACAGTCTTCTTTATCTTTATCATCACATTCACTTTATCGTAGGTGAGGCGCGATATTGTAGCTTTTAGTACGTAAGCCTCTCAACGGAGAGAACCCGGGTTCGAATCCTCTTGTTGCCGTTTGGTAATTCCTTTCACGCCACGTTGCCGCAGTTCACTCAGCTGTATACATGAGTACCTGGCTACAGGCAGAGGTGGATATGTGTACGAATAATTTTTGCGCAGTAATTGCATCATGGCTGAATTCTTACGAGAGGTGGATATGTGTACGAATTCTACAGGCAGAGGTGGATATATGTACGAATAATTTTTGTGCAGTAATTGCACCATGGCTGAATTCTTACGAGAAAAGTCGAAATGACGTTGGAATGAACAGGTATGCCAAGGGGTGAAATGTAAAGCGTTTTATGTAGTCCCAAGGACTGGATACCGCACTATATAAGAAAACATGTTTCTAGTTCTCTCCACCGCTTTAATCGATTACCGCATTAATCGACTCTGCGGGAAGTATGTATGCTACATTGAACTAGATCGCAGCTTTAGGAACCGTAACATGCTCGTTGCTTTACATCGAAGCAGTTATTTATACAACGGTTGGTGCAAACGCAATTATCTAATCAAACGTCTGAAGGTTCGTGCCCGTTTAATAATACACTCAGTTACTGATTGTGTCGTAAGAACTGGCGTTATGCAATCTTGGTAGACAAACATTAATTGTTTGCATCATCAGTGAAATGTTAGACTGTCAATGCGAATCACATTTGCTTGTGTATCACTAAAAACTAAACATGACAACTAAATATGGTACCATTAAACCATATGTATGACAATCAGCGATCGACATACATGAGGACCCGCGGGCGTTGGTATATTCTATCAGGCCCACAAATGCCACAAGTCACTAATCCTGTTCGCTCGCACGGTTTGTTGGAAGCATTTATTCCCAATATTTATGTCGCGACTGAGTTTAGCGATGTAGTGGACTAGCTGTATATTACAATTCTCTACATCGTTAATTTATCGCCGTACGGTATGTGTACGAAACTTTGACGGTCTACCACAAGTCCCAGGTCCTGTTTGCTCGTGCAATGATATATTGAGCAACGTTACATTACGGATGGATGGATTACGTATATATTACATTACATCTTTTATCATCGCATGGTGTGATTCGTGAACACTGGACTATATCAATGACTATAAATCAGTGATGTTACCTAGCATATGTGCAATCGAGTCGACGGCTTACTATTCTGGATCTGAAGTCGGATTTTAGACATCGCCGACATTTGTATGTGTGTGTGTGTGTGTGTGTGTGTGTGTGTGTGTGTGTGTGTGTGTGTGTGTGTGTGTGTGTGTGTGTGTGTGTGTGTGCGCGTGTGTGTGCGTGCGTTTGTGTGCGTGCGTGTGTGTGTGTGTGTGTGGGTGGGTGGGTGGGTGGGTGTGTGTTTGGGTGGGTGCGTGCGTCCGTGCGTGCGTGCGTGCGTGCGTGCATGCATGTATGTTTGTATGTATGCATGTATGTATGGATGCATGACACAATCCTGTAGACTATGAACCAGTAGGTCACACACCTAAAGGTGTTAAACTGAAGATATATCAAACAGGCAAAGAACTGCAATTATGAGATAATTCGTTCACATTTTCAGAAAGTTGGTAGATAATAAATTATTCACACTCGTAGAGTTTTTCTAAATGTTCCTCCTGTTTCGCCAATGTCCTTGTGGCTGAAGCTCTGGCAAGGGATCTACTATGCACAGTCTATCTACTGTCTTCCACTTTGTCCTCTGGATGGCGATACAAGGATGCAATTTAGAACAAGACACGAAGAGTACAAGAAGGGGGTTGAGAACATCACACCAAACGGCTTATCCGGGAACAAGAGAGAGAGGGATATATATATATATATATATATATATATATATATATATATATATATATATAGAGAGAGAGAGAGAGAGAGAGAGAGAGAGAGGGAGAGAGAGAAAAAGAGAGAGATAATTCATATGTAATGGTTGTTTGAAACACAACACGTGAATGAACAACATATGTTTAGGAAGAGCAAGTTTGTTCACCAAGTTTGTTTGTCAATAGAAGGAGCATAGAAAAACAGACTTGATGCGAGTAGCCTATGACAGGTGTGCATAGAGCGGTCGGAAGTGCTTCTGTCTCCTAGTCGTATGCAAATTCACAGCTTGTGAAACACCGAGAAAAAATGTGATAGCGATAACAAAATAAGCATCATTGTTCGTGCGCACTGTCTGTGCTAAATCTATGGATGACAAGACTTCACGCAAGGACAATCAGGTGTGACCTCAACTATACACTTTACCATCTCCATTGCTTAAGTCTACTTAGTTGCAGTCAGAACGTTTTATGGAATATCTAATTTCCACACACTTCATCCACTACATCTTGTTAAGTTATTTAGATGAATTAATGAATTTTATTTAAATGTATGTCGGGTTGTAAAAACTGATTCACATATGATGAAGACCTGTTCCACATTAATTGGAAATAAATTTTGACATGACTGAAGCATAATAATAGCAGTTTTAATTCCAATATATGTGACACTTTAAGAATAAGCAGATAATAAACATAGCATAGTAGTATGGATCAGTCTCGTGGTACCACGTGGTACCACGTGGTACCACGTGGTACCACGTGGTAAACTCATGAGTAATAACACCTTTCTGTAATGTAGGTAAACAATTAAATGTTTTGCATGCGTGTTCTACAGCAAAGTACATAATAAATCTGCAGTTTTCCATGTTGCTGTCGCCTTCCAGACTTATACACTTAGTTAATGATGTAACATAAAAATCAGATACCAAAGAGCAAATTGAGACTGTGTTAAATGGTCGTAACCAAAGAAGCTTGGAAAAACGCGGAACACTAAAATCCGTCACAAGTGACTGCTCATGCATAGTATCATTTCAAATACAAAATCACTACAGACTCAGAAGGTCAGTCGGTACATGAAGCTTGAGTTACACGTGTGCAATGTTCAGCCAATATTAGTGTTAATTTAGTATAATTTTATTTCACATAGTTAGCTCATTTGTGTATCTGAATATAACGTTTACGTAATGAGTGTCCGTAGAGTATCTTTGTTTCTGAGATATTTGTTTTACAGATATGATAGCTTAGTAATGACTGAACTAAGTTGTAAACGGCAGTTTCGAGACCATTTGCACGTGAAGGGTTGAAATCTACGAAGATTCATATCCAAGACAATTCCTACCATAGACAGTTGGTACCCTGGAGGTATTGTACCTTTAGGATAGGAATCTTTCCAGGTATGGATCGTCTCGGGTTGGGACGCTCGCACACGAACATTATTGGGTGAATGTACGTTCTTGCATAGCGCGTTAACCAATCCATGGGACTGTTCAAAACGGTTTATTCTTCATTCCAACTCCATCTCGATTTCTCTGGGAAGCATTCAGCCACGCTATAATTATTGCGCAAAGACTATTCGTTCACGCATACACCTATGTCTGTAGCTAAGTACTCCTTTATACAACGGAGGAACTGCGGCTACGTTGGATGAAAGAAATTATGAAAGGTTAGAAACGGCAGCAAGAGGATCCGAACCCGGGTTTTCTCGATTGAAAGCCCGAAGTTCTAACCGCTGCACTACTGCTTCCTACAAACCTACCATTTTGGTTACGAATCTTACGGGTAGGGATATTCTTACATCCTTAAGCGTATCAAGAAAGCGTTGATCTTCCCCATAACATGTGCACCGTACGATGTCATTGACTTCCCCCATCACGCCGTCTTCAAAAGGTCAAGTCAAGAGTGACGGGTGGCTCAGCTAAGTACGGTTATTTCTGTCATTTAAAGCACAACGGGCACATATTTCCAAATGTTGAGCGCCAGGTTTTGACATATTCTCTCTCACGTCTGGTGTGAAGGCAGTTGACACACAGTACCATATAAGCATTTGTTGTTTGTATTTACATTAAATATTTACGAAAGATGTTTGTTAGAAGAAATGCTCTATCCAACCCTGCGTGCTGTTGATTCGCAAACACAGATATTTTGAAAAAAAACATATATGTATATTAGACACGGAATGGCGACGCCACAACAGTGACAATGGCTCGATAATGACTGTCATCTCTGTTGACAGTGGGGCACGGTTAGAACATCGGAATCTCAATCGAGGGAACCCGGGTTCGAATCCTCTTGCTGCCGTTTCGAAACTTTGGCAATTGTGTTCACCCACGTTGCCACAGTTCACTCAGCTGTACAAATGAATACCTGGCCACAGACAGAGGTGGTTTTGTGAACAAGTAGTCTTTGCGCAGTGATTGCCACGTGGCTTCCAATATAAGTCGAGATGGCGTTGAAACGAACAGGTTTGCCAGGGTGTGAAGTGTAAAGCGATCTAACCAGTGCCACGGACTGTATTCCGCGCTATATAAGAACGTACGTTTACCTTTGTGGGTTAACGCGAGTTGCAAAACGTTAAAAGCGCAAGAGAAGTAAGGAATGTCCGAACCCCTCAGGTATAACACATTCTAGACAGTAAACCATTTATGCCAACTGGATATAATTTACTTACTTATCTTCCTCGTGCATATGACCAACCACGACTACCAATTACAAGATTACAGTTTCAATAAGAAAACCGACATAACCAAATACAGTGAGTACCGGTGTGCAGCTGTGCGGCGCAATTGCACAGGTTAGCGCGGATGTATCTATGTTTAGGCAGTGGAAATAAAGCTACTCACCTCAGAAAGCGAACTGCACTGGTATGTTCTGTTATGTGGTGTGTATTCATACGTATTACTGTGTGGTCAGGCGTGGCGATGCCCTCCACTTGAACGTAGTCGTCCCTTGTAAACGTCACCCGTGTGTCGCCAGCCCAATTGTGCCAGGCAGCGTCGCTCCACTAGCTCAACGTAGATATGCATCAAGTGAACTAGGTAGGACCCTTGACCTACCAATACAAACACCCACCCACCCACACACACACCCACACCCACACACACATAGGCACACACGCACGCGCGCGCGCACACACACACATACACACACACGCACGCACCCACGCACGCACATACACACACATACCCATACACACACGCAGGCATACACACACACGCACGCACGCACACACACACACACGCACGCACGCACACACACACACACGCACGCACGCACGCACGCACGCACGCACGCACGCACGCACGCACACACACACACACACACACACACACACACACACACACATACACACACACCCATACGCACACACACACACACACACACACACACACACACACACACACACACACACACACACACACACACACACACACACACACACACACACACACACACACACACACACACACACACACACACACACACACACACACACACACACGCAAACACACTCACTCATGCACGCACACGCACGCACGCACACACGCCCACCCACCTGTCTACACAAGCTCGTGAGGGAGCTGAAAGCTGACCCGAAAGTGTGTACACTATTGATGGGACAGTCTTTTGCAGAAAGATTGTGGTCATGACGTCACGAAATCGATTGAATCGCCAGGAAGCCTCCTATCGGCTGGGCGGTCCGATGTAAAACGTGAATGAGTCAGGTGTCTATGTGGACCAGTAGGACAGACTCTAAACCTCAGTAATGCGTATGGCTAGGGCATCAAGTCACTACTGGGAATACTAGAACAGTATATACAGGAAGCTGACTTCTGTTTGCCTTAGCGAAACTAAAACTGACATTATTTTACACCAATTGTAATAGAAAAAAGTAAGAAACACAAATATCGAGGTATACATGGAATATGCGTATTGATAACAGACGCATTCAGTAAATATGAGCACACAATTCAGGAAGCATGTTCATAAAATATACTATGGCTAAAAGTACACAGAGAAGCATTTGGGTGTTGGGTGTGAGTCTGTTATAGTGTTACCTTGAATTGTAAATATGATGTACCTACTACTTATACTGATGATAGGGGACTCGATTACTTTATTTATATCGATTGCCGGTGGCATAGAGTTAGCTGAATATTGTTTTTTATAATCAAAACATACATTGGAATGTTTAGAGATTACAAGACAATGACAAAAGACAACATTGTACACAACACTGAATTATGGAAATGTCTGGATATCAAAATAGTCAATGGAAAATTTGGATTTGATCAGGGTGTGGGTGAATTCACCCGCCAAAGTGCTGCTGGTAAAAGTGTAGCTGAATATGTGCAAAAGTACACAGAGAAGCATTTGGATATGATGTTATTCTTGGGGGCAGTGTATATACTACATGATGGTTCCATTCACCGTCACGACGAGATATATGATAATGTTGCAAATGACACTGTTACCATGAAATGTAAATGTGATGTACCTATACCTGTGATAGGGGATGTCAACTCTAGGGCAGGAATGATGGGTGACTTTATTTATATTGATGATGTTGATGCAAGAAAGACGAACGACGACATTTAGTAAAGCAACATAATAGGCAAAGAAAGGCCAATCATGATAATAACAAAGCGCGGTTTAATAAAAAAAAGCAAAACAAAAAGTAAAGGGTAGACTAAGGATAATTAAAAGTGTTGAAGCAAAAACTAAACTAAGAGATTTGGCCAAGGATCATAATCACTTAAAACATTCAAAAAGCTACTATGAACAGTTGCACAAAACATACGAAACACAATAAACCAGCAGCATACTGGGACATATTTAATAAAGCAAGTAACACTGGTATGCTATGGTGTTTCGAAGCAGGGAAACCATGGTAAAAACCATGGTGTTTTGAAGCAGGTATACCATGCAATTACTATACACAATATAGGGAAAAGCATCGTCTACCACAGTTTGCCATGTAATATCATGGAATACCATGGTATACCATATAATACCATGGCTTATGTTCTAAGGGAACTCTTGTGGAAAAGATTATAATTAGCCTTTGGATACATTTAACTGAAGGCAAACAAAGTAAACTATCAAATATCATTCTTAGACTTATGAAAATCCTATATGATCCGGGGAATTTTAAATCAAATCGGATTTAAAAAGCTAAGAGTATCACTGATGGATGTGGACTAAATAACATGTGGCATAATCATGGGAAAGTAAATGAAAATGTGTTGAAGCATAATTTAGATGAAAGATATAAGTCCCCAAACATGGCATAGTGAAATTCATGCAAACAGACTGTGCTCAAATTGCAGAATATTAAAAAGTAATAATAATAATAATTCACTTCTATGGCGCCTATATTCTCAGGAACCTGAGCTCAGATACGCAACAAAAAGAATCATTAAGCATAATCGTGAACAGGGACGCGCAAAAGTCATTATCAGAACGAGGGACAACCGAAGATTTATGGTGGAAATGCAATTTATATGTTGTTTATGTTTTGAGTTTTTTTTTCGGAAAATAGTTATAGTTTCAGATGTTTTCAAAGTGATGTGGAGTTCATATATAGTACGTACTGAGAAATATATATTTCATCTGAGTCAAACTTGCAGAATCAATGTATGTAAATTGTGGGAATCACAAAATACCCATCACTGTCGAACGTTATCTCACAGGAGATGGCTGAAACTTTGCAATCTATGTAACACTAAACACTAGTGATCAAGGTGACGAATCCCATTATGTTCCTGTCTGTTCGTTCTTGGTGGAAGTAATATTTAAGTATATTAAAGGATACTACACAGTTAGAACTAATACTCCAAGAAAGAACCAGCTATTAAATGTACGTAATGTTAAAGAATGTTAAAGAATTGGTATATCTTTCCGGATTCATCAATGTGATAATGTCAAACTTTAGGTACTTAATCAGAGTCCTTAATCACACAGTGTATCTATCTTTGTCATGCATTGTTTCTATAAAGATAACACGTATTGTATTTTATTGTGACTATTATATTGTGTATTACTACACTGTATCAGTATTTATAGTATTGCATTGTATTGTATTGTATAGTATAGTATAGTATAGTATAGTATAGTATAGTATAGTATAGTATAGTATAGTATAGTATAGTATAGTATAGTATTGTATTGTATTTTATAGTATTGTATTGTATTGTATTGTATTGTATTGTATTGTATTGTATATATTGTATAGTATTGTATTGTATTGTATTGTATTGTAACTATTGTAGTTTTTATTACTACTCTGTATTGCAGTGAGAACAAGTTTTCTCATACTGCGCAAGCGGTCGTAGGGAAATAAAACAACATTGTCATCGTCACCCACCAACACACCCACCCAACCAACACACCCACCCAACCAACCAACCCATTTTATTGTGACTATTATATTGTGTATTCCTACACTGTATCAGTATTTATAGTATTGCATTGTATTGTATTGTATAGTATAGTATAGTATAGTATAGTATAGTATAGTATAGTATAGTATAGTATAGTATAGTATAGTATAGTATAGTATAGTATAGTATAGTATAGTATAGTATAGTATAGTATAGTATTGTATTGTATTTTATAGTATTGTATTGTATTGTATATATTGTATAGTATTGTATTGTATTGTAACTATTGTAGTTTTTATTACTACTCTGTATTGCAGTGAGAACAAGTTTTCTCATACTGCGCAAGCGGTCGTATGGAAATAAAACAACATTGTCATCGTCACCCACCAACACACCCACCCAACCAACCAACCCACCCACCCACCCACCCACCCACCCACCCACCCACTCACTCACTCACTCACTCACGTACCCACCCATATTGTTGTTACAGAATCGATCAACTCTTCGCTATCGCCACGACCACAGACAATGAGGTGGAAATGTTCCAAGTTATGTGCTCTGTTTATCATCATAACCACCCTTATCTCACTCTACAATATACTCATGACTGACATCAGGCGGCCCTTTAGCCGTGATGTCCACCACTTGTCGTACCCATCGCCCTTGAAGAACGGTACCAGCGTGACCGTGCACTCTGTCGAGGAGGCCGAATCCTTCATGCACTCCTATAACCTAAGCGACCTCTCGCGGATAACGTTGACGATACTCTATGAGAACTTCACCCGTCGGGTGCCGCTGTTTATCGACGAGAAGGACAAACAGCTATTCATGATGAACGACCTCAATCGCGGCAATTTCGAGCCGGCGTCTTCATCTGTGCTGCGAGGCGAGGTAAATGTCGTGCGGAACGGCACGTACGCCATGCCTCACGACTGCGGTTGGAAGAGCTCGGTGGAGTTTGTGCGACAACCGAGGCGCGCGACCCAATCTGAGGTCGTACTGTGCCCGCTGCTTATCCCAGACGCCTACTCGTTCCAGGTTTGTATGATATGATGCAGCTTCCTCTGCAAATAAACACTATCTCGTCCATAGCCAGTTTTAAGATACTTTTAAATACACACCTTTTTCACAAGGCGTTCGACGAGTTGCGAGTAGTACATATATGCGTCATTTTAACTAATTTATTATTATTTATTTAACTCTTTTTAATAATTTAATTAGAAATATTTACTATGCATACATATTGTCATGTTTGAACTAATTTACTATTATTTATTTAGCTAATTAATACAAATTTACATATCTTTGATATATATAACCCATTAATTTTATCACCTATGTATTTTAAGAGCTTCATAAGGGACTTTGTCCACATATACGGCGTTATGAAAGTGTATTTATTAAATTTTAAATTTATATTTTATATTTTTAACACTCGGCACTATCATATGTCAATCTGTGCTTTTTTTCGAGAAGTGGGCTGAGCGTTACCACTCGCCAGTTGGAGAATTGACGGTTGACATTACTCACTTCTCGAAGTGACTGTGTAACACCAGCCACTCTGGGAAGTGACTGTTAACATCAGCAAGGTTAATATCAGTCACGTTGAGAAATGACGGTTAACACCAGTTACTTTGAGAAGTGACTAGTTGCACCAGCCACTTCTAAGAAGAACTGGTTTTGTTAATACGAATGCATTGATGTGTAGACAATCATGTACATTTAACGAACACGTGTATCACTACTTAAGCTTATTTCTGACTAATAAAATAGTTCCATTCTATGAGTATGTCAGTGTATTTACCACCAGAAGCTCCTCAGTTCCTCCGGATCTATGCGTGTAGTAGGTACCCATGGCTGTTAGGTATACATATTATTACCCGTTCATCACAACAATGAGATGAAGCCAAATGTTGCCTCACACATCTTTTGTATTTCTCTCGTCCATTGTCATGCTCGCAATAGACCCTTCCCATTACACCAGCACGCTACCTGGTGGAGTTATCCGAATCTTTACATTCCATTTTAATCCACCAGGTAGAGTGATGGTAATGGGAAGGGTCTATTGTTGTCCGCGTTTCGTCAGTATTCAAATTAACTGGTGTGTTGCACATACGCAGCACTTCGTCGACGGGACGCTTCCGAAGATTGCGCAGGCGTACGAGCTTCTTCGGCGACCGGAAGTGAAACTTCTGCTCTATAGCCCGAGGTCGGATGTCATCATCAAAGAAATGCTGCGGGCGCTGAACATCTCCGAGGACCGCATCGTCTGGCACAGCAGTAACACAGTGTATAGGGCCGACTACATGATATTCACCTGTGTAACACCGCCGTTGCACCCGTCTCTCTGGCTGAGAGCGAGAAAACTTCTCGGTGTTGCTGATCGGCTCCAGGTACGGGCAGTACACAATTTTCCCACTGAAGCCCATGCTAACATCAGTCAGACAATTCCACACCGTGCGCAGAATTTCGAATCGGTTTTAATAAAAACTTGTTTTGTCACCGACCTTCAGTAGAAGTTTCGTCAAATCCTACAATTTTGTTTTTGAGAAAATCAGCATGGAAGACGCAGCCCGTCAGTTGTTGCCCAAACAAACTGAATTCTATCTTCGTACACAAGGGATTCTTCCATCACTGAAATATCCATTTCCTGCAAGCCATCCACTAGACATTAAGAAATAGGCACTGCGCAAATGGCGCATTCATCAAATATGGCCATATCCCTGTTCAGAAATAATTGTCCATGGAGCAACACATTGTCAAAAGGTGGTACCGTATCAAAATCGCTGGCACTTTATTCGCATGACATATGGATTCGGAGGTAAATTAATTATATGTCCCCAGGTGGCTGCGGACGACGCCATCGTAATGCTGATGACGCGCGCGCGCGCGCATAACAGCGGCCGGCTCATCCTCAACAGGAACGCGGTTGAAATGTTTCTACGTCATCGCTACGGCAACAAACTGGTCGTGTTCAGCGGTGGTCTCGGCCTGTCGCAAGCCGTAGAGACGTTTGGAAAAGTGAGAATCATCATCGGCGTGCACGGCGGGGCCCTCTACAATATGAACTTTGCGCCGCTCACGACCACGATAATCGAGTTCGGGCCGACGTTGGCCGGCGGCAAGAACATCAACAATTTGGCACACACCATCTTCTGGGCGATGGCGGATCTACTGGGACAGCCGTACTGGCGCGTACCGTTCATAGGCTTGTCCAGTGGGCACGACCTAATGATGAACGTCACCAAACTGAAAGCAATCTTAGACATCGTCGATAGAAACGCGTCATTTCGTCGAACGCGTGTTTAGAAAGAATGTACAACGATTTTTATTGGTTAACTGGTGCGCCACTAGGAGGGGTTTCGGATTTGTGTAAATGCCTAAATTCTCATAATCTGTTGATGTATCCACCTTAAATCCACCTTGTTCTGATGACTTTGGCGCGTCCCTGTTCAGTTGTTCCTGTTGAGCTCAGCTTCCTGAGGATATAGGCGCTATATAAGTTTGTTATTATTACTATTATTATCTCAAAGTAGACATGAATGCCATTCATCATGTTTTTGTCTTTCTTACTGAAATATATCTACCGTCAGAAATTGTGTAAAACGGGAATTTGACGGACCAATGAATCAACCAGTGAAAAACGTTGTTTCATCTTCAAAACATGTGGTGGTTTGTCTTTATTTGCAGTAAAGCCGTCTATTCACGTATTTCGTAAAACTAACATAGTTTAATTTTTTGCCAAATCTTGTATTTTCCAAAATATTAAGAGGTCACGATAGTAACACGCTTTGTATGGATATTGTTGTATCCAACCGAGGTGTTATAAAACTACAAAACTAATACATTCAGTGTCGCAATGTCCTTGAAAACAGTCGATCTGCTAACCAATGAAAATCGTTCTACATCCCCTTTAAATGACAACTTGCTTATGTTGTGCCATTGCTAATTACAGTGTTTTCCGAGGATGCGTACGTCTCTGGCTAAAACATTACAAGGATGTCATTAATCTCAATGTGATGGGCAGCAAATGTACAGCTTTTCTTATAATACAAGAATGTAATTGATCGCACAGGACTGATGTACATAGTATACATTGAATATTTTGAGGACCTGCTCAAAATATACGTTTTATTTTTGTTTATTGATATGGTTTTAGTAAGTATATATATTTAGGTTTTATAGGCAATTTTGATCAAAGATCTGGTAATTTTATGCATATTTCCAATAATGGTTATACATGAAATGAAAACTAGACGAGTATACGCGAGGATGCAACCAAATTGTTCCAGGATAGCGGTGGTGGTGGGGTGGGGGGGGGGGCGAAAGGGGGCGGTCGCTCTGGCCCCCTGATTCTGTGGAAGATATTGCCGAAGTCACCAGCCTTTACATTTATAGAGATATGGAACTAGAGCCAAGATAGTTGCACGCGGCAATGAGGGACAGATATGTCTGGAGACAGATGGTTGGAGGCCAACATACAGACAGTTGTCCTTGTGCGCCTGCGTGCTTGCGTGTATGTACGTGTGCGTGTGCGTGTGCGTGTGCGTGTGCGTGTGCGTGTGCGTGTGCGTGTGCGTGTGCGTGTGCGTGTGCGTGTGCGTGTGCGTGTGCGTGTGCGTGTGCGTGTGTATGTATGTATGTATGTATGTATGTATGTGAGAGTGTGCGTGTGTGCTTATGTGCCTATATGCGTATGTGCGTATGTGCGTATATGGGTATGTGTGGGCGCGTGTATGTGTATATGTGTGCATGTGCGTATATGTGGGCGTGTGTATGTGTGTATGGGTGTACGTGTGTATGTGCGTATGTCTGGGCGTGTATTGATGAATTGTAAAATCCTTTCAAGTTGTTTTTCTGGCATTACGAAATCATTTTGAATTATGAATTCGATCTCTTAAGACGTGTCAGAAATGTCACGAAACGCGCTCTCGTGACACCCAACTACTACAAATACACATCCAAAGAAATGTTCACCAATAATTTCAGACAATGAACTTAAATGTGTATGCTTAAATGCCAGGAGCATAGTAAATAAAAAAAGTGAGTTAGACATTATGGTAGCAGATATTGATCCTCATGTAATAGGCATCACAGAATCATGGGCAAATGAAGATATAGTAGATGCTGAGTTAGCACTGACAGGCTATGTAATGTTTAGGAAGGATAGACGAGAAAGAAGGGGAGGTGGAGTAATTTTGTATATTAAAGAATCTATCCAAGCATATGAAATTACACTGAAAAGTGAAGCAGATAGTGTGGAAGCAATTTGGTGTAACATAGTTACCAGGAACTCAACATTAACAATAGGAGTAGTTTATCGTAGTCCTAACATAGGACAAGAGGAAGATGTAAAATTACAAAAGGCGATAAGGGAGGTGAGCAAGGGAGAATGTGTTATAATGGGTGATTTTAACCATGGCCATATACAATGGGAATCATTAGAGAGTGCTGGAGGTGACGACCATCAGTTTCTACTTCTAACACAGGATTGTTTCCTTACTCAACATGTCTTGGAACCAACCAGAGGTGGGAATGTGTTAGATTAATTTTTTTCTTCTCAAAATGAATTAGTTGACAATGTTAAAGTACACGAACCTTTGGGTTCAAGTGACCATAACCAAATCCATTTTAATATAAAAGTAAAAACAGGGAATACATATAAAAAACAATGGAGGAGGAACTTCAACAAAGGCAAATATAAAGTGATGAGAACATATCTAGCAAATATAGATTGGAATAACTTGCTGAAGAACAAGACAGCAACAGAATGCTGGACTTGTTTAAAATATGAGATTGAGGGCATTATTGAGAAATTTATTCCATTAAGAAAACAAGGGAAAAGATCCAGGAAAAAACACCTGTCAAAAGAAGCTATTAGAAAAATTGCTCACAAACAGATGCTGTGGAAGGTCTATAAACACACTGGAAATGTAGAAGACTACACAAACTACAAAGAGGCACTTAACCTAGCTACAACTGAAATTAGAAAATCTAAAAGAACCTTTGAACAAAAATTGGCAGGTAATATAAAAAATGACAGCAAGAGTTTCTATGCTTAAGTAAGGAGTAAACAGAAAGTTCGAGATAAGGTCGGACCACTGGAAAACAACAGTGAAAACATAATTTCAGATGGGTTCCAAATGGCAGAGGTCCTGAATGAGTATTTCAGCTCAGTTTTTACCACAGAAGATATCAGCTCACTTCCAGTTCCATTGACTAAATTTGAGGGCAATAAATCAGAACATTTAGGGCAGTTAATTGTAACTCCTGAAATGATAGCAAAGAAAATTAAGAAGATGAAAGATAATAAATCACCTGGAGTTGATGGGATACCACCAAAACTGCTAAAGGAAATTGTTGATCAAATTAGTACACCACTTGCAAACTTATTTAACTTGTCACTAGAAGAAGGAATAGTTCCTTCAGAATGGAAAGAAGCAAACATTACGCCGCTATTTAAGAAGGGATCGAGGAAGAAGCCAGAAAATTACAGACCAGTGAGTTTAACATCAGTTGTATGTAAATTACTTGAAACATTAATTAGAGACCACATGGTGGAATTCCTCATAAAACATAAATTAATAAATACATCTCAACATGGATTCCTAAAAGCAAGGTCATGTCTAACCAATCTCTTATGTTTTTTAGAAGAAATTACAAAGTGGGTAGATGACGGGTCACCAGTGGATGTTGTCTACTTAGATTTTCAGAAAGCTTTCGATAAAGTGCCACATCAAAGATTGTTACTTAAACTAAAAGCCCATGGTATAGGCAATGATGTAATCAACTGGATAGAAAAGTGGCTTACACACAGAAGACAGAGAGTAATAGTAGATGGTAAGATTTCAAACTGGAAATCTGTTTTGAGTGGGGTACCACAGGGATCAGTGTTAGGCCCTATACTGTTTTTAATATATATAAATGATTTGGAGGATGACATATCTAGCAAAGTACTCAAATTTGCAGATGACACAAAAGTATTCAGAAAGGTTACTAATGATACAGATAAACAAAGTTTACAGGATGATCTAGAAAAATTAGTTAAATGGTCAGAAAAATGGCAAATGTTATTCAATTTTGGGAAGTGTAAATGTATACACATAGGACATGGAAATATGGACGAGGAATATAAAATGGGGGATGCTGTACTAGGTAGAACCACACAAGAAAAGGATTTAGGAGTAACATTTAATGCTGACATGAAAGTTTCAGAGCAATGTGGGATTGCTGCTTCGAAAGGAAATCAAATTCTAGGGCTAATTAGGAGAACTATCACGTATAAGGAGAAACATCTAATTGTACCCCTGTACAAAGCAATAGTTAGACCACATTTGGAATATTGTATTCAAGCATGGAGGCCATATCGTAAAAAAAGACATAGATAAGCTAGAAAGAATACAACGAAGAGCAACTAAGATGATTCCAGAATTAAGAGACCTTAGTTACGAAAGTCGCTTATTACAATGTGGTTTGACAACACTAGAGACCAGGAGACTAAGAGGAGACCAAATAGAAGTGTTTAAAATAGTGAACGGTTATGAGGATGTTGATAGGAATATGTTCTTCAAACTTAAAGAAGGCAGTAGAACCAGAGGACACAAAGCAGCATTAGTTAAGGAGCAGTGTAGGTTGGACATGAGAAAGTACTCTTTCTCACAGAGGGTGATAAATGAATGGAACAAACTGCCAAATGCTAGTAGTGTGAATATGTTTAAAAATAGAATTGACAGATATATGATAAGGGCGGCCTACACATAGATGAGAAAATTGTTGGACTCTCGATAAGCCAATGGCTTCCTTGTCCACTTGCCATCTGGAACTTGTTGTTCGAGATGGCAATCTTGTTAAATCTTGTTAAATCCTCGGAAAACACTGTAATTAGCAATGGCACGACATAAGCAAGTTGTCATTTAAAGGGGGTGTACAACGATTTTCATTGGTTAGCAGGACGACTGTTTTCAAGGACATTGCGACACTGAATGTATTAGTTTTGTAGTTTTATAACACCTCGCTTGGATACAACAATATCCATACAAAACGTGTTACTATCGTGACCTCTTAATATTTTGGAAAATACAAGATTTGGCAAAAAATTAAACAATGTTAATTTTGCGAAATACGTGAATAGACGGCTTTACTGCAAATAAAGACAAACCACCACATGTTTTGAAGATGAAACATAACGTTTTTCACTGGTTGATTCATTGGTCCGTCAAATTCCCGTTTTACACAATTTCTGATGGTAGATATATTTCAGTAAGAAAGACAAAAACATGATGAATGGCACTCACATCTACTTTGAGATAATAATAATAATAATAATAATAACAAACTTATATACCGCCTATATCCTCAGGAAACTGAGCTCAACAGGAACAACTGAACAGGGACGCGCCAAAGTCATCAGAACAAGGTGGATTTAAGGTAGATACATCAACAGATTATGAGAATTTAGGCATTTACACAAATCCGAAACCCCTCCTAGTGGCGCACCAGTTAACCAATAAAAATCGTTGTACATTCTTTCTAAACACGCGTTCGACGAAATGACGCGTTTCTATCGACGATGTCTAAGATTGCTTTCAGTTTGGTGACGTTCATCATTAGGTCGTGCCCACTGGACAAGCCTATGAACGGTACGCGCCAGTACGGCTGTCCCAGTAGATCCGCCATCGCCCAGAAGATGGTGTGTGCCAAATTGTTGATGTTCTTGCCGCCGGCCAACGTCGGCCCGAACTCGATTATCGTGGTCGTGAGCGGCGCAAAGTTCATATTGTAGAGGGCCCCGCCGTGCACGCCGATGATGATTCTCACTTTTCCAAACGTCTCTACGGCTTGCGACAGGCCGAGACCACCGCTGAACACGACCAGTTTGTTGCCGTAGCGATGACGTAGAAACATTTCAACCGCGTTCCTGTTGAGGATGCGCCGGCCGCTGTTGTGCGCGCGCGCGCGCGTCATCAGCATCACGATGGCGTCGTTCGCAGCCACCTGGAGACATATAATTAATTTACCTCCGAATCCATATGTCATGCGAATAAAGTGCCAGCGATTTTGATACGGTACCCCCTTTTGACAATGTGTTGCTCCATGGACAATTATTTCTGAACAGGGATATGGCCATATTTGATGAATGCGCCATTTGCGCAGTGCCTATTTCTTAATGTCTAGTGGCTTGCAGGAAATGGATATTTCAGTGATGGAAGAATCCCTTGTGTACGAAGACAGAATTCAGTTTGTTTGGGCAACAACTGACGGGCTGCTTCTTCCATGCTGATTTTCTCAAAAACAAAATTGTAGGATTTGACGAAACTTCTACTGAAGGTCGGTAACAAAACAAGTTTTTATTAAAACAGATTCGAAATTTTGCGCACGGTGTGGAATTGTCTGACTGATTTTAGCATGGGCTTCAGTGGGAAAATTGTGTACTGCCCGTACCTGGAGCCGATCAGCAACACCGAGAAGTTTTCTCGCTCTCAGCCAGAGAGACGGGTGCAACGGCGGTGTTACACAGGTGAATATCATGTAGTCGGCCCTATACACTGTGTTACTGCTGTGCCAGACGATGCGGTCCTCGGAGATGTTCAGCGCCCTCAGCATTTCTTTGATGATGACATCCGACTTCGGGCTATAGAGCAGAAGTTTCACTTCCGGTCGCCGAAGAAGTTCGTACGCCTGCGCAATCTTCGGAAGCGTCCCGTCGACGAAGTGCTGCGTATGTGCAACACACCAGTTAATTTGAATACTGACGAAACGCAGACAACAATAGACCCTTCCCATTACCATCACTCTACCTGGTGGATTATAATGGAATGTAAAGATTCGGATAACTCCACCAGGTAGCGTGCTGGTGTAATGGGAAGAGTCTTTTGCGAGCATGACAATGGACGAGAGAAATACAAAAGATGTGTGAGGCAACATTTGGCTTCATCTCATTGTTGTGATGAACGGGTAATAATATAATACCTAACAGCCATGGGTACCTACTACAAGCATAGATCCGGAGGAACTGAGGAGCTGCTGGTGGTAAATACACTGACATACTCATAGAATGGAACTATTTTATTAGTCAGAAATAAGCTTAAGTAGTGATACACGTGTTCGTTAAATGTACATGATTGTCTACACATCAATGCATTCGTATTAACAAAACCAATTCTTCTTAGAAGTGGCTGGTACAACTAGTCACTTCTCAAAGTAACTGGTGTTAACCGTCACTTCTCAACGTGACTGATGTCAATCTTGCTGATGTTAACTGTCACTTCCCAGAGTGGCAGGTGTTACACACGTTCACTTCGAGAAGTGAGTAGTGTCAACCGTCAATTCTCCAACTGGCGAGTGGTAACGCTCAGCCCACTTCTCGAAAAAAGCACAGATTGACATGTGATAGTGCCGAGTGTTAAAAATATAAAATATAAATTTAAAATTTAATAAATACACTTTCATAACGCCGTATATGTGGACAAAGTCCCTTATGAAGCTCTTAAAATACATAGGTGATAAAATTAATGGGTTATATATATCAAAGATATGTAAATTTGTATTAATTAGCTAAATAAATAATAGTAAATTAGTTCAAACATGACAATATGTATGCATAGTAAATATTTCTAAATAAATTATTAAAAAGAGTTAAATAAATAATAATAAATTAGTTAAAATGACGCATATATGTATTACTCGCAACTCGTCGAACGCCTTGTGAAAAAGGTGTGTATTTAAAAGTATCTTAAAATAGGCTATGGACGAGATAGTGTTTATTTGCAGAGGAAGCTGCATCATATCATACAAACCTGGAACGAGTAGGCGTCTGGGATAAGCAGCGGGCACAGTACGACCTCAGATTGGGTCGCGCGCCTCGGTTGTCGCACGAACTCCACCGAGCTCTTCCAACCGCAGTCGTGAGGCATGGCGTACGTGCCGTTCCGCACGACATTCACCTCGCCTCGCAGCACAGATGATGACGCCGGCTCGAAATTGCCGCGATTTAGGTCGTTCATCATGAATAGCTGTTTGTCCTTCTCTTCGATAAACAGCGGCACCCGACGGGTGAAGTTCTCATAGAGTATCGTCAACGTTATCCGCGAGAGGTCGCTTAGGTTATAGGAGTGCATGAAGGATTCGGCCTCCTCGACAGAGTGCACGGTCACGCTGGTTCCGTTCTTCAAGGGCGATGGGTACGACAAGTGGTGGACATCACGGCTAAAGGGCCGCCTGATGTCAGTCATGAGTATATTGTAGAGTGAGATAAGGGTGGTTATGATGATCAACAAAGCACATAACTTAGAACATTTCCCCCTCATTGTCTGCGGTCGTGGCGATAGCGAAGAGTTGATCGATTCTGTAACAACAAAATGGGTGGGTGGGTGGGTGGGTGAGTGAGTGAGTGAGTGAGTGAGTGAGTGAGTGAGTGAGTGAGTGAGTGAGTGGATGGGTGGGTGGGTGGGTGGGTGTGTTGGTGGGTGACAATGACAATGTTGTTTTATTTCCCTACTACCGCTTGCGCAGTATGAGAAAGCTTGTTCTTACTGCAATACAGTGTAGTAATAAAAAATACAATAGTTACAATACTATACAATACAATACTATAAATACTGATACAGTGTAGTAATACACAATAGAGTAGTCACAATAAAATGCAATAAGTGTTATCTTTATAGAAACAATGCATGACAAAGATAGATACACTGTGTGATAAAGGACTCTGATTAAGTACCTAAAGTTTGACATTATCACATTGATGAATCCGGAAAGATATACCAATTCTTTAACATTACGTACATTTAATAGCTGGTTCTTTCTTGGGGTATTAGTTCTAACTGTGTAGTATCCTTTAATATAATTAAATATTACTTCCACCAAGAACGAACAGACAGGAACATAATGGGATTCGTCACCTTGATCACTAGTGTTTAGTGTTACATAGATTGCAAAGTTTCAGCCATCTCCTGTGAGATAACGTTCGACAGTGATGGGTATTTTGTGATTCCCACAATTTACATACATTGATTCTGTCAGTTTGACTCAGATGAAATAGGTATTTCTCAGTACGTACTATATATGAACTCCACACCACTTTGAAAACACCTGAAACTATAACTACTTTCCGAAAAAAATTAAAAACAAGTACGTACGTACTATATATGAACTCCACATCACTTTTAAAACATCTGAAACGATAACTATTTTCCGAAAAAAAACCTCGAAACATAAACAACATATAAATTGCATTTCCACCATAAATCTTCGGTTGTCCCTCGTTCTGATAATGACTTTTGCGCGTCCCTGTTCACGATTATGCTTAATTATTCTTTTTGTTGCGTATCTGAGCTCAGGTTCCTGAGAATGTAGGCGCCATAGAAGTGAATTATTATTATTATTACTTTTTAATATTCTGCAATTTGAGCACAGTCTGTTTGCATGAATTTCACTATGCCATGTTTGTGGACTTATATCTTTCATCTAAATTATGCTTCAACACATTTTCATTTACTTTCCCATGATTATGCCACATGTTATTTAGTCCACATCCATCAGTGATACTCTTAGCTTTTAAATCCGATTTGATTTAAAATTCCCCGGATCATATAGGATTTTAATAAGTCTAAGAATGATATTTGATAGTTTACTTTGTTTGCCTTCAGTTAAATGTATCCAAAGGCTCATTATAATCTTTTCCACAAGTGTTCCCTTAGAACATAAGCCATGGTATTATATGGTATTCCATGGTATTCCATGATTTTACATGGCAAACTGTGGTAGACGATACTTTTCCCTATATTGTGTATAGTAATTGCATGGTATACCTGTTTCAAAACACCATGGTTTTTACCATGGTTTCCCTGTTTCGAAACACCATAGCATACCAGTGTTACTTGCTTTATTAAATATGTCCCAGTATGCTGCTGGTTTATTGTGTTTCGTATGTTTTGTGCAACTGTTCATAGTAACTTTTTGAATGTTTTAAGTGTTCATGATCTTTGGCCAAATCTTTTAGTTTAGTTTTTGCTTCAACACTTTTAATTATCCTTAGTCTACCCTTTACTCTTTGTTTTGCTTTCATTATTAAACCGCGCTTTGTTATTATCATGATTGGCCTTTCTTTTCCTATTATGTTGCTTTACTAAATGTCGTCGTTCGACTTTCTTGCATCAACATCATCAATATAAATAAAGTCACCCATCATTCCTGCGCTAGGGTTGACATCCCCTATCACAGGTGTAGGTTCATCACATTTACATTTCATGGTAACAGTGTCATTTGCAACATTATCATATATCTCGTCGTGACGGTGACTGGAAGCTTCATGCAGTATATACACTGCCCCCAAGAATGAAATCATATCCAAATGCTTCTCTGTGTACTTTTGCACATATTTACTGAATGTATATTTTACCATGTTTTTGTTTCTTACTTTTTCCATTAAATTGGTGTAAAACAGTGTCAGCTTTAGTTTCGCTAAGGCAATCTGAAGTCCGTTTTCTGTATATACTGTTATAATATTCACAGCTGTTATATGCTGCGCAAACCACATACATTCAGTCTCATCATCTCTACAGAAGTACCACTTTGATTTGTGATATAATCCAGAGTCACATTCACTTCTGGGTGACTGTTCGTTGTTACTGAGGTTTCGACCTTTTTAATAAAGCGTCTGTAATCCTTGGCCAAATTTATTAGCTAAGTTTTTAGTTCAGCACTTTTAATTTTCCTTAGTCTAGTCTCAAATATTCAGTTCTCTTTGTTTTGCATTCTTCATTAAACCACAGTTTTGTTATTATCATGATTTACCTATGTTTTTTTTATTGAATTACGTTTTTGGCTTGTTTACAAATGCCTATATTTTTTAGCAATTGTTATATAGATATTATAAATATGTAGCAGACCATTCATTTCCTGCTGTTATAATAAATTTAGCTCAATATTTTCTAGTTTGGCTATGGCTCCAGCGCATTCAAATAGTGTTGTATTATCCAGAGTTCCATCTTGTATTGACTGGCTGGTAACATTCACTGTTGTTAACCAAGTTATTTACAATATTTTCAATCACTGGGCAAGTCTGAAGTTTGCCACCTGAACTTACTGAATGCATCTGTTATCAATACGCATATTCCATGGATACCTCGATATTTGTTTTTCTTACTTTTTTCTATTACAACTGGTGTAAAATAATGTCAGTTTTAGTTTCGCTAAGGCAAACAGAAGTCAGCTTCCTGTATATACTGTTCTAGTATTCCCAGTTGTGACTTGATGCCCTAGCCATACGCATTACTGAGGTTTCGAGTCTGTCCTACTGGTCCACGTAGACACCTGACTCATTCACGTTTTACTTCGGACCGCCCAGCCGATAGGAGGCTTCCTGGCGATTCAATCGATTTCGTGACGTCATGACCACAATCTTTCTTTACCATTATTTAAAAAGGGTTCGAGAAATAAGTCAGAAAATTACAGACCAGTGAGTTTAACGTCAGTGATTTGTAGATTATTAGAAAGGTTAATTAGAGACCATATGGTGGACTTCCTCGTTAAGTATACATTATTAAATTCATCTCAACATGGATTCCTTAAAGCGAGGTCATGCTTAACAAATATGTTATATGTTTTTTGGAAGAAATCACTAAGTGGATAGACGTGGGATCACCAGTAGATATTATCTACTTAGATTTTCAGAAAGCTTTTGACAAAGTGCCACATCAAAGATTACTACTAAAATTAAAAGCCCGTGGTATCGGGGATAGCATAACTGACTGGATAGAACAATGGCTGACT
The DNA here is from genome assembly GCA_963662155.1 of Lamellibrachia columna. Lineage (NCBI taxonomy): Eukaryota > Metazoa > Annelida > Polychaeta > Sabellida > Siboglinidae > Lamellibrachia > Lamellibrachia columna. The sequence continues at coordinate 51,701,194 of OY759261.1, forward strand.
GACAGAAGGCAACGAGTTGTAGTAGATTTAGAAGTTTCAAATTGGAAATCGGTTTTGAGTGGGGTACCTCAAGGATCAGTATTAGGACCTATATTATTCTTAATTTATATCAATGACTTGGACGACAGTATAACAAGTAACGTACTGAAATTTGCAGATGACACAAATCTGTTTAGAAAGGTTAATACTGATGGTGATAAACAACATTTACAAAGCGATCTAGACAGATTAGTGAAATGGTCTGAGAAATGGCAGATGTTGTTCAATTTTGGGAAATGTAAATGCCTACACACAGGACATGGGAACTTGGAGGCAAATTATAAAATGGGAGATACTGTTCTGGCTACTACTGTAAAAGAAAAGGACTTAGGAGTTACAATAAGCGCTGATATGAAAGTTTCAGAGCAGTGTGGTATTGCAGCTTCAAAGGGTAATCAAATTCTTGGATTGATTAAAAGAAACATAACATACAAGGGAAAAAAGTTAATTATACCTCTTTATAAAGCAATAGTTAGACCTCATTTAGAATACTGTATACAAGCATGGAGACCATATCGTAAGAAGGATATATATACGCTTGAACGCATACAAAGGAGAGCAACTAAAATGATTCCAGAACTGAGAGACCTTAGTTATGAAGAACGCCTGAAGGAATGTGGTTTAACAACTCTAGAGACAAGGAGGTTAAGAGAAGATCAGATTGAATTTTTTAAGATATTGAATGGGTATGAAAATATTGATAGAAATATGTTTTTCTCACTCAAGAAGGATAGCAGAACTACAGGACATGAGGTAAAATTAGTAATGGATCAATGTAGATTGGACATCAGGAAGTACTAATTCTCACAGAGGACGATAAATGAATGGAACAAATTGTCTACAGATTGTGTAACTGCTAGCAGCGTGAATATGTTTAAAAACAAGGTTGACACATATCTCAGAAGGGCGGGTTATAAGTAGATGAACATTGTTGGACTCTCGATAAGCCAATGGCTTCCTTGTCCACTTGCCATCTGGGCATTTGGCTTGGATGGCAAATCTTGTTAAATCTTGTTAAATCTTTCTGCAAAAGACTGTCGCATCAATAGTTTACACACTTTTCACGAGCTTGGGTGGACAGGTGGGTGGGCGTGCGTGTGTGTGTGTGGGCGTGCGTGTGTGTGTGCGTGCGTGCGTGCGTGCGTGCGTGCGTGCGTGTGTGCCTCTGTGTGTGTGGGTGTGGGTGGGTGTGGGTGGGTGGGTGGGTGGGTGGGTGGGTGGGTGGGTGGGTGGGTGATTGTATTGGTAGGTCAATGGTCCAACCTAGTTCACTTCACGCTTACAAGGGACGACTACGTTCAAGTGGAGGGCATCGCCACGCCTGACCACACAGTAATACATATGAACACAGCTGCACACCGGTACTCACTGTATTTGGATATGTCGGTTTTCTTATTGAAATTGTAATCTTCTGATTGGCAGTCGTGGTTGGTCTTATGCACGAAGAAGATAAGTAAGTAAATTATATGCAATTGACATACATGGTTTACTGTCTATGATGTATTATACCTTAGGGATTCGGACATTCCATACTTCTCTTGCGCTTTTACCGTTTTGCAACTCGCGTGAACCCATAAAGGTATAGATACGTTCTTATATAGCGCGGAATACAGTCCGTGGCACTGGTTAGATCGCTTTACACTTCACCCCCTGGCAGACCTGTTCATTTCAACGCCAACTCGACTTATATTGGAAGCCACGTGGCAATCACTGCGCAAAGAGTCTAATATACATATATGTTTTTTTTCTCAAAATATCTGTGTTTGCGAATCAACAGCACGCAGGGTTGGATAGAGCATTTCTCCTAACAAACATCTTTCGTACATATTTAATGTAAATACAAACAACAAATGCTTATATGGTACATGGTGTCAACTGCCATCACACCAGACGTGAGAGAGAATATGTCAAAACCTGGCGCCCATCATCTGGAAATATGTGTCCGTTGTGCTTTAAGTGACAGAAATAACCGTACTTAGCTGAGCCACCCGTCACTCTTGACTTGACCCTTTGAAGACGGCGTGATGGGGGAAGTCAATGACATCGTACGGTGCACATTTTATGGGGAAGATTAACGCTTTCTTGATACGCTTAAGGATGTAAGAATATCCCTACCCGTAAGATTCGTAACCAAAATGGTAGGTTTGTAGGACGTAGTAGTGCAGCGGTTAGAACTTCGGGCTTTCAATCGAGAAAACCCGGGTTCGGATCCTCTTGCTGCTCTTTCAAACCTTTCATAATTTCGCAGTTCCCCCATTGTACAAATGAGTACTTATCTACATGCATTGGTGGATGCGTGAACGAATAGTCTGCGCAATAATTGTAGCGTGGCTGAATGCTTCCCAGGTAAATCGAGATGGAGTTGGAATGCCACGGGTGAAGAATAAACCGTTTTGAACAGTCCCATGGATTGGTTAACGCGCTACGCAAGAACGTACCTTCACCCAATAATGTTCGTGTGCGAGGGTCCCTACCCGAGACGAGCCATACCTACCCTTGCCATATCAAAACTAGTCGCACCCTTAACTGACGTGTGTTGGGTACAATGTCTCCAGGATACCAACTGTCTATGGTAGGAATTGTCTTGGGTATGAATCTTCGTAGATGTCAACCCTTTACGTGCAAATGGTCTCGAAACTGCCCGTTTACAACTTAGTTCAGTAATTACTAAGCTATCATATCTGTAAAACAAATATCTCAGAAACAAAGATACTCTACGGACACTCATTACGTAAATGTTATATTCAGATACGCAAATGAACTGACTATGTGAAATAAAATTATACTAAATTAACACTAATATTGGCTGAACATTGCACACGTGTAACTCAAGCTTCATGTACCGACTGACCTTCTGAGTCTGTAGTGATTTTGTATTAGAAATGATACTATGCATGAGCAGTCACTTGTGACGGATTTTAGTGTTCCGCATTTTCCCAAGCTTCTTTGGTTACGACCATTTAACACAGTCTCAATTTTCTCACTGGTATCTGATTTTTATATTACATCTGTCTTGCATTGCTACGAACAACCGCGTAGTATAAACGTACCCAAATACATCCCATCATTTTTATTTCATAGCTACTGGTTATTGTATGATGCTAATTAACTAAGTGTATAAGTCTGGAAGGCGACAGCAACATGGAAAACTGCAGATTTATTATGTACTTTGCTGTAGAACACGCATGCAAAACATTTAATTGTTTACCTACATTACAGAAAGGTGTTATTACTCATGAGTTTACCATGTGGTACCACGAGACTGAGCCATATTACTATGCTATTTTATGATCTGCATATTCTTCAAGTGTCACATATATTGGAATTAAAACTGCTATTATTATGCTTCAGGCATGTCACAATTTATTTCCAATTAATGTGGAACAGGTCTTCATCATATGTGAATCAGTTTTTACAACCCGACATACATTTAAATAAAATTTATTCAATCATCTAAATAACTTAACAAGATGTAGTGGATGAAGTGTGTGGAAATTAGATATTCCATAAAACGTTCTGACTGCAACTAAGTAGACTTAAGCAATGGAGACGGTAAAATGTAGAGTTGAGGACACACCTGATTGTCGTTGCGTGAAGTCTCGTCATCCATAGATTTAGCACAGACAGTGCGTACGAACAATGATGCTTGTTTTGTTATCGCTATCACATTTTTTCTCGGTGTTTCACAAGCTGTGAATTTGCATACGACTAGGAGACAGAAGCACTTCCGACCGCTCTATGCACACCTGTCATAGGCTACTCGCATCAAGTCTGTTCTTCTATGCTCCTTCTATTGACAAACAAACTTGGTGAACAAACTTGCTCTTCCTAAACATGTGTTGTTCATTCATGTGTTGTGTTTCAAACAACCATTACATATGAATTATCTCTCTCTCTCTCTCTCTCTCTCTCTCTCTCTATATATATATATATATATATATATATATATATATATATATATATATATATATATATATATATATATATATATATATATATATATATATATCCCTCTCTCTCTCTCTCTCTTGTTCCCGGATAAGCCGTTTGGTGTGATGTTCTCAACCCCCTTCTTGTGCTCTACGTGTCTTGTTCTAAATTGCATCCTTGTATCGCCATCCAGAGGACAAAGTGGAAGACAGTAGATAGACTGTGCATAGTAGGTCCCTTGCAAGAGCTGCAACCACAAGGACATTGGCGAAACAGGAGGAACATTTAGAAAAAAACTCTACGTGTGTGAATCATTTATTATCTACCAACTTTATGAAAATGTGAACGAACTATCTCATAATTGCAGTTCTTTGCCTGTTTGATATATCTTCAGTTTAACACCTTTAGGTGTGTGACCTACTGGTTCGTAGTCTACATGATTGTGTCATGCATCCATACATACATGCATACATACAAACATACAAACATACATGCATGCACGCACCCACCCACCCACCCACACACCCACAAACACACACACACACACAAACACACACACACAAACACACACACACACACACACACACACACACACACACACACACACACACAAACACACACACACACACACACACACACACACACACACACACACACACACACACACACACACACACACACACACACACACACACACACACACACACACACACATACAAATGTCGGCGATGTCTAAAATCCGACTTCACATCCGGAATAGTAAGCCGTGGACTCGATTGCACACATGCTAGGTCACATCACTGATTATTATTCATTGATATAGTCAGTGTTCACGAATCACACCATGCGATGATAAAAGATGTAATGTAATACATACGTAATCCATCCATCCGTAATGTAATGTTGGTCAATATATCATTGCACGAGCAAACAGTACCTGGGACATGTGGTAGACCTTCAAAGTTTCGTACACATACCGTACGGCGATAAATTAACGATGTAGAGAATTGTAATATACAACTAGTCCACTACATCGCTAAACTCAGTCGTTCCGCGACATAAATATTGGGAATAAATGCTTCCAACAAACCGCGCGAGCGAACAGGATTAGTGACTTGTGGCATTTGCGGGCCTGATAGAATATACCAACGCCCGCGGGTCCTCATGTATGTCGATTGCTGATTGTCACACATATGGTTTAATGGCACCATATTTAGTTGTCATATTTAGTTTTTAGTGATACACAAGTAAATGTGATTCGCATTGACAGTCTAACATTTCAATGATGATGCAAACAATTAATGTTTGTCTACCAAGATTGCATAACGCCAGTTCTTACGACACAATCAATAACTGAGTGTATTATTAAACGGGCACGAACCTTCAGACGTTTGATTAGATAATTGCCTTTGCACCAACCGTTGTATAAATAACTGCTTCGATGTAAAGCAACGAGCGTGTTACGCTTCCTAAAGCTGCGATCTAGTTCAATGTAGCAGAAATACTTCCCGCAGAGTCGATTAATGCGGTAATCGATTAAAGCGGTGGAGAGAACTAGAAACATGTTTTCTTATATAGTGCGGTATCCAGTCTTTGGGACTACATAAAACGCTTTACATTTCACCCCCTGGCGTACCTGTTCATTCCAACGACATTTCGACTTTTCTCGTAAGAATTCAGCCATGGTGCAATTACTGCGCGAAAATTATTCGTTCACATATCTGCCTGTAGCCAGGTATTCATTTATACAGCTGAGTGAACTGCGGCAACGTGGTGTGAAAGGAATTACCAAACGGCAGCAGGAGGATTCGAACCCGGGTTCTCTCGGTTGAGAGGCTTACGTACTAAAAGCTACAATATCGCGCCTCACCTACGATAAAGTGAATGTGATGATAAAGATAAAGAAGACTGTGATAAAGTGAAGGCGATGCGTGGGCCTGGGACAGTAACAAACTGGAAGTTTGTTGAAAACCGAATGCATAGAAAAATATTGAATTATTGAAATAAATGTAATCTTCATACCCATGGAAGGTAGAGCAATATGAGGGCACGTCCATTGGTTATATCATAAGGACGTAGCTATTATATTAACTGCCCTAAATAGTCCGATTTAGCCTCCTGACATTTAGCATCTGGAACTGGTAATGATCTAATATCCTCTTTGGAAAACACTGAACTGACGTAATCATTTAGGTCTTCCGCCATTAAAAAACCTTGTGATATTATATTTCCATGATCCAACAGGATGGTCACTGACAGTGTGGTCACTGCCAGGGTGGTCACTGCCAGGGTGCACGTCGTCCTCAGTGGTTCTCTACGTCCCCAATTAACGAGACTGGGCCATAATAACGTGGTCATCCGAGTCACGAGTGATACAGTCCCACATTTTGAGAGTCAGTTTTTTTACACCAAACGTATTTTGCTTGGCCCGGGTCTTGAAACGAGAACTAATATGACTTTCTGCGTAGAAAATGGTGTCGCAAATGTGTGATATCTTCACTTCGTTGTCAACACAAAATCCAAATGCAGATCGACAGTTCCTTTCCATTTGTGTCTTTGATTAGTCTGTCCACTTAGGTACGACGTGCTCTTCCTCTTGTTACTTGGTTGTGCCTGGAATCTTATAATCCTGGAATCCCACAACAAGAGCTGCCAGTTTGCTCAGGGTGACGTCCATCGAACTTGGGCATTCCGTGATAATCGTTCCACTGATCCCCTGCATGCAGCTCTGAATACATAGGTACACCCTGACCTGAAACACGTCACGCAACATTCTTGTGTAACACCTGTCGAGTCTACTTTATAATTATGACGTCAGTGTTCAACCTTCGCATGACCACCAGCTGATTCTACCGAGTTTGTGAATTGACCGATCCATAGTCTGACGTCACGATCTTAATTATGAGCGTTACCTCCGTCAAGCTTCGCCTTAGCAGGTTGTCCCTAAATTATATTTCCTATTTTTATTATAAATAAAAAGATAACTAATATATATATATATATATATATATATATATATATATATATATATATATATATATATATATATATATATATATATATATATATATATATATATATATATATATATAGACATGTGTAGTTTGCACCATCTTGTAGCCCAAATCAACAAGTTTATATTGACAAAGGTTTCAATGGTAATTAGCTAAAGGTACACAAGCGTTCAGTTATAAATAATTTTATTTCTAACTCGTGAAAGCCTTGCTGAATGGCTGGGAACGATTTTGACCCCGTTGATTTGTGGGACGTTGGCGAACTGCTTGGACTAGTTATATGGGACGGGTTGGGTTGGCCGGTATTACGAACAGTAATCCACAGGTCGAGGCGATTTGTTTATAATTTTGATTTTTAATTACCGTCCGACAAAATATCACTCTGAACAGTAAACCACAAGTGGAGGCAATTTATTTATTATTTTAATTTTCAATTACCGTCCGACAAAATATTACTTTGAACAGTAATCCACACGTCGAGGCGATTTATTTATAATTTTAATTGTCAATTACCGTCCGACAAAATATCACTCTGGTTCGTGTCCAGTGACGCCAAAACACTGAGTCACACGACGATGCGTGTGTGCACTTTACATAGGTGTTTCGATTAGTGAAGGAAGTGTCGTGGATTGTTTCACAACGAAATAGTGACTTTTGTGGAAGAAATATATGCAAGATACTTCATTAGAGCCAATGATTCCGCCATTAGTATACATACCTCGTTATAGACGGTTTACAATTGTTTTGTGCGAAACTTAAGCCATGTATAATGAAGACAAAGGGAGTGTAGAAACACCTCAAATATCGGTCAATAAATTTCACCCGCCATTTAAGGAACAGTCGTCATCTAGCTGTAGCAAAGACATTTATCCAATTTGTCGGCCGACATGGTGTCGTCTGATATCGCGCTGAAAGAATCGGTCGTACAAATACACGCGTGAGATTGAATATCGATGCCATTTTTTTAACGATTGTGTCCTGAAGAATAGGGACTGGTTCCAATGTCGCTAACAGTTGACCCAGATGTTCATGTAGTGACCAATCAGCGACCGCCAGCTGGTGCACCAGTCGTGACCTTTCATTACAGCTCAACTCCGGAGTGACGATAGTCAAGATCTACGTCGCAATGTCAAGACATGTTGCTCGGCTAAGCGCACACAATTTATTCCCGCATTATCGTGCAACACGATGTCGTCCAACGAATCGGGACAAAAACCGCTCATGTAAACAGGCTTTAAGTAATGGCAGCTATAGTAAAAGTGTAATCGTTATTTGTTAAACAAAATGTTACAATGACAGTTTGTTGACACCGTAACTTGTCACTATCTATGCAACTCCACTCAGCTCAGTTATTAAAAGTCACAACATGAGTCACCACCGTTATGCAGATGACACACACATATCTACATTTCTTTGGCAACCCCAGATACTAATTGCTCCCTACACCAGCTCAGGGATTATGATGAATAAGAGCAGATTACAGATAAATGGTGATCAAACAGAGTTTCTTATTATTGGTACACAGCGTGACAAAATAAAGGGTTTGTCCTACACCTGTCCTAAGCCAAAATGTGACACCAGCATCCACGACACAGAATCTAGGGATTATCAACAGTTAACATTTTAGACAGCATATTTCTCAAACGTGTCGTTACCATTTTTGATCATATTCGTGACCTTCGCCGCGTTCCTCGGTATTTGTCCATTTCTGAAACTATTGCATATGTTCTTGTTAGTAGTAGATTTGGTTATTGCGATTCCCTTATCAACAACATTCAACATATTGCAAAAGTGTTTGGCAAGGTTGGTTACTCGGTTTCCTCATTTCTCTCACCCACTGCCATTCCTGAATTTTCTGCATTGGCTTCCTGTCCGATATCGTATTATTGTTAAGATATGTCCTATTACCTACAAGAAACTTTCATCTAAGTAGTCGACAAATTTACAGTCACTGTCACTCCTGCAAAACATATATACAGCTTCGATTATCTAGTTTTTTAACAACTTGTCTAAAAATATTGAAACAAATATTTGAACTAGGGCTTTCTCGGTCGCTGCACCAACTCTGCACTCCCCTATTATCGCTAGGTCAGCAGGAAACATAATAGCCAGTCGGCGTCATCTGAAGACTTGTGTTTTAACAATGCCTGCCCTCCTTACCTCCCCCTCCTTACCTCCCCATCCTTACCTCCCCAGCGAGTCCACCCACCTGACAACTTAAACATTGTATGTCAATTCTGGCTTTTAATACATTTTTTCGTTTTTATGAGCTTCTGAGCTCCGGTTTCCGAGGATTTATGAGAGACGTTTTAGTATTATATTATTTCTACTGTTTTGCTATTGTTATTATTGTTGTTGTTATTATTATTACTGTTATTATTATAATTATTAAACAACACAACCGTTGGAGTATTAAAACAGTCTCACCGTATGCAATTCGGAGCGTTCTGATTGTAATGGATCCAACGACGTCAACTAAACACTAGCTAATATCCACTTGAATGTGACAGGTATTCGCCGTCGGAATAATACTTTATCGATACCAGAGTAAACGCAGCACGTGTGCACACTTAAGCACTCGTGTCAGTATGCAGCGCGCGAGCAACAGATGCACATCAACTGATCTACGTCACCAAGTAGTAATGTCGCACGGCTGTAATTAACCCGGTAATAAATCATTGATTGATTACTGACAGTTGTCCAATCTTTGTCCCACCTTTGTCACACCTTTGTCCCACCTTTGCTGGCTTGTGATTGTCAACGACGTTCGACAAATGTGCATGCGTCGGTGCGTGGTACATATCTGTTAGATACAATTACTGAAACGCAGTTTGACAAATGCATTCAAATATCACAGCTTTCAGGTCTTAGTGCAGATCTCCATGGATCAATCAACGTTTTATTCACAGTTGCCTTGTATTATTATTATTATTATTGTACTCATATGTTCATGATTTGCTCTTAATACCCCCCTGAAGTTTGCAATTGTTTTCGCATTTCTGGTGCATCTTGAGTTTTTTGCTTTAATTTTAATATTTTAATTTGTTCATCATTTTAATGTTTCAATAAACTGATGAGTAAATATTTCAGCCTCTTGTTATGGTTGATATTCGTTTTTGTGTATGGCTAGGGGGCTATCATAGGAGGCCGGAGGCTGTTGGCTGTGCTTTTTGATTGGCAATATACGCATTATTTTAAGTCCTACACAACAAATATTAAACAGTAAACGTTTTGGGGACTTTGAGAGCTGATGCGACGACTCCAAAATGGGAAAGAACTAGAGATTGTCGCCTCATTCTCTCGGTACAATGCTCCCGGATGAAGGATCAAAACCAGAAGTCCTCTCAAGTGTTCCGCACTGACAAGACTGAAACCATTATGGAGGAACACCAAATCACACTGATTCAAAACCATTCCACGAGTAGACAATTTTTTTTTATATGATGCAATGGATAATCGACAAGTCATGCATCAATCAAGACACTTATCGAGTAAAGAGTTCACAAGTTCAACCCAGGTTCTAGTGACAGCTCGTAAGGGTTAAATCACTAGTTCGTTCACGCATGACAATGGCCAAATCAGCAGCCACTGCTTGAAACAGATTATTTATGTCAGATGTGACTAAAATGTGTTTAATATTAACAGTAATTGTTTTCCTAAAGAGGATATGTTCTGCAGAACAACTCAATGTACGATAGTTTGTTTACGGAATGCGTCATCGTGCATCGTATTGACAATTGTATAATAATTATTAACTGAGAGTTTGCAATAGACCTACGCGCACAATGCAGAGCCACCATGCTGGTATCATAGCACGACAACCTAGACTACACAGACTGGAACATCTTAACTTGCCATCCCTGGCATACCAACCGACGCGAGTAGATATCATTCAAGCATACAACATACTACATGGCATAGATGACATCAGTAGAGAAGATTTATTCACACTTAGCACTCAAAGCACAAGAGCTCACAATGAGAAATTGCACAAGGCAGCAGGCTTGATATACGGAAATATGTCTTCTCACAACGGGTCTTTTAGAACTGGAACGACCTTCCACAGTCAACCGTCGAAGCACCAAATATCATTGCCTTCAAAAAAGACTTGATGATCTCTGGAAGAGGGACAGTTTAAAATTTTAGAGAACCATATTTTATTTACATGGTCAAGCACAAGCCACATTCTCAGATTAACAAATTGTGGAGCATTGAGGAGGGGGTCTGCAATCCGGTTCTAAAAATAAGGATTTTTAGAAATCCTTATTTTTAGAACCGAAAGATCCAGGCAACTTTCCAATTCTTTCCAAAACGATATTCTGTGTGTTGGTGCTCGTTTCCAGTGTCGTAAGCTACGATGACGTAAGGTTCTTCGTCATAAACGCGAGGACCCCCCGTAATTGTCTACGTCATCGCAACTTGCGCTTGGATACGGAAACGCGCTGTATTTGTAGTGTACTTGTTTTTAAGAGAGCAGCGCTACTAGAGGTTAATACGATTACAATATATTTCTCTTCTACTGCTGTCAATATTGGTATGTAAGTATCTCTGATGTATTCGACAGATCTTTCGAAATAGTAATTATCGATACACATTTGCATTGATTTTCCATAGAATTTAGGCATTGATGTTAAAACACTACGTAAATTCCTGTTACACGCAGCTGAAATTACAATACAATATAAAACACTTCTATTTCGCAAAAATCCTCGGGAGAGCCAAGCTCGCCAGCGCACAAAAGCAAAAAGGAAAGGGGGTAAGCAGTTCCTAATCGATAACCAGTTCCAGTTGTAAACAGTTGGATTGGTACGATAGGGAGCTGTGGAGGATAAGCAAGTTTGAACAGGTGGGTTTTTAGTTTGTGTCGAAATGTTGTTATATTTCCTACATACTTAACAAAAACAGGGAGTGAGTTCCACAAAGACGGTGCAGCTTCTAAAAAAAATTCTACTTCACACATGTGTCGGGAACACTGGAAACAAAACGTAGACAAGAATCCAAGCTGTTTGTGGTGTCCTGTAGGAGTGAGCAGTGAATGTAAATATGCTGGTTGCTTGGATGAAAGTGCTTGATAAGTAATTGTGCATATTAAAAAAATAATACAATATCGTTTTATTTATGTTCACACACAAAAATATATATATATAATATGTTTATAATATATATATATATATATATATATATATATATATATATATATATATATATATATATATATATATATATATATATATATATATATATATATATATATATATATGTGTAATATATAATATATATATATATATATAAATATATATATATATAATATATAAATATATATATATATATATATATAAAGGCTACCTAACATCTGATCAATATTCCACTTCGATTGCAGGTCTAAGACGCTGACTAAAGACAAAACTAAGATCAATGCTTCCCTACATCCAACGAGTTTACGTAATAACTTAGACAGGCGATGTTAATGACAACATTACGTTTGTTGGGCCTTGAAGACGCTCGGCCAGAAGATCCGACCAGTTCAGGTATTGCACTCGTTAGCTTGTACTCCATCTGCAAATCAGTATTCCTGGAAAAGCCTCGTAGGATATTTAATTACTCGTTGGGGAAAACAAAAGCTAGCTGTTAATTACATAATTCCTTCTTTGGGTATAATAGTATAAATAGACGTGTAATTTCACATATTTACGATACGTTTCAGTAGAGAGGTTTACTGTCGACGTATATATAATGAATTTGTGTAGACATGCCGAGGCCATTTGATACGCTTTATTCATATGCTGCTATTACAATTCAATCATTGAAGTGTGGGACATTAAGTGCCTTGGGTTATCCCTGTTCGTATCAAAAACTGTGCAATTCATTTGTATGTGTTAAATCATATATGAAGTAAATACGTGTGAGTCTGTGTAAGTAAACAACAGTTATGTTTATAGAATCATAAAATCGTAGATGCAGTAAATACCTGCGAGTTTGTGTAATAAACAGCAGTTGTGTTTAGAAAATCATAAAATCGTAGATGAAGTCAATATCTGCGAGTTTGTGTAAGTAAACAACAGTTGTGTAAAATCAATGTCAGAACGTATTTTAGTAAATATATATGCATTTGGATCTACGTACCCTAATGTATCTACATGCAGTGCAGCTAAATAGTTTTGCAAGAGGAAACGACTTCGTTCATGTTCTGTATATGACTTTAAAAGTTGAACCTACGATTATTAAAAGATGCGATAGTAGAATGGAACATCGATACAGGCCTTCGAGAAGCCGAACGTTTCGTTTTTCTGAAAAGTTTGGCAATAGTTATTAAGTTTCCTTGAAATATTGCCCATGACTAGACACCATAAATAATAGTTACCACTGTTTACAATTATAGCACCATTAGTGCCCTTATGAAAAAGCCTGGAACACTAATCCCAGAACGGAACTATCATTTTAGTATCATAGTCATCATCTTTATTCGGACTCAAATTCCACAACGTAGAAAATATTATACATATGACATTCATGCTAAATAATAATAAAAAACGACAATATTTAACAGAAGAAACAGCAGTTAGAAATGTTCGTAGTGCTGAGATGCAAAATAGCAGTATCATATTCTTCATGATTTGAAACTCCGTCCTAAACTGATTTAGCCTATCGCAAATGCGGTTCGTTGATGTCCAAATATGTAGTATGTGAATAGTCTATGTAATATCTGCAGTCGATTTAATAAAAAATATGCCTATATTTGTAGGAATTATCAATAGAATTCGCTGTAGTCGTTAGATCTGGTAGGGTTCAAAATAGTGAATATCCAAAATGATAAACGCTGTGCGGACCGATAATGGACATGACTTTGACATGACATGACAAAGTTAAGAAAATTCACCGAAATTCGTGGGTTGCCAGCCTTTCCATTTTCAATTCAATTAATGTTTGCCCAAACATTAAATAATCTAATAGTTTGTCTGATGATTTTCGCAAAATAAATTTGAAATGAGACTAAAGCGAAAAATTCGAATGGAGGAGGGATGTTTAAGACAACTTCACACTTACCATTATCCATGAGCCGCGGTGACGAAAATGTAATGTTTATTACGATGACGCTGTGACATTGACAAAACGTCCCTTCCTGCAGGTAGGCGTGGCCAGGTCGACAATAATAACAATTACAACAAACCCCACTGCCACAACACAAACGTCTCGGGCCTCGAATCATTCAAGATGACGTACGAATCTCCACCGAGGAAGGTGATATTGTATAATGGCCAGACAACAGCAACGATACGCAACAGTTTCTCGCTGCCAGACCCGTGCCAACGAGATGGTGTGTTTTGGTGGAGCGAAGGAAACCAGTCGGCTAACCAACATCGATATTTTCCCAACAGATTTATACATGTTGCACACAGCAGCCAGCCTCAGATTCTGCAGCGTATTGATAGACAGAAGGAGCGTGAAGCGTTCGTGATTCGACTGTTGCGACGGCCATGGACGGAGAACAAAATGCCGTGTATGCCGAAGTTCATCTCAAGCGAACAGCTACAGTTCTACAAGAATAACGGGAAAGTATGTATTGTGATCTGTGCTTTTATCTACAATATATAATACGATAACTTTGGGGCAGTCTGGCAAAGTCTCCGCCCAGGCTCTGACGTCCACTCGCCTATTTCTCTGTTACTTCGCCTCCTTGGTGGTATCATAACGTGCGACAATAACTGCTCATCTCCATTGGTATATATCCTTTGTAGTTTTAATTGCATTTTTTTATTATGGCGAATGGTTTTAATTTTATTTCCTTTTGACTAGAACTGACATGAATAATTCCAAATTCGTATACTTAAAATTACATTTCCAATTATATAACACTACTCATTTATGCAGTTGTTGTTTGCTGTCGGCCTTATATATCCGCGAGGACGTATTTGTAAGGTTCTTAGAGGGTGTGTCCTCCGATTTGGTGTAATTTGTAATAATGCTCTGGTATTATAAGTTATGTATTGTACATATATCGACACCAGACCTGGGGCCGAAGTACTCTGTACTCGTGTACTCGAGTACATTTTTGAAATATTCGTACTCATACAAATTATATCCAAGTACTCGTACTCATACTCGTGTTCAATGTACTCAGATTTTACGAGTACATTACGAGTACATATGAGTAATTTCTCTTGTGAAAATTATTTTATTTCTTATATTATCAAACCATTAACAACTACAACAATAATTTCAAAAATTATGGTAGCAAATTGTATTATCTGCGTATGAATCAAATTAACACATTTGTTTATGTTCTTGCATCTCAGCTGAGGTATGTATGTTTTCTAATGCAGGATCATTAAAAACACTTATATTATGTCAATTCTATTGCAACAACCATGATATTAATTGCAATGTAATAGCCCCTGATTTGTAATAATTATTATTGCTACATTTAGTATGGTATTGATGAGTTTTAACAAATTCATACTGTGGATCACTCTTCTGCACATTGAATGCACTGAAGTCACAAAGGCAGCATCGTTTGATTCTTTTCCCAGTCAGAAACCCCTAGTTCATATCCATAGCTGTAATAGTTACCAGTCCAGGCCATAATCATTATATTTGTTTAATTAAGCCAGGAAGTCCAGTAAGCCCACAATGAAAGGGTCATTCATCGGTTAGCCATAAAATGCCTTTGTTGCTCCCACAAGTGACAGTGCTACGTATTGCTAGCTGAGTCTTCTGAAGAAGAAGTTTTGTGACTCAAGTCAGACAGCCTGCACCAGTGTTGTCTGGTGCCAGTTTGTAGGTGGTTAAAGTACAAAGGAGGTATTGAGCCCTGGACATTGGCAGGTGCTAATCCACCCTCTCAGCAAACATTAGTTGTGGACTTGTAGTCACTGCCAGCCACAACATGCCTAACAGTGTTCATTGATTCATATATCTTATATATATATATATATATATATATATATATATATATATATATATATATATATATATATATATATATATATATATATATATATATATATATATATATATATATATACTTATATATATACATATATATATATATATATATATATATATATATATATATATATATATATATATATATATATATATATATATATATATTATGGTTATATTTCTTTATTTCTTTTCTCTTTTTATGTTGTTGTTGAATGCAAATTGCACCTTTGAATGGAATGCGACCCCCAGTTTGGGCCCAAACATAGATAGGTTTTTTACAGTTTTGCTCATAAAAAAGTCTGACCAACTGCCGTTTTCCAGTCAACTCTTCCTGAATTATATAAATTCATTCACAATGTTTATTTTAAAAATACTTTATTATTATTATACAGAGTTACTATAATATCATACAAGATGTACTCGTACTCATCGAAATGTACTCGTGCTCGTTCCCAACTTTGAGCAATGTACTCCTACTCGTACTTGTACTCAGCCATCACCAATGTACTCATACTCGTACTCAGCCATAACCAGTGTACTCCTACTTGTACTTGTACTCAGCCATAACCAATGTACTCGTACTCTTACTCAGTACTTGTACTCAGCCATCACCAATGTACTCGTACTCAGCCATCACCAATGTACTCCTACTCGTTCTTTACTCGTGGAAATGTAATCGGCCCCAGGTCTAATCGACACACACATAGTTTTGCTGTTAACTAGCAAAAATACCTATTCTCTGGACGGGAGAACTTGGTAGTTATGTAAACCGCCACTTTCATACTCCCGACACTGGCTTTACTCAGCGTACTATATCACCACTGCCACAACTTATACAAAGGTGGCGTAGTGGCATAAGCTATCGGTTTGCTGGGTAACGCCGTTAGTAGGACTTGATACGTCATTGAAACTGTGCAGTGGACGGCTAACGTGACGTAGTAAAGACGCATTGCATTGCGAACAAGCGTACGCAACTTGGAACAATAGAAAAACCAAGTGTAACGTTGCGGACAATCTACGATTCAGGGTACTAGTGGGGTGAGTTTCGAAAAAGTAAATGTGTTACGACTCCTTCAAGGGCGTCGTAGATAAACATCTGAAAGTTTAGCGTCGGAGGTCGAATAGCATAACAAACACACTTACGTTAGCTCGATTATGGTAAGACGCACGTGCTCAACTGTGCAACTGTACTGTATTTTCAAGGTGGTTCGACTGGAAAGCGACAACGCCGACCAAATCCCCTTCCTTGCTCGCCACCTAGCGAGCGGCCGTCTCGTGTGTGTCCGCCTGCGGTGTCCAAGCAACACTAGCTTCGATGACGTCGCCGTAGAAGCGAGCATGCTGGAATATCTCAACACGACCAAAGTCACTCCCCAGTTCTTTGGCGTAGTCGTCGTGCCGGACGATTCTGCTTACTCCAAGTACGGTATCGTTACCGAGTTTCTTGGTCATTCCGTGTCGTTTGAAGTCGCCAGCGTCCGGTCTTTACTCACCGCTAACAATGAGACGCCATCTGTCAATTGGATACAACTTTGCGCAGACTTGGTGAGCGCCGTAAACGTCATTAATAAAAAGGGTGTGGTCATAAACAACGGGCTGAATGCGGACAATGTTCTACTGAAACAAATCGATGGGCGATGGTCAGTGTGCGTGAGCGATTTCTCATTATCTTGTTACAGTGATTACACGTTCGATCGCAAAAGACTGCAGCAGAAGCATGGGAGCTTCGAGAGCAGCGTCGCCCCGGAAGTGATAGACACTGCGCACTGTTCTGCAGCCAGTGATATGTATCTGGTCGGTTGCGTCATCATTCAGATTGCTACGCTGACGAATTCGTGCGTTCTGGAGGGCATCGCTGGCAAGTGTTTGCGTCGAGACATCAACGAGAGAATACGCGGCCGTGTCTTACTGCGACTGCTCGAGACGGCGCTTGACGCGTCACGTGACAGGCAACAACAAATCAGATCTTAGTGGCCAACATTGTAGGTCTTACATAATGATAATTCACTCATATTATCATTATTATCATATGTAAATTAAAGTTCACCGTGTGACCATATGTTATTATCAGTCGTATACAGAAGTTCATGCCTACTGTGTAATAAAACTGTAAAGTTTCCATAATTGAATCTTCAGATCCTCCTGCTGCCCTACGAAGCTTGAGTAGTTCTGTTTACGCTGCATCCTGAACAAACGGGTAATTTACGAATATGTGGCGAATCTGTGGTTTTACCAAAAGGGGCGCATCCCTGTGCTAACGATACTATGTGGCATGTCCCGGGAGGTAGTGCTACTGCGCTTGAAATTACGCATTCTGGGTCAAAAGAGCGGAGTGGAGGCTTGCTGCCCGAAGCCCCCCCCCCCCTAAATCCGCGTCTGCTCGCAATCCAGAAATGAACTAGTTTATTTATGACTAACGCCAACCGAGTATTGCTTGACAACACTGGAGACAAGGCTATGTGTATGTCTATGACTATGAAGACATGACATGTAACATGATCACATATAGTGTTCTTTACTTACACAAACTCGCAGAATTACGATCATATATAGTCGCAAGTTGTGCTTTTTCGCATGTCGCCGACAACCCCTGAATAGATGCGTTGATCAAACGAATATATTTCGTGGTATTTAATTACCATGTGTGCGTTTTCTTTATATGAAATATGTGTAAAGTTATCTTACAGTACTAATAAATCACCTGTCATATGGCACTACTAGTCTGCGAGCCGCGTGTCGCCAAAATCGTACGCTACTTCATTTGATTGCCCTCCGACTATAAATTAATTTCACATGTAGTTGCAAACGTTACTTAATATACCAAAAATATATATCACATCAAAGCAAAAATCACAATTATTTATAGGTGTTGTTAAAACACGTCGGTTAGTCATCGTCGGACCACTTTATTAAGTTTTTCGTTTTCAGCTTTAATGATCTGATCTGTTCTATATAATTTGTTCTGAATATCATCATGCCAAAAACTACTCACCCCCAGGTGGCACTGGATTCTGCCATTGTGGCATTCACCTTTGTTTTTCTTTAAATTGTTTAGTCGTTGTTTTTGTGGCAATTTACGTTATGCTGATTTAATATGCAAATATACGATATTGAAATCATATTTTTGTTAACATACCTCATAGAATATTTGTACTTTAAAAAAGAACATGTACAAATTAAAATCCGCAAACTTTGTTTTTTTACAAGTTGACCGGGCGGAACTGCCTCGTTCTTTCTCGCTGTATCATTTGTTTTATTGTATCAGACCCCCATGTTGTTAGTCAAATTAGAGGGCACCGAGTAGCGTGTGCAATACAGTGTCGTAGGGGAAAGTCCCTAACGCGCACCTGTTCCCTACAGCGCCCCACCACTGCTCTAGCGGATCACAGCAACACCATGTATGCGTTATATATTCAATTCGGTAGATGTCGCTGTTTAAAGCACGTGCTAAGCAAATTGTCGTCTAGAAGTCTACCATTTTCGAGAAAGTATATATGTGAGTTTTTGAAAGTGTTTGACTTAAATATGACGTTCTGTAAAGTCTTAGCAATGTAATTAATATTGTGCATTTGTTTTAACGATGATATTATTTGTAATTACAATTTATTACAGAACCATACGCACGCTATCTGAATTTCATTTCGGAATCTTTTGGACATATGGCCGCTTTAGTGTCACTGATAATTGTCCCTAAATCGTACCCCGCTATATTCCCAAAACGCACCCCCATCCTGATGCTTAAAACTTGGGGACAATGTATGCAAATAAATACAACAATGTCATGTACAATCTACATTAACCTAAAAGGCTAAATACAGTGTAATTTGCAATATTATTGTATGCATAATACACTATAATTGCATAATGTAGTATAGTTACCTTTGCAAAGGATGTGCTGAATAATATAGAAAATGCGTGTAGAACTTTTTTAGTCAAAGACGTATTAGTATTTTTGTTTGAAAAATACTTCAATTGTAATTGAATTGTACACATTGTCGTACGAATAAATATATAGTTATACTATTACTATACTACCGTGCCTCTAGTATACAATAATGCTGACACAGAGTTAAGACGATTATGTGTTGTTTTAGTCAATTGTAGCGTACTCGTTTTTTTACGAAACATTTGCATTACTATCGTTGTTTTAGTCAATATTGCAATAAATGGCACATGACATATGTTTAATATTGTTTGGACATTTGAAAACACACCGCATTTTTTTCGTTGGAATTGGCCTACCTACAGGTATAAATGAAACAAAATTGGCTGCGTTTTGCCGAAACTCTAGACTCAAAACTAGTTGTACTCCGTCTTCTGTAAATTTTACATTCGAAGTTATACTTATGCGACGAATACAAGACTACTTTATTACGATTGTTTTATTTTCGGCAAATCTGTATTAAAACGGGACACGGCCAAAGGCCATATTCCTCCAAAAAATACGTATTGTATACATATTGATGTCGCATATCTGAATTTTATATATATATATATATATATATATATATATATATATATATATATATATATATATATATATATATATATATATATATATATATATATATATATATATATATATATATATATGGGGGAAATAGCTTACGACAAAAATTGTTGCATGTGTACATAGGGAGGAAAATCGTTTACTGCAGAAAGTGGAAATTCATCCATTATTTTCCGTAGTTGACACTCTCTGTTATAATGCATTGTTATTACATTATTATTATAGCTTTAATACGTATAATTAATAAATTGATGTCAACTACCGGCTCGCGCATGCGCAGATACACCAATCGGAAAATATTTGAAGTCGGAAAAATGTAAGCACAGCAATGCATCGAAAGTGATTATTAACTACCTGCCAGATGGCGACAGCATACGCAAAATTTTTGTTTGCAAGATTTCCAGCAGATTGCAGTACTGCTCTACTGCCAGGAGACGAATAGAAGTTTTATCATCTTATCAGGGCACGGACCACAGTCACTTTTCCCATAGACGACCATTATAACATTCTTGCGCCTACATTGAAAATTTATCCTAAATTTTTTTTTTTAAATTCACAGAAAATTACAGACCCACTAAGACACCTGGTGTGCGAAATTCGTGAAAATGACATACCTCCTTTTCGCACAAATTGCTTCAAAGCATGAGGCCCGTGCATTTCTGCCATGAAATTCCCCGGTTTCCCAAATATGAGTACATCCTGCCTAACAGCCACTGTGTCCTTACGCAACTGGTATACCTACTGACAAATGGCATCATTTCAAAGCTTAGATGCTACTGTGCACAAAAACATCACTTCAACTCACTCATACACACAATTTCTGCTCTCACAAATTAACCCTATCTGCACAATGAATTTTTTCCTTGGGACTCTTTATGTATGTAATGGCGGATGGATTCTGACTGTGGTCCGTGCCCTAATTAATTTCCGACATCTCACAAACCGTCACGAAAGTTATACCAAATCGAAGAAAAACATTTATCTCGATAAATCACAGAAGGAAATCCACATCACAATGCTGCACATTAATTGATATGTCACCGAGACATGCCCCCGTATGTGAGGGGAAGAATTTCAAGTGGGCTGAGTTGCACATATGCACTTTAGTCATAAAGCCCACACTGCTTGCTGTGCCAGAGATATAGAAAATCTTACAAGTGTTTCACAAAATATGGGGTATTTTCATCAATACAACACTTTTTTTTTTTTAATATGCACTGTTTTGGGGCAAAAAGCTAGCATTTATGTGTATTTCACAACATTGATAGGTAATATTGAGCGTTCAAACTACAACGAATTATGGTATTTGTGAAAACAAGCTATATATCTGACAAGTTTTCATATGAACATTTGGCATTTCTGACACGGATGACCCAATTTCAAGTCCTGAAGGTGCCAACTGCCTGTCAACAAGATAGAATGGAATGCTGCCTGTTTGGGGCTTTTGAGTGTCTCCTGTTGCAACTACAGTGACGATAAGCCTACTTTTTGCTCAGATTTCAACTACAGGTGGTTGTAAATTCTATTCAGAATCTACATTGGGGTATTTTCTCAGCCAATAGCTGTGCAGCATAACAGACAAGTGGTCTACCCCACTAAAATTATGGCCATTGCTTAAATGTCAGTTGGACAGATTGCTCCCAGATCAGTCAGATAGGAAAAGTTTTTGACTCTGATACAGATATCAGCATGGAGAAGAAAAGTGAATGTGTGGGGAAGTTCCAAATAGCCAAAAATGAGAGGAGATGTGGCTTTCAGAAGGGGCACACTGTGCCAGGATATTGTGGTTCTACACATGCAGAATAAATTGTGCACCTTGGGGGCTTCACTTTGAAGAAGAGGATTTTATGTCACCTGTCCAGGGCATGATAACTGCACAGCAACATTGACATTGGATTGCTATGGAGGTGACTGCAAGATATGCAGGTACTCCTCTATAGCCTGCTCAGGTGGGAAAGGAAACTGGTGGAAAAAATCAATTACCTGCAGACAGGTACTCTCCACTATCTCAACATGACCAGTGGAGACAGGATTACACTGAGAAAGATTCTGCAACTAAGATAAGGGGGAAATGCACTAGCGTTAACAAAACTGTGTCTTAACACAAACCGAAATGATGGCCTGAACAGAGGGTTGAGTGCTTCTCTACCAAAAAATGTGAACTTCAGTCGCAATGTCAAGGGACGTGCCTGTGCAGCCATTGACAGGCTGAATTATGGAGCGGGGGACTCTCTACTGTGGAAATTGGAAACAAGCAAAGCTCTTATTAGTAAAGGTGGAAGTGTGCCACACACTCCCCCCCATGTATGTGAGGGGAGTTCAAGAGAGGATTACCTCATAGCCCTGCGAGCACAATGAAGCATGGACACACAGACAGACAGGCAAGCAGCTGAGCATGCAAAAACACACAAACAGGTGAGTAATGATAAGACTGGCTTAATTAATTCATTGATTTGTCTCTCACCTGTTCAACTGCACAATTTCTAAATACACTGAGGGTAATGACCATGACCAAAACAATGCTGCTCTCTCACACACTGTCTTCTATTGTTGTTTACATGCAGTGGCTCCAGTATCATATGCTGTGGATTAACACACAAGCTGACATCGCAAATATGGCTACAACTTAGATGTCTAGGAATCTTTGATAAATTATGGTGTAGCATATACATTAATCTATGTACAAGAACTGTCTTCCATTTCCCAGCTGGAAATTTCACACATATGACACCATACTGGGATAGCTAGCCTATACAATATGCTTTAAAACACCCAGTCCATAACATGCAACTGTCATTTCTTGACAAGACAGTGTTAAACTTGATTCTCCACCTATATTTTCTCACCAAAAATGTCATCCCTGCTTGTTTTACCACGATGCGTTGCCTTGGTAACAAGCCAGTAAAAATTTCATATTGGGCACGGACCACAGTCACTTTTCCCATAGACGACCATTATAACATTCTTGCGCCTACATTGAAAATTTATCCTACAATTTTTTTTTTAAATTCACAGAAAATTACAGACCCACTAAGACACATGGTGTGCGAAATTCGTGAAAATGACATACCTCCTTTTCGCACAAATTGCTTCAAAGCATGAGGCCCGTGCATTTCTGCCATGAAATTCCCCAGTTTCCCAAATATGAGTACATCCTGCCTAACAGCCACTGTGTCCTTACGCAACTGGAATACCTACTGACAAATGGCATCATTTCAAAGCTTAGATGCTACTGAGCACAAAAACATCACTTCAACTCACTCATACACACAATTTCTGCTCTCACAAATTAACCCTATCTGCACAATGAATTTTTTCCTTGGGACTCTTTATGTATGTAATGGCGGATGGATTCTGACTGTGGTCCGTGCCCATCATGGCCAATGGACCGGAAAAAGGCGTAAGTGTTAAACATTGGCATTTCATGGATCGCTGTTTCGGCATCCTCTGTGATGTGTAAAATGTGTATGCCTAAAAGGTGACGAAGAGCAAAACATGAACGCGTGGGTGATAAAGGGTGAATTCACTGGCCTATTCAGCGTCGACGTATGTATGCGTCGTGGTCACAATAATACGCAAGAATAAGGCAACGATCCATGACCATGGGTTAATTTCAGATGTTAATTTGTTACTTTCATTAACTCAATTAAGTTAATTTAATTAATTAACTTTACCAGAAAGGCTAGATTAATTAAATTAAATTAATTAACTTCACCAAAAGGGGTTAATTTAATTTAATTGACAAATTCCCAATTAATTCTCAATTAAAATGCTCATTTAACAGTTGGTATTACTAGATAGTTCACCTAGGCATTTCCAAAAGGCCTGCAGTTACTATTCCAATCATTAGCCTGACAGAGATCAAGTTAAGGCATGTGTGAATGGGAGGGAGAACATCACAGAACACTAATACTGTCTGTACCAACTGGAGTGGGCTGGTCATTCAGGAACCTGTGAATTGGAAGGAAGGCCTAGACAATAGAATGTCCTCTGGTAGTGTAATAAGTTGATGACAAATTATAGTTGTCCTCTGGTAGTGTGATAAGTTGATGACAAATTATAGCTTCTGCAAATCTCTGTCTAAAATAAATATGTTTGGCTGGCAACTTGCAGCCAAGTGGACTTATGCATTAGATTATGTATCTATATTTTTTTCTGTACAAGTGTACATATAACATGCAGAGAAAAGTAAAATAGTTTCAGTTTGGGATCTTTTTACAGTGCCAACTGTAATCAAAAGCAAGTCAGTTTTAGTGATACATAAAAATTGTGTTTAAATATTTAAATGTTAGTGTATAAAGGGAAAACCTAATGATTTAGCATTAAAACAGTGCATAAATAACAACTTGGTGCACAGAAATTATGTATGTAGTTACCCGGTTTTGTTAATTTGGTGGTTGAATATAGGAGGAAACTCCACTCCTTACAAATCTTCAGCCATAACTTTATATTATATAAAAACATTAATTTTAATAAGCATCTACAACTTTTAAAATGTGATAAAATACCCCATGAACATATGTCTTGGTATATAAATATAACTATTGTGTAAGCAAATCTTTTTCCAACGCAGTTACAAAACACATTTCTGTTATAAGCCAACAATAATGTTCAAATTTGTTTGATGATAATAATAATGTTTCTCAGATGTAATAAGTAAAGTAATTCCATCAATATATATGAACACTACTATCGTGACAGTAACGTTTACAAACCTACTTGTGAATTTAAAACTGTTATAGGATGTGTAAATAACAATTAGCACATTATTATTTCAACGATGACTTGAATCAAGTGCTTAAACTTACAAAAGAACTGACATTATCTGCATTTCTACCAAAACATAATTAATTGTTAATTGAAAAAAGCTAATTGTTAATTTAATTTAATTGACCTGAGAAATGTGTGAGGTTAATTTAATTTAATTGGAACATTTCTGAGTTAATTGTAATTTAATTAATAAAATTTTCAAGTTAATTGCCTCATGCCTGGACCATGCCACAAAAAACTGATGTGCACCAAAACTGCTTAAGGAAATTGTTGAGCAAATTAGTACACCACTTGCAAAATTGTTTAACTTGTCACTAGAAGAAGGAATAGTTCCTTCAGAATGGAAAGAAGCAAACATTACGCCGCTATTTAAGAAGGGATCGAGGAAGAAGCCAGAAAATTACAGACCAGTGAGTTTAACATCAGTTGTGTGTAAATTACTCGAAACATTAATTAGAGACCACATGATGGAATTCCTTGTAAAACATAAATTAATAAATACATATCAACATGGATTCCTAAAAGCAAGTAATTTTGTAAAAAATAAATGTTTGCGTGCTGAGCAAATCTCTGTAAGCTGTGTGTATTAAGCTTTTCTTTAACTATAGTGGGAATATTATTAAGTAAAAATGGTAAATTATGCCGAAGACATTTCTTTGAAATTCGTGTTTAGTTTTGTAAGTATATATTTCATTCTTGATTCGTGTATCATAATTTTGTCTGTCATAGTTGAAGATTATCCTCCAGTTTTGACAATAAACTGGTAAATTGTTATGTAAATATTTATAAAAAAAAATTAATTGTTGTAATTTTAAAATGTCATCTACTTTTAAAATGGTAAGTTTTTTATGGAGTGGCTCTGTGTGGGAATTATAATTACTTAAGGTAATCATTCTCAAAGCTTTCTTTTGAAGTTTTATTATTCTATTTGTTTGAAAACCCCAAGCCATGATGCAATAATTGATGTGTGGTACGATTAATGGATTATATAATAACGTTTTAATTTTTTGTGATAACACGTTTTAATTTATTTAAAATACCAATCTTTTTAGAACATGCGTTTGAATTTTTTTCAGTATATATTTTCCAGTTCAGATTTGTATCAATAATTAAACCTAAGAAATTAAATTCCTTAACTTGTTCAGTATTAACATTATCTATCTTCAGAGTAACCGTCTGTATATTTCTATTTAGATTTTGCCATGTTTAATGATAATTTATTTATTTTGAGCCATTCATTTACTTTTAAAAGTTCGTCATTTATTAAAGATTCTAAACTGTCATTGTGTATGTTATCATTAAAAGTGTTTACAGTACTTGATAAGGTTGTGTCATCAGCATAAATGATGAAATTAAACTGTCATGTTCGCTGGCGCCTCTGCGCTCACGGCTGAGTGCGTTTTGCAAAACTGTCTCGGTTGGACTGGGCTCGTTTTTGAAAAAAAAATCTGCCACCTTAGCAGGCTCTGCACCCATGGACTGAGCCCAGATTGGAAAGCCTATCAAGTTAACACGGGAGATATACAACTGAGAAACAGGGATCAATCATTATCTCTTTTTTTTTAAATGGACTAAGCGCGTTTTGGAATCCAGCTCTTCAATTTACAACACAACTTTCACTATAAACAATGTAAACTTTTATTTAAGAGCACAAAATATAAATTACATACATACTAATACAGCGAGACAATGTAACTATATATTTCCGCTTACCTTTGACATCGTAGGACAATGAAGATTCGTAACGCACAGACGGTGAGGAGGCACGGCACCTACCTTTACTGGAAAAAGTATATATATATGCAACACTTTTTCCAGTAAAGGTAGGTGCCGTGCCTCCTCACCGTCTGTGCGTTACGAATCTTCATTGCTACGATGTCAAAGGTAAGCGGAAATATATAGTTACATTGTCTCGCTGTATTAGTATGTATATATATATATATATATATATATATATATATATATATATATATATATATATATATATATATATATATATATATATATATATATTGTAGCATACGATATAACGTCCAATGAAAAGTTGTGTTTCAGAGTACGACGTCAATGATCCAATGAAAACGGGTGTTTCATAAATTGGATGGTCGAGTTGACACGTATTCTTTTATTGCGGTTTCCACACGGTTGTTATTTTTACTTCCTGGTCCAATCAGTAGTTTGCATTTTTCGTGTTTTTCAACTGCCAGACAATCCAGGCTATCAGTGTTCCTCAGACAGTAAAAACATACATTATCTGCCTACGTCTTGGTAGTTGAAAGAGTGAAGTATGCTCAAGTAGCCAAAATCATCTCTAAGTTATGCTAAGCTACATTGTGCGTCATGGTTTGGTGAGACACACTTGAATGAACAAGTTCATATAGCTTGTACATTCTCACATTTATACGTGCTCTCTCCTTATACATGATCAGATGATGTCCTCTTGTTGGTGTATCAGAGTTGCACCTCTGTGGAATCAGACATTTCAGGATCTTGTTTCCTGGCTTGTATGTTTAAACATGTCAATCACATCGCTTCTGGCCCTTCGGTAAACGGGTGTGGGGAAGTTCAGATATGCTAAACTCTCAGGGTAGGCGAGTTGGAATAACTGTGGAAGTTATTTTGTTTAACGTCATTTTTGCTTTGTTTTGCTACATTTCCAAGACCTGCACCAATACATTTTATACTGTATTTGCAGCAAGCATGAGTGCGGTGTTGGAAGAGGAAAATCACTCACAATCCCAGCCACGCGTACTATCCTTTGTCATGCAGTGGATGCAACTGTTTCTGCCGTGCAATGAAATGCCGGCCAGTAGTCCACGCCCGCTTCACGGCAGTGAGCTGGCTTATCTCTCTTGTTTATAGGGGGATGATTAATGATGTAACTCTATGGTTTACACACAACTTGTCACCCTGCTATAACTAAAGGGGCACATGACTTTACAACATGGTTTCATGGGTAACTATAGGCGTCCCCCCGGCTTCCCCTTTGCGAGAACCTAGATACGCCACTGTGTCTGTGATGGATCTAGGTAATTAGAAGATGACACGGATGTTTACGTCGAAACGCTTCGATACACCCGGACTAAGAATGCTCCCCGTGGTGTTTGCGCGCCCACCGGCAGGAGTAAGACCACAGTTGAGAATTGCATTGGTGGCCATGTTAACGTTTTGTCTGATTATAAGAAAACGTGACCATCAAAAATGTTATCAAAATCACATACCTCCAGCTCTTTTAAATCGCCCAGACGTGCGAGGCCTATCAATTTTGACAAAAATAGCCATGTATTCATGCGCCCACGTGGCCCATAGCAGAAAAATTCCCATAAATCCCTCCGCCAGTTAAACTCTTTAAAAAATGCACTGTTTCACAGCCAATAGCTTCTACAAACAAACCTGTGAATATTCCTGCTCAAAAGCACTCATGTCACATAATATTAATTTATTAAGTTCCCATTTTACAATTTCATACGCCCTACAATAAACAGGAAGGTCAACTGTGGTCTTACCCCGGCAGCAGTCACTGTTCCCCGAGTACTTAATAGGGCGACCAGTCCCACCGAGCCGTACGACAATCACTCACTCTCATACCCAGCCCCGCGTTTAACGTACGTTCATACATTAAATGTGTGTGTATAACACGTTATACTCTCTATCGGCAGCAGCGCATTTTGTAGTTAGACATAACAATATCAGTACTATTTGAGCCAAATTCATAAGATGAATAACCAACAGGATATACATTGACCTCAATACCAACTGCTGCGATGCACCGCTGCACACTAACGTTTTATAAATACAAGCCATAAACACCCCACGCACCCACGCACTCATCACGGTATGTCATCGCAGACAACAAAGAGACTAGTTATTCATGTGTCGCCATACATTACGCTAAACAGGGTCAAAGCAGGGTCGTTGAAAATTTTCCACGATATCACCTGCAAGGCAGGCACATTCAACTTGTTTACACAGTTATGCATGAGGCGCCATCCATGTCAGTGAAGCGCGCATGGGATTGGTCAGTCATACTCGTCTTACGCGGTCCCGAAATAGCAGTCCGCGTTGCAGTGACGTCGGATTCAGAATCATCCGTATGATCGTCTTGCTGCAGCTGCTGTTGATCGTTTTGTTAAATTTATCTAAAGGTGGTGTTAATTAACTTGGGTCGAAATGCTATTTAGTGGAATATTCTACATTTTCGCGGTTCTTTTGGTGTTCCGACCGGCACCACGATATGTTACTATTTTGGTAACGCCATTTGGATAAATAAAACGACAATATTTCGAATGTACAGTGTATAAGCAATACGAGCGTGTCAGCCAGCTTTTATCAATCCTGTTAGTGTACGCTGGGTCCTCGGACCTGTTGGAACTGTAATGAATAAATACATATTGTGTATCTCACTCAAACACGTACACACGGTAACTTAATGTAAAGCTAAGCGCTGGCTCAATAAGCATACAGTCCAATACATGTTTAGTGTTTAGTCTTTTTAATATTTTAAAGAATGTTGTGGCTTCACTATTCAGCCACCAAGGTGTGGGATGTGTTTACTGTCTGAACCATCTTTATTGCGTCAAGGTTCAAGTAGTAATGAGCCGGTTAGTATGTCAATTGAATACCCAGTCACACAGGGGTAGCCCGAGGCTGTTTGTTTGCATGATTCAGTGTGGACAGATAAGCCACTGCAGTGTAAAACACTTTAAAAAAAAAAAAAATTGGGGGTAGCTTTTTATGGTATGCTGATGTGAACATTTTTATATGCATTTAGGCCTATTATTATTTTAATTTTATTATTACATATATACATCATTTTTTTTATTGTTTTATATTATTTATGGTAGGAATATTTTGAGTGTTTATTAGAATACTCATTATTTGTATTGTTTTTTATATAATTAATATATATTTTAATATACTTTATTACAATTAATATATTTACTTTTAATATATTTAATAGTATTTTAATAAGTTATGATTGTATGTATGTAAAGCCTACGAGAGGGTGCTAAGTAAATACTTTTATTATTATTATTATTATTATTATTATTATTATTATTATTATTGTGATTTGTAGTGATCGGTTCTCTACTAAAACTGTTGATAACAATTAACTTTATATTCCGTCTTTCAATTACAATCCCATCTTCAGCCAATGCTAGTGTTGGACCATTTCCAGTTTTTGTACAGTTTCAT
Source organism: Lamellibrachia columna (assembly GCA_963662155.1). Taxonomy (NCBI): domain Eukaryota; kingdom Metazoa; phylum Annelida; class Polychaeta; order Sabellida; family Siboglinidae; genus Lamellibrachia; species Lamellibrachia columna. Next base: position 51,731,599 of record OY759261.1, read on the forward strand.
CCAGATTAACCCCCACAACTATGGGATTTTTCCATTGTCCTATAAAAAAACCTGTTTTCATAGAAAAGGCAAAGTTGGCATTAAAATATATACGTTTCATAAATGCGTGTGTAATGAAGCTTTTCAAGTAGAGTGAAGTGTACGACATTTCAAGCGGAATCTTCCATGCAACCTCATTGTAGGTATCTGTCGAGACTGTTGACAATGACGAATGCTTATTGAATGGACCAGGAAGTTAACATTAAACGCGTGGAATTCACTATAAATGAAGACATGTCACGTGAACGTGAGGCGCTCATTTTCACTGACTCTTCGCAGTAGTATTCCATGACGTCACCCGGTGTTGGCAGTATTTCAAGTATGACCGCCCAATTTATAGACACTCATTTTCATTGGATCATCGTCGCAGTATTCCGAATGACTCATTTTCTTTGGATCGCGTTGTTCACTGACTGATGCCATCTCAATATTTGACTCCATATAAAGTGAATGTAAAGTGTTGATATTGAAGGTATGAAGTACAAAAGTTGTTATTGTAAAAACATGTTATATAACATACACTATATATATATATATATATATTTATATATATATATATATATATATATATACATATATATATATATATATATATATATATATATATATATATATATATATATATACATATATATATATATATATATATATATATATACATATATATATATATACATATATATATATATATATATATATATATATATATATATATATATATATATATATATATATATATATATATATATATATATATATATATATATATATATATATATATATATATATATATATATATATATATATATATATATATATATATATATATATATATATATATATATATATATATATATATATATATATATATATATATATATATATATACACGATACCGACCATTTTGGAGCAATCTAGCCACTATTTTGGGACATTTCAACATTTTGGGCCATCACCATGTTCCAAAAAGTCAAAATAAGCCTCTCATAATTAGGGAAGAAGTGTGTGATGTATTTGTATCATGTATTTACGTGGTATACTATATCATAATGTTGAAAAGTAATTTTCCTGAAAATTTGGCTTATTTGGACAGTGATGTAGAGTTAAATTGTTTCGTTTTTTTGCAGGCCGACCATTTTGGTACATGTCTAAAAAAAAACCAATAGCATTATTGTGCCGTATATATTGACCCTAACTTTTGCATGAAGTCTCCGGTATTAACTGTCAACGTGGTGTGCAAGTTTAGTTGTAGACCATGAAGAAATAAAAAAAAGTTTGCAAATATATATATAACGTGAACTATATTTTATCCATCGCTGTAGTCCTTGACCTTGGCCTTGGGCCGAGATGCCCCGGAGACGATATAAACGACTTCCGTCTGTGACATTCGCTGTTGAAATTACGCGGAGACGGGTGAGTTCTTAAGAATAATTCAATTGTTAGTGAGTTTAGTGTTATCAACAAGTACACACACACACACACACACACACACACACACACACACACACACACACACACACACACACACACACACACACACACACACACACACACACACACACACACACACACACACACACACACACACACACACACACACACACACACACACACACACACACACACACACACACACACACACACACACACACACACACACACACACACACACACACACACACACACACACATAAATATAAAACCGTTCCTGTTTAATTATACGAAGTCGAAGTGGTGGCGTGTCCGAGCGGAAGTATCACCGTTTGCATGTTAACTTAAAATAATACTACTGTTGCATTCCAAATGGCAAATATACGTAGGCCCTTCATGTGATGTACGGCTATTTATTTCAATAAAAAATGTCACCCTATACGGTCTTATTCGGGTCTGTACGCGTATTTAATTTTAGCAATTCCACCACATACGTTTTTATTGGGGTCTATACGGATATTTATAATTATATACACCACAGATAAGATGTCCTGAGGCTGAGGGCGATAAAACCCCATTTAGAAAGATCGCCGGCATACCATGCCGCTGTTTCGCTGGCAAAAGTTGAACTTTGCCAGTGAAAAAGCTGCACTTTGCCAAGTGGCACTCAAGACCCATCTTTTTAAACAATATTTTTATTATTCTTACTATTGCGATTTTAGTAATTATACATATATTTATTTATATTAATTTATTATTTAATTATCATTTTGTTTTAATAATTCTTTATAGCTTGTAAACATGTATTTGACAATGTTTAACTATTTATTTATTTATTTTATTTGTTTTTTAAAGATAATATAGTTTTTATTTTATTATAGTAGTAATAATTGTATGCTTTTTCACATTAGTATTTAAAATGTTTATGATTTTATCTTATTTACTTTTTTAATTATAATATATAGACCACTGTACAGCACCACAGAACAATTATTTGGATGTGGCGCTATATAAGAAATGTATTATTATTATTATGTTGTAGACTAGGCAAATAATCAGAAAAAATAATTTTAGGCATACCTAAATGTTACAAATTGTCATCCATGCAATGGTTTATCTATTACATATACCGGTCACAACCAGCCCGGATGACACTTTCTATCATATTTTTTATGTAGTAGTGAGCTCTTTTGTCAATGTGGTGTAAGACCATTGTCGTGATTTTAGAACATACATAATCGGCTATAGATCTATTAATTATAGAGGTACACAGCTCAGTTTGTTATCATCATAATTACAAAAAAGTGAGATTTGGAATACGAATGTTAGCTAGAGGACACTGAATCCTGGACAGGTTTTAATCCACCCTCTCAGCAAACAATTGTTTGCTGAGTTTGAGAACTATAGTTTGAAAACGATAGTTGTAATTAAAAAATTAAGATTTTTCCAGCCCTGTTAGCCATATGTATATATAACTAAATCCTAAATATATGATGCATCATTTTATTAGTTGGTACGTGGTAGTAATATATGTACTGTGTACTTGCTAGGAGATGGAGGTGTCTTTGCTACTAAGCTTATACACAAAGGAGAGTTTATCCTGCAATATGCAGAGCACATCTCTGGAAAGGAAGCTCGGAGAAGAGAGAAAGTATATCAGAAGGGGCGACGGTCCTACATGTGCTTGTAGGACCCCAATGAGAAAGAGAATGAGTGAGTTTATGTAAATCATCTGTCTTAAATACCTATCTGTATTCTGATAGTTTTCAGCAGGGATTGCACATAATATATACTAAAATTATCTTATACTTTAAAATGTTTTCGCACTTTTGTGTGCAGGGTTAAAAAAAATCACGATTAAAAAAAAAATCGGATTTTTTTTTTTTTTTTTTTTTTTTAATCTGGTATATAGACATTTATATAGATAATTATATTTATAAACTCTTTCAAACCTGTTCTATTCAAATCGATTTGGTACTTGTCTTAACAGAGGGTACAAGATGTTTGCTTATATAAAGACTTTAGACAATGTCTACAAGGCCTCACCCCCTGTAGTTGAATAATCTGTCTTGGAAAGGAAAGCATGCTGTGTGTCTGTGGCTGTAGCAGTGCTAATTATTGTTTGCTGAGAGGGTGGATTAGCACCTGTCCAGGGCTCTGTGCACTCTAAGGGTCTCCAACCAGACAGCAAACTGGTACAGTATTAAACAATTGTAGCCCAGACTATCTCACTTGAGTCAACATACTGAATTGGTAACAACTAGCACAAACTCTAAGTGGACTTTAACTCAGGGCTTCTGACTTGAAAAGATATTTCCTCTGGAAGACAAGTTTGTGTGGCTTCACTGCATTCAGAAAGGGAATAGCTCAAACATACACAATGTAATAAAATATTAGACTATATGGCTATCTGGTATCAATACAGCTACACAAGTGTGTGCACATTGTGCTTTTGTATTAAAAAAACATATAAAACTTTGTTGATCTCAATGCTTGTAAACAATTATTTGTGTTAAATTCATATAAATCAGCGATTAAAAAATCGGAAGTCAAAAAAATCATAATTCAATGATTTAAAAAAAAATGTTGGAGTTATTTAAATCATGATTTAAATCAGTGATTTAAATCAAATGATTTAAACCAAACAACTCTGGTAGTAATACATTTTGGATAGGATGTACTGCAGTGCAATTAATGGTAATTTATTACTAAGGTTTCCTGCTACAACTAGTGCTATGTTTAGCATAGCATTTATGTGTAAACATATTTCCTTGTGTATAGTGCCAGTTTTATATTTCAGACTACAACGTTGAATGATGTTGATAAAGGTTTGAACTATATTATGCATAATAAGCATGTTAGATATGTTATTCATATTATTTTGTACTATTTGGAATTAGTGAAATAAGGCATGACCTGTTGTGGAAGAACAAAGCTATTTGCTAAATGTGAATCATATTAAAAATAAAAAAATATTCATTTGCAGATGAGTTCACATCGAATCCGTTCACTGATGATGAAAGTGAAGAAGTTGTAAGTCAAGATGTGTTTTTTTCATCACCGTTTTATTTAAATTGTTACTGCAAGTCTCAACTTTTTATCAAGGTCATAATGTGATATCAGGATTGTCACCTTTTTCCCACCCCGGTAAATACCTGGCGGTAAAAACGTTCTGGGAAAACCTTAAATAGTTGTAAAAACAGGGACAACTCTTAAAAGGATTATATTTGAAGATTTGAAGCTGTATTGCAAATTGATCAACTGCACATGTTTGCAATTGCAGGTAAGTTTGTAAATCAAGCTTGAACCTGATGTAGTTCTGTTTAATGTCATTGTACGGCATTTGTGCCTGTGTCACAGTGCAGTAGGGACTTGGTTGCTCTACCAGTCTAACGCAGTGCTGCCACAAAGTGTTTGGTAGCATGACATAAGTTTTGCTTCTTTAGTGAGACCTAGGCGTTTTTGTAGCTGCTGTCCAAAACCGTTTATTCCCGGGAATTTGCCAACCCTGTGTGATATACACAATTTGCTGTGTTGTAATTATTGTGCTATTGTCCTACATCTTTTATGGTGATAATTGAAAATAATGATCTAGGTTTAACAAATAAATTACTTATCTATTATTTGTAGGGTACGGACTGTTATGAAGAGAATTCGGTTATCCCAGAGGTTGCTGCAGGGAGTAATACAGGCAACAGGCTGGATGACAGTGCAGAGGATGAAGACTTTGTCCCAGGCAGTGAGGATATATTGCTCACTAATTATAATTGTATATTGATATTTTTGCCAAACCTGAACTAAACAATGACACTGCATTGATACACCTCATATTGCCTTGTATATGTCATTGTGTATGTTATACTGTTATCTTGCAGGTGGGGCTTCAAGAGATTCTTGCACAAGCACAGTATTTAGCTGTGAGTATAGCTACTACCAGTAGTCTTAGTGCAAACTAGGAAAATAAGGAATGCCATTTTATTATGTTATACATGACAAGACTAATGAATAAAAAAGGGTAAGCACTATTGAAGTATTGCTTTGCAGAAATATTTTTTTATTTATTTCATTAAACTGTTTGAAATGATGCGGACGCCAATGTGATGTTCGCAGACATTGCTCGTGTATTTTACGGTTACCCTACTTTAGGCTAGAGATACGTTTTTATTTTTCCCGTATTTTTCCTTTGCGCTGCCACATGGTATCATGGGTAACCATAGGCATCCCCCCTGGCCTCCCCCTTTGCCCCCCCCCCCCGGCTTCCCCTTTGGGAGAACCTAGATACGCCACTGTGCCTGTGATGGGTGTAGGTAATTAGAAGATGACACGGATATTTACGTCGAAACGCCAAATTCATAAGATGAATAACCAACAGGATATGCATAGTAGTTATCTACAGATCTACAGCCTGTGTAACTGCTAGCGGCGTGAATATGTTAAGGTTGACACATCTCTCTCTCCCTCTCTACCTCTCCCCCTCCCCCTCCCTCTCTCCCTCTCTCCGTCTCTCCCTCTCCATCTCCCTCAGCCTTTCCCTCTCCCTCTCCCTCTCCCTCTCCCTCTCCCTCTCCCTCTCCCTCTCCCTCTCCCTCTCCCTCTCCCTCTCCCTCTCCCTCTCCCTCTCTCTCTCTCTCTCTCTCTCTCTCTACTGTCTGAACCATCATTATTGCGTCAAGGTTCGAATAGTAATGAGTCGGTTAGTTGTATAACAGTTGAATATCCAGTCACACCGGGTTAGCCCGAGGGTGTTTGGACAGATAATACACTGCAGCAGTGTAAAACACTTTTAAAAACACATCTTTTTTAGAGTAGCTTTTGATGATGAAAATTTTATATGAATTTCTTATTACTATTTTATTATTAAATATATACATTTAATGTTTTATTTTATATTATTTATGGTAGGAAGTAATTAATAATAAGTTATGATTGCATGTATGTAAAGTGCATGAGAGGGCGCTATATAAATACTTATATTATTAATATTAGTGTTATTTGTAGTGATATATTCCGTCTTTCAATTACAATCCCATCTTCAGCCAATGCTAGTGTTGGACTGTTCCCCGGTTTTGTACAGTTTCATCCAGATTACCCCCCACAATTAGTGGGTCATGCACTTGTGAGGCACGATGGTTTGCGTTTTATATTTATATACACTATGAGTTGGAAAGGGCACGAGTCGAGATCTTCCCGTGTTGTTGACTTATAAATTTACTAACGCGGATGTAAACGAAACCGGTGACCCAGTTCCTTGTTTAGTCAACAAGTTGTAAAGCCATTGCCTTCATTACGCGGTTAATATAGATATAATTATATTAATTTTGCTATTCAGAAAATCCAGGATGTTTATGTAGACTTGGGGGCAAAAGTTCAATTGTGAGTAATGGGTATTTCGTCCGAACGCATGCCTAAGGGCGTATGTCGAAAGTGGACGCCCTTCCCCGTGGCACGTGCCTAAAAGTTTATTAATGAATTCTCAACCGGTTTCTTCAACATCTCACCCTCCCCCTGGCCTAACCCATAAGCGGGCGAGAGACAGTTTGGCAATATGTAGGACAGCCACCCACACCGTACATATATAATAATTATGCAAAATAACAACACAAGTCCAGCGTAGATTGAAATAGGCCAAATAATGACATTTAGATTTATTAATTAAGGAGCAGGAAATCAGGCAAGCATACACCATCAAAATAAGATACATCCAATAATCTCAGCAAGCATGCCGGCCCCCAAAAGGTGTTTACACATAATTAGTAAATCATGCCTATCAGCTACCCACTACCAGTACTATCTGTACCACTACTGACTTATATACAATTCACATGGTATCGGTGGGGGTCACTCCGCCACTAGGTCACCCTCTGTGACCGACCCCCACCATAATTATAAACACTGGCGCGTGCGGGTAGACATGCAGCTGTTGACCCCGCCGCTGCCAGGGCGTCGACTGCACCCCCTCCCCCGCCTTGCCCACAGTTCAAACCTAGCCAACACTCCGCCGCTGTCAGAGCATCAACCACATTCGAACAGTGGATCTGCAACGTATACACAATAAACCCGATGATAGCTGCCGACTCCGCTACTGGCAGAGTCTTGACTACATCGTCACACCACGAACCTGCAACATACAATGATAGTTAACATAGATCGACACAGATGACGAAGTTAGTGCTGCTGGTTCCGCCACTGACCGAATCTAGGCACTATCTCTATAGTCCACCCTTGCCCAGATGGATAATAGGTACAGCCTGACCTGTATGCAGCACCTTACGATATACGAATGTTTCTGCGGAAAGCATCTAAAACCCATCTACCCGCTGCTCTAATTTGCGCGTCTGACTCACCCTACGAGCTGCTGACGTGGCTGCTCCCATTCTGAAACTAAGACCCTTAAAACTTTACTACTCAATCCACAGAATTCCAGCAGGCGCTTTAATATAGCATCAAACTCCCTCCGCAGCATTAGAGTGCCGTCTGCATATGCAAATAATATAGCCTGCCTAGAACCCCTGACCGGGAAGGAAAAAATACTCTAAGTAATGTGGCAGGATGAATGGATGTGCCCACAATACGCTGGTCATTTACTTGTAATGATTGCGGACCCAGCTTACTACTGTGCTTAGATTGCAACCACCATAATACCACTACATACTGACACCAGTTTAAGCTGTCGACTCATTGTACCAGCAACAATTACAATTATTAAACTATCATTTCTGCCACTCTCCAGAGTATAGGCGACAATGTCACACCATCCACCTACATCTAAGCGACAGTATTGATACGTGTAGATTTATGGCCGCTTCCAGCAGGCCATCCATGGGGAGCAACCTAGCCAGCCCCTTGACCAATTTTTGAAGGTGTGGAGTAGAAGCAGCTTCTGCAGCCCCCTGCTGGCTCAACGCGCCACCGGTGTCGGTGCCTGATTGCCACTTGTGGCAGCATCTGTAATTATTAATTGTGGTACCCAGGACCAGCTGTGTCATTACATATTATGAACTACCATTAAACCATAACTAAACATTAACGTACGGTCACCTATATTATCATGAAAATTGTGCCATTTACACTATATGGCTTAAATAGTACATGGAATGCAAAAACCTCTCCATTCGCCGCACGGAATATAAAGGGGTCTACAATTGTGCCATTTACACTGCATGCCTTAATAAAACTTATACTCCAATTACAATGCATGGACATAACAAAACAAAACATATTTACATCTGTTTTCTCCCTGCAAGGGGTAACAAAACTGTTCCGCCTCGTCTGCACGGATTAGTAAAATTTCAGTAATTTGTCCACTTCATGGATTCACCCAATTATCCATATACACAGCATGGAATATAGAAACTCCTCCGTTTCACCGCACGGACTACAATTGTGCCATTTACACTGCATGGAAATAAACCTTCTCCATATCAATTCTCCGCTTACACCGCACAGAGTACAATGGTGCCATTTTCACTGCATGGCTTAACAAAAGTTAGCGTTCATATACACCGCATGGAAAAAACAAAACGTCTCAAATATACATCCGCTTACTCGCTGCCTGGGTTAACAAAACTGTTCCGCCTGCAATGCAAGGATTAGTGAAATTTTCAATAAATTTTCAAATGCATGGGTTAACCCACCATCTCCGTGTACACCGCACGGACTACCGAAACTGCTCCGTTTACACCGTACGGAATATAAATGTGCCGTTTACACCGCATGGCTTACCAAAAGTTAATTTCAATTTACACCGCATGTAAATAACAGAACCTCTCCATATCACTTTCCGTTTTCACCGCACGGACTACAGAAATTGCTCCGTTTACACCGCACGGAATACAATTGAGCCATTTACACCTCATGGCTTACCAAAAGTTAATTTCAATTTACACTGCATAGAAATAACAGAACTTCTCCATATCACTTTCCGTTTTCACCGCACGGACTACAGAAATTGCTCCGTTTACACAGCACGGAATATAATTGTGCCATTTACACCGGAAGGCTTAGCAAAAGTTAATTTCCATTTACACCGCATGGAAATAACAAAACTTCTCCATATCAGTTTCCGTTTTCACCGCACGGACTACCGAAATTGCTCCGTTTACACCGCGCGGAATACAATTGTGCCATTTACACCGCATGGCTTAGTTAATTTCCATTTACACCGCATGGAAATAACAAAACTTCTCCATATCACTTTCCGTTTTCACCGCACGGACTACCGAAACTGCTCCGTTTACACCGCACGGAATATAATTGCGCCATTTACACCACATGGCTTAACAAAAGTTAATTTCCATTTACACTGCATGGGAATAACAAAGACTTCTCCATCTACATTTCGTTTTCACTGCACGGACTACAGAAATTGCTCTGTTTACACTGCATGGAATAAAATTGTGCCATTTACACCGCATGGCTTAACAAAAAATAATTTCCATTTACACCGCATGGAAACAACAAACTTCGCCATATCACTTCTCCGTTTACACCGCACGGAATACAGAAACCCCTCCATTTTCAAAGTACGGAATACAATTGTGCCATTTACACCACATGGCTTAGCAAACGTTATCTTTTTATTTACACTCGTGACACCGCATGGAAATAACAAAAACTTCTCCCTATCACTGCATGGATTAACTAAATTTACATCCGCTTACTCATAGCATGGGTTAAATTAAAATTAAATTAAAATTAAAATTAAAATTAAAATTAAAATTAAAATTAAATTAAAATTAAAATTAAAATTAAAATTAAAATTAAAATTAAAATTAAAATTAAAATTAAAATTAAAATTAAAATTAAAATTAAAATTAAAATTAAAATTAAAATTAAAATTAAAATTAAAATTAAAATTTAAAATTAAAATTAAATTAAATTAAATTTAAATCTAAATCTAAATCTAAATCTAAATCTAAATCTAAGTCAAAATCAAAATCAAAATCAAAATTAAAATTAAAATCAAATTAAATTAAATTAAATTAAATTAAAATTTAATTAAATTTAAATTTAAATTTAGATCCGCTTACTCACAGCATGGGTTGACAAAACTGCTCCACTTCCACCGCACAGATTAGTTACATATTCAATATTCTTACTGCATGGCTTAATCCAATTTCCTCGTTTACACCGCATGGAAATAAACCTTCTCCATATCAATTCTCCGCTTACACCGCACAGAGTACAACGGTGCCATTTACACTGCATGGCTTAACAAAAGTTAGCGTTCATATACACCGCATGGAAATAACAAAACGTCTCAAATATACATCCGCTTACTCGCTGCCTGGGTTAACAAAACTGTTCCGCCTGCAATGCACGGATTAGTGAAATTTTCAATAAATTTCCTAATGCATGGGTTAAACCACCATCTCCGTGTACACCGCACGGACTACCGAAACTGCTCCGTTTACACCGTACGGAATATAAATGTGCCGTTTACACCGCATGGCTTACCAAAAGTTAATTTCAATTTACAACGCATGTAAATAACAGAACCTCTCCATATCACTTTCCGTTTTCACCGCACGGAATACAGAAATTGCTCCGTTTACACAGCACGGAATATAATTGTGCCATTTACACCGGATGGCTTAGCAAAAGTTAATTTCCATTTACACCGCATGGAAATAACAAAACTTCTCCATATCAGTTTCCGTTTTCACCGCACGGACTACCGAAATTGCTCCGTTTACACCGCGCGGAATACAATTGTGCCATTTACACCGCATGGCTTAGTTAATTTCCATTTACACCGCATGGAAATAACAAAACTTCTCCATATCTCTTTCCGTTTTCACCGCACGGACTACCGAAACTGCTCCGTTTACACCGCACGGAATATAATTGCGCCATTTACACCACATGGCTTAACAAAAGTTAATTTCCATTTACACTGTATGGGAATAACAAAGACTTCTCCATCTACATTTCGTTTTCACTGCACGGACTACAGAAATTGCTCTGTTTACACTGCATGGAATAAAATTGTACCATTTACACCGCATGGCTTAACAAAAAATAATTTCCATTTACACCGCATGGAAACAACAAACTTCGCCATATCACTTCTCCGTTTACACCGCACGGAATACAGAAACCCCTCCATTTTCAAAGTACGGAATACAATTGTGCCATTTACACCACATGGCTTAGCAAACGTTATCTTTTTATTTACACCCGTGACACCGCATGGAAATAACAAAAACTTATCCCTATCACTGCATGGATTAACTAAATTTACATCCGCTTACTCACAGCATGGGTTAAATAAAAATTAAATAAAAATAAAAATTAAAATTAAATTTAAAATTAAAATTAAAATTAAATTATTTTATTTTATTTTAAATAAAATAAAATAAAATAAAATAAAATAAAATAAAATAAAATAAAATAAAATAAAATAAAATAAAATAAAATAAATTAAATTAAATTAAATTAAATTAAATTAAATTAAATTAAATTAAATTAAATTAAATCAAATCAAATCAAATCAAATCAAATCAAATCAAATCAAATCAAATCAAATCAAATCAAATCAAATCAAATCAAATCAAATTAAATTAAATAAAAATAAAAATAAAATAAAATAAAATAAAATAAAATAAAAATAAATAAAATAAAATAAAATAAAATTAAATTAAATTAAATGTTAATTAAATTTAAATTTAGATACGCTTACTCACAGCATGGGTTGACAAAACTGCTTCACTTCCACCGCACAGATTAGTTACATTTTCAATATTCTTACTGCATGGCTTAATCCAATTTCCTCGTTTACACCGCATGAAATAGAAAAAACTGCTCCATTTACACCGCACGGAATACACTTGTGCCATTTCCACTGCATGGCTTATCCAAAATTATTTTCCTTTTACCACGCATGGAAATAACCACAACTAGTTTAGTTAGAAAATTTTTCAATATTTTCCCACTGAGTGGTGTGACCCAATTTCTCCCTTTACACATCCCTGGCACGTAATACAAAACCTTCTCCGTTGACACCCCACGGAATACAGAAACCTCTCTGTTCGTACTGATCAGTGTGGTTTGTGCCTTATGTAATAATAGTATTACTAATATACTATGCCACTTTCACAAAAGCTGAAAACACTTTTGCACATGGGATCGCTAGTGAAACAAGTGCCCGTCATTTCAAAATTGGAGTGCGAAGGTGTTAGAAGTAGTTGTTTACAGTTACTGAATTACCAATATCGAACGATGGAAATGTGGCTCTCGAAACAAAGCTGGACACCCTTTCCTGCGTTGCGCCCGGTAGAATATTCAAAGCATCCACGATACCTGGGACAGGAAGGTCAGTGGATGTCTCCATCAAGCGGTCGGTTGTCGGCCAAGGAGGATCAACCATGCCAGTATCCTGACGACTCGATGAGGGCACTGGCTCAGGAGCCACGGAAGTCGCCGCTTGACGAGCACTGGAGGCAGAGTGAATATCGGCTTGTCCACTCGTCGAGGGCACAGGAGCTGGAGCAGCAGGTGCCACCACCTGGCGACCAACGGCAATAGCTGGCCGGACGACCGGATGACTCGATGGGGGTCACTGCGGATGATGCCGCCACCTGGCGATCAACAGAGGCTGACGCAACCGCGTCGTAACCACTCGTAGGACTTACCTGTGGCAGCGCTACACGCAACATCTCCCGCATCACGCGCATCTCATGATGAAGTTGCTCCGTTGCTGTAACATTTACTGTTCAAGTTGAACACTGCACCCGATCGTAGTAATGTGAACCTTATGTACGCTGTGTCATTACAAACTAGGGACCACGGTTAACCCTTGACCAACATTATCCACTCACATACTACAACGATACCCGCTCCGGTAATCCAACTGTATGGTGGAATCAGACAAATGAAAATTACCATGCCCTGTACACCGTAGGGACGAATAGTGTAAACCGGTCATTTACCCCGAATGGCGGAATAATAAAATTACCATGCCATGAACATCACGGGGACCAATATTATCGTCAGACAAGTTACACTGTATGGTGGAACAATAAATTAAAATTAACACGCACTACCTAGCGTAGGAACGATAGCATAAACCGACCATTCACCTGTATGGCGGAATAAGACAATTAATGATTACCATGCCCTGTACACTGTGGGAAACACCACCACAGCCACCATACCCACCGCATGGCGGCACAAGAAAAATTAAAAGTAACCTGCCCTATACACCATAGGGCCAAAGAACATAAACTGACCATTTACACCGTATGGCGGAATAATAAAAATAAAAATGCCCTGTACACCATAGGGCCAAAGATTATACACCGACCATTTACACCGTATGGCGGAATAATAAAAATAAAAATGCCCTGTACGCCATAGGGCCAAAGATTATACACCGACCATTTACACCGTATGGCGGAATAAAATAAAAAAATGCCCTGTACACCATAGGGCCAAATATTACACAACGACCATTTACACCGTATGGCGGAATAAGAAAATTAAAAATTCCCTGTACACCATAGGGCCAAATATTATACACCGACCATTTACACCGTATGGCGGAATAAAAAATTAAAATTGCCCTGTACACCATAGGGCCATTCCTCTAGTCCGACCATTTACACCGTATAAAGGTAAAAGGTACGTTCTTATATAGCGCGGTATCCGGTCCATAGGACTGCTCAAAGCGCTTTACACTTCACTCCCTGGCAGACCTGTTCATTCCAAGGCCATCTCAACTTCTTTGGGAAGTATCCAGCCACGCTGCAATTGCTGCGCGAAGGCTATTCGTTCACATATCCACCACTGTCTGTATTGCCAGGTACTCATTTATACAGCTGAGTGAACTGTGGCAACGTGGGGTGATCAAACTTGCCAAAGGTTCGAAGCGACCGCCGTGGGATTTGAAACCGGGTTCTCTCGATTGAGAGTCCGGCCTTCTAACCGGTATGCTATCGCGCCCCACTCAATGCCGGAATACAAAAATTAAAAATGCCCTGTGCACCATAGGGCCAAAAATCATACACCGACCATTTACACTGTATGGCGGAATAAAATAAAAATTGACCTGTACACCATAGGGCCATTCCCCTAGTCTGCCCATTTACACCGTATGGCGGAATAAGAAAATTCAAATTAACGTGCCCTGTAAAATGTAGGGACCACGTTCATAGTCCAACTATTTTCACCGTATGGTGGAATAGAACAAATTAAAAATGAACATGCCCTGTACACCGTGGGGACCAATATAATAATCCGACCATTTACACCGTATGGCGGAATAGAACAATTGAAAATGAACAAGCCCTTTACACCGTAGGGACCAATATAACAATCCGACCATTTACACCGTATGGTGGACAGGAGAGTAATAAAGTGAAAAACATCTGCCCTGTATACCATAGGAAACAAAATCTTGACCTCAACGCCACTGTATGGTTTAATAATCCCGATTAAAGCTACCAGGCCCATCACACCCCAAGGAGTAACCTCAGAAATTACCCATGCCACCTGCAGGCGTCATAACCATAAATTAAAGAGATTAATATGCCCAACACAGCGCAGGGACCACAACCAAGTGATGTTCGCTGAGAAGGGACTATGCTATCCATCACATAAGATGTGCCCCGGGTGAGGAACGAACTCACAACCTCCGCATATATCAGTCTGCCACGCCTGTTGCCAGGCGGTACTGTTTATAAGTAAGACGCGCTAACCGATTGTGCCACCGGGCCAAACCCCGGTCCTGTTCCATAGTGGTAACCGTACCGCCCCGATAGTCTCCGCCCCCGCGGAAAGATCCTGATGCGACAAAACGCTCCAACCAGTAAACGTGGCTATCGCCCAGAACTAAAACCAAAGGTTTAGTCGCCATCGTCACGATAATAGTAACAAATTATGCGTAAACGACTGACGATTACCTTCCGCAGTCCAAGGGTCGGAGGTAACAAAATGGCGGATGATCTTTACAGCAGAAACTCACCTGAAACACACTAGCGAAACATATCCGATAAGATTGAACACAATAAACCGAACAACAAAACTGATCTTGCAATAAAATCAACAAATTCAGCGATAACGATTAATCAGTAACAATAGAAATTCGGAAATATTTGCAGCGCAAAGGTCTCATAACGACACAAGTTAACTTGGAAATCGAGAGAGGCTGGCTCTAGGTCACGTGGTTGGTGTATCCATACGCGTGAGCGAGTAATTAAGCCAATACTCTCTCTACCATAAAAGGTATATCCTCAAATCGCCTTCATTGCCTTATTAACTCGCATAAAATCCTTTATGCGCCGCTGTCACATAAATTCATTTATGCGAAAATGCAAATGGGCTTTCTTCTGGGAGGTTGTGTGGCGTCGGCCTGTTCACGCATGCGTGAGATGGTCTTGGATGGTTTTGGCGGAATCAGGAGATGTTCCCGCATGCGTACGATGGTATTAGAAACTTCTGGGAAAGCCATTGACTTGCTTTAAAAGGTTACAGGTTTGCGCACTCAGGGAGCGCGGCAAACAATTTCACCGAAACACGACGTGTACGCTCCACGAGGGAAGCTACGAAAATGCTCCCAACATTCAGACTTTAAAATTTCCGCATAGACAAGCCAAGCTGGCTTGCACTAGCGTTACGTTTGATTTCTAAATTACGAACTGTTTTAATTTCAACCGATGGTACGTACGGTGTACTGATGTGCCGGGATGGCGATTTTATGTGATTGTGAAATGTATGTGAAGTGACTTGCTGTCGAATAAATCTCTAAAATCTCTAATTTAGACGATACCTGGACAACTGGTGTTACAACTGATTTCATTCTAGACGTGAATGAATCTGGCGAGCGAATTTCGAACTTTGTGAGAATCGATTCTCGCGCACGCGCCCAACAACGACTAGACAAGGATCGATCCTTACAACGTCAGTTGTGTTCACCGACGTTTTCTTAACCATGTTCTTGCATTATTACTAGCGTTCACACTTTAACACTGTCTGTCTGCGTCAGCGCTTATACGTTGTACATTTCTTGTTATAGAAGTTCGTTTACTGCTATTCTCGACTTCTCATTATAACACTGGGTGTTGTCTTTGTTTACATAATCCGCTTCGAGTTGACACTGTCAGCATCAAGCAGCGGTGTTTGGTCGTTCTGTCAGAGGCAGTCACGGGGGGTGGGGGGGGGGCACTCTATATGTAACCAGTATACCATCCTTGATAATTTATCTAATTGACCCCAAACGTGTCTTAAACATTTGTCAACATTGTACCCTTTTCAACTTGGAATACAACCAAATGTGTACACTTTAACGTGCAAAATTAGCATTGTTCCATGATAGATGGTAGGGTTTAAGCCAAGTTATGGATTGGTTCACTAACATATTTTATTCATAGATTAATGTTAACTAAAATTATATTTGTGTTCGCCTAATATGGGTCATGTTTGCAGTGACAGTTATATCATTTTTGTTTCGATCTATTTCCGCGAAGTTTGGAGTTACTATGCTATGGGATATTAGGTTTGCATGATGTCATGGTATTACTTTATTTCATTGAAACATCTAAGTTATGTCCAGCATTAGCTTGGATGGTCGGCAATCGGGACAATTAATTCCACCTAGCATAGTCCTGGGGCCGGGGTCATCGAGTCTAGATGTCAAGAACTAGACAAATTCAGCCTCGCAGTGTGGGTGAATAGTCAGATAATTCCTGGACATCGATGCCAGGCTGTCCATCGCAGTTGGCCAGTACGGAGGGCGTGACCGTTACCAAATAAGAAAGGCTAGCTGACCAGAGCTAAAGCTAGAAGTAAGCATATCATTTAAGTAATGGTATACGGGCTTAGCATGTAGGCCACTTTGTGGTAACATTGCTCTATTGTTCCGCTAAAATATGTATCCGTAATGGTTTCGTTTGTTCCAGGACAATAACCATGATATATATGTGCTGGAGAACTCCATATCAGTCTGGTTCCGTGTGAATGTACTGTCAGATAGAAATTAATATGTTTAGCGATATATATTGCGGTTAAATGAAGATAATAATGAATTTCTATAGCTCCTATGTCGTCAATGTCAGGAATCTGAGCTAAGAGGCGCAACAAAACAGAATCATTAAGCAGAATTGTGAACAGGAACGCGGCCGTCAGCGTCTACGAACCGACGTCTCAGATAGTCAGGACAATTAACGAGCAACGTGAAACGTTCCAAGCTCTCCGACAGTGGCGCCACATAGTGAATGTAAAGTAAATCACGATTTCACCACAGCCACAGCTTACATTCGATGTGCAGATTCTGAACATCGTCATTTCATTTGGTAAACTTCTAATTTTTTCAATAGATGTCTCAATTTCATTTGTGGACAGTGTTTGTATCGAAATTGTGTACATGAACAAAATAGCGTTCGTTTTTGTTTGAAAAAAATTACGTATATACTCAAGTTCACAGTTGTAATGACGTAGCAAGTCGTAAACAACAATCGCATTGCCCTGTCAACATACCACTCAACACTGTCCATTTTGAATTGGTAATATGCTGAGTGGCACCACTGACCACTGTCGGGGAGTTTGGAAACGTTCTTCAGCGACCTAGGCAAACTCCCCAACAGTGGCACCACTAACCATTCCACCACTGCCACAGCTTACATTCGATGTGCAGATTCTGAACATCGTCATTTCATTTGGTAAACTCTTGATTGTAGTCAAGAAATCTCCCAATTTCAGTTGCATACAATTGTGGATATTGTCTGTGTTGAACAATTTTCTAGAAACACAATAACGTTCATTTTTATTTGAAACTGTTACGTTGCACAGTTGCCTGTTGCAGTGACGTAATACGTTGCTATTGTCTATGTTTACGTAATGGCTTCAACGTGCAAATGCCGCGGTCATCTTGAAGTTTCAAAACAGCATAAAAACGCAAAACGTTATTCGCGATTATCCAGCGTTTTCATTCAAGTATCTTTCCAATTGAGATGGCTCAAATAATGTTTAGTGTTCGAATGCAATCTGAATGAGAACGTACATGTGTGTATATATTTATATATATATATATATATATATATATATATATATATATATATATATATATATATATATATATATATATATATATATATATATATGGGCCTGGTAGCTTTAATCGGGATTATTAAACCATACAGTGGCGTTGAGGTCAAGATTTTGTTTCCTATGGTATACAGGGCAGATGTTTTTCACTTTATTACTCTCCTGTCCACCATACGGTGTAAATGGTCGGATTGTTATATTGGTCCCTACGGTGTAAAGGGCTTGTTCATTTTCAATTGTTCTATTCCGCCATACGGTGTAAATGGTCGGATTATTATATTGGTCCCCACGGTGTACAGGGCATGTTCATTTTTAATTTGTTCTATTCCACCATACGGTGAAAATAGTTGGACTATGAACGTGGTCCCTACATTTTACAGGGCACGTTAATTTGAATTTTCTTATTCCGCCATACGGTGTAAATGGGCAGACTAGGGGAATGGTCCTATGGTGTACAGGTCAATTTTTATTTTATTCCGCCATACAGTGTAAATGGTCGGTGTATGATTTTTGGCCCTATGGTGCACAGGGCATTTTTTATTTTTGTATTCCGCCAAACGGTGTAAATGGTCGGACTAGAGGAATGGCCCTATGGTGTACAGGGCAATTTTATTTTTATTCCGCCATACGGTGTAAATGGTCGGTGTATAATCTTTGGCCCTATGGTGTACAGGGCATTTTTTTATTTTCGTATTCCGCCATACGGTGTAAATGGTCGGTTTATGTTCTTTGGCCCTATGGTGTACAGGGCATTTTTAAAATTTTATTCCGCCATACGGTGTAAATGGACGGTGTATAATATTTGGCCCTATGGTGTACAGGGCATTTTTTATTTTCTTATTCCGCCATACGGTGTAAATGGTCGGTGTATAATCTTTGGCCCTATGGTGTACAGGGCATTTTTTTATTTTATTCCGCCATACGGTGTAAATGGTCGGTGTATAATCTTTGGCCCTATGGTGTACAGGGCATTTTATTTTTTATTATTCCGCCATACGGTGTAAATGGTCGGTGTATAATCTTTGGCCCTATGGTGTACAGGGCATTTTTATTTTTATTTTTATTATTCCGCCATACGGTGTAAATGGTCAGTTTATGTTCTTTGGCCCTATGGTGTACAGGGCAGGTTACTTTGAATTTTTCTTGTGCCGCCATGCGGTGGGTATGGTGGCTGTGATGGTGTTTCCCACAGTGTACAGGGCATGGTAATCATTAATTGTCTTATTCCGCCATACAGGTGAATGGTCGGTTTATGCTATCGTTCCTACGCTAGGTAGTGCATGTTAATTTTAATTTATTGTTCCACCATACAGTGTAACTTGTCTGACGATAATATTGGTCCCCGTGATGTTCATGGCATGGTAATTTTATTATTCCGCCATTCGGGGTAAATGACCGGTTTACACTGTTCGTCCCTACGGTGTACAGGGCATGGTAATTTTCATTTGTCTGATTCCACCATACAGTTGGATTACCGGAGCGGGTATCGTTGTAGTATGTGAGTGTATAATGTTGGTCAAGGGTTAACCGTGGTCCCTAGTTTGTAATGACACAGCGTACATAAGGTTCACATTACTACGATTGGGTGCAGTGTTCAACTTGAACAGTAAATGTTACAGCAACGGAGCAACTTCATCATGAGATGCGCGTGATGCGGGAGATGTTGCGTGTAGCGCTGCAACAGGTAAGTCCTACGAGTAGTCACGACGCGGTTGCGTCAGCCTCTGTTGATCGCCAGGTGGCGGCATCATCCGCAGTGACCCCATCAAGTCATCCGGTCGTCCGGCCACCTATTGCCGTTGGTCGCCAGGTGGTGGCACCTGCTGCTCCAGCGCCTGTGCCCTCGACGAGTGGACAAGCCGATATTCACTCTGCCTCCAGTGCTCGTCAAGCGGCGACTTCCGTGGCTCCTGAGCCAGTGCCCTCATCGAGTCGTCAGGATACTGGCATGGTGGATCCTCCTTGGCCGACAACCGACCGCTTGATGGAGACACCCACTGACCTTCCTGTCCCAGGTATCGTGGATGCTTTGAATATTCTACCGGGCGCAACGCAGGAAAGGGTGTCCAGCTTTGTTTCGAGAGCCACATTTCCATCGTTCGATATTGGTAATTCAGTAACTGTAAACAACTACTTCTAACACCTTCGCACTCCAATTTTGAAATGACGGGCACTTGTTTCACTAGCGATCCCATGTGCAAAAGTGTTTTCAGCTTTTGTGAAAGTGGCATAGTATATTAGTAATACTATTATTACATAAGGCACAAACCACACTGATCAGTACGAACAGAGAGGTTTCTGTATTCCGTGGGGTGTCAACGGAGAAGGTTTTGTATTACGTGCCAGGGATATGTAAACGGAGAAGTTGGGTCACACCACTCAGTGGGAAAATATTGAAATTTTTTCTAGTTGTGGTTATTTCCATGCATGGTAAAAGGAAAATAATTTTGGATAAGCCATGCAGTGGAAATGGCACAAGTGTATTCCGTGCGGTGTAAATGGAGCAGTTTTTTCTATTTCATGCGGTGTAAACGAAGAAATTGGATTAAGCCATGCAGTAAGAATATTGAAAATGTAACTAATATGTGCGGTGGAAGTGAAGCAGTTTTGTCAACCCATGCTGTGAGTAAGCGAATCTAAATTTAAATTTAAATTTAATTAACTTTTAATTTAATTTAATTTAATTTATTTTAATTTAATTTAATTTAATTTAATTTAATTTAAATTTAAATTTAAATTTAAATTTAAATTTTAATTTTAATTTTAATTTTAATTTTAATTTTAAATTTTAAATTTAAATTTAAAGTTTAAATTTTAATTTAAATTTAAATTTTAAATTTTAAATTTAAATTTAAAGTTAAATTTAAATTTAAATTTAAATTTTAATTTTAATTTTAATTTAAATTTTAAAATTAAAATTAAAATTAAAATTAAAATTAAAATTAAAATTTAAATTTAAATTTAAATTTAAATTTAAATTTTAATTTTAATTTTAATTTAATTTTAATTTAACCCATGCTGTGAGTAAGCGGATGTAAATTTAATTAATCCATGCAGTGATAGGGAGAAGTTTTTGTTATTTCCATGCGGTGTCACGGGTGTAAATAAAAAGATAACGTTTGCTAAGCCATGTGGTGTAAATGGCACAATTGTATTCCGTACTTTGAAAATGGAGGGGTTTCTGTATTCCGTGCGGTGTAAACGGAGAAGTGATATGGCGAAGTTTGTTGTTTCCATGCGGTGTAAATGGAAATTATTTTTTGTTAAGCCATGCGGTGTAAATGGCACAATTTTATTCCATGCAGTGTAAACAGAGCAATTTCTGTAGTCCGTGCAGTGAAAACGAAATGTAGATGGAGAAGTCTTTGTTATTCCCATGCAGCGTAAATGGAAATTAACTTTTGTTAAGCCATGTGGTGTAAATGGCGCAATTATATTCCGTGCGGTGTAGACGGAGCAGTTTCGGTAGTCCGTGCGGTGTACACGGAGATGGTGGGTTAACCCATGCAATAGGAAATTTATTGAAAATTTCACTAATCCGTGCACTGCAGGCGGAACAGTTTTGTTAACCCAGGCAGCGAGTAAGCGGATGTATATTTGAGACGTTTTGTTATTTCCATGCGGTGTACATGAACGCTAACTTTTATTAAGCCATGCAGTGTAAATGGCACCATTGTACTCTGTGCGGTGTAAGCGGAGAATTGATATGGAGAAGGTTTATTTCCATGCGGTGTAAATGGCACAATTGTAGTCCATGCGGTGAAACGGGGGAGTTTCTATATTCCATGCTGTGTATATGGAACATTGGGTGAACCCATGAAGTGGACAAATTACTGACATTTTACTAATCCGTGCAGACGAGGCGGAACAGTTTTGTTACCCCTTGCAGGGAGAAAACAGACGTAAATATGTTTTGTTTTGTTATGTCCATGCATTGTAATTGGAGTATAAATTTTATTAAGGCATGCAGTGTAAATGGCACAATTGTAGACCCCTTTATATTCCGTGCGGCGAATGGAGAGGTTTTTGCATTCCATGTACTATTTAAGCCATATAGTGTAAATGGCACAATTTTCATGATAATATAGGTGACCGCACGTTAATGTTTAGTTATGGTTTAATGGTAGTTCATAATATGTAATGACACAGCTGGTCCTGGGTACCACAATTAATAATTACAGATGCTGCCACAAGTGGCAATCAGGCACCGACACCGGTGGCGCGTTGAGCCAGCAGGGGGCTGCAGAAGCTGCTTCTACTCCACACCTTCAACAATTGGTCAAGGGGCTGGCTAGGTTGCTCCCCATGGATGGCCTGCTGGAAGCGGCCATAAATCTACATGTATCAATACTGTCGCTTAGATGTAGGTGCATGGTGTGACATTGTCGCCTATACTCTGGAGAGTGGCAGAAATGATAGTTTAATAATTGTAATTGTTGCAGGTACAATGAGTCGACAGCTTAAACTGGTGTCAGTATGTAGAGGTATTATGGTGGTTGCAATCTAAGCACAGTAGAAAGCTGGGTCCGCAATCATTACAAGTAAATGACCAGCGTATTGTGGGCACATCCATTCATCCTGCCACTTTACTTAGAGTATTTTTTCCTTCCCGGTCAGGGGTTCTAGGCAGGCTATATTATTTGCATATGCAGACGGCACTCTAATGCTGCGGAGGGAGTTTGATGCTATATTAAAGCGCCTGCTGGAATTCTGTGGATTGAGTAGTAAAGTTTTAAGGGTCTTAGTTTCAGAATGGGAGCAGCCACGTCAGCAGCCCTTAGGGTGAGAGTCAGACGCGCAAATTAGAGCAGCGGGTAGATGGGTTTCAGATGCTTTCCGCAGAAACATTCGTATATCGTAAGGTGCTGCATACAGGTCAGGCTGTACCTGTTATCAATCTGGGCAAGGGTGGACTATAGAGATAGTGCCTAGATTCGGTCAGTGGCGGAACCAGCAGCACTAACTTCGTCATCTGTGTCGATCTATGTTAACTATCATTGTATGTTGCAGGTTCGTGGTGTGACGATGTAGTCAAGACTCTGCCAGTAGCGGAGTCGGCAGCTATCATCGGGTTTATTGTGTATACGTTGCAGATCCACTGTTCGAATGTGGTTGATACTCTGACAGCGGCGGAGTGTTGGCTAGGTTTGAACTGTGGGCAAGGCGGGGGAGGGGGTGCAGTCGAGGCCCTGACAGCGGCAGGGTCAACAGCTGCATTTCTACCTGCACGCGCCAGTGTTTATAATTATGGTGGGGGTCGTAGTGACCCCCACCGATACCATGTGAATTGTATATAAGTCAGTAGTGGTACAGATAGTACTGGTAGTGGGTAGCTGATAGGCATGATTTACTAATTATGTGTAAACACCTTTTGGGGGCCGGCATGCTTGCTGAGATTATTGGATGTATCTTATTTTGATGGTGTATGCTTGCCTGATTTCCTGCTCCTTAATTAATAAATCTAAATGTCATTCTTTGGCCTATTTCATTCTACGCTGGACTTGTGTTGTTATTTTGCATAATTATTATATATGTACGGTGTGGGTGGCTGTCCTACATATTGCCAAACTGTCCCCCGCCCGCTTATGGGTTAGGCCAGGGGGAGGGTGAGATGTTGAAGAAACCGGTTGAGAATTCATTAATAAACTTTTAGGAACGTGCCACGGGGAAGGGCGTCCACTTTCGACACACGCCCTTAGGCATGCGTTCGGACGAAATAACCATTACTCACAATTGAACTTTTGCCCCCAAGTCTACATAAACATCCTGGATTTTCTGAATAGCAAAATTAATATAATTATATCTATATTAACCGCGTAATGAAGGCAATGGCTTTACAACTTGTTGACTAAACAAGGAACTGGGTCACCGGTTTCGTTTACATCCGCGTTAGGGAATTTATAAGTCAACAACACGGGAAGATCTCGACTCATACCCTTTCCAACTCATAGTGTCTATAAATATAAAACGCAAACCATCGTGCCTCACAAGCGCATGACCCACTAATTGTGGGGGGTAATCTGGATGAAACTGTACAAAACCGGGGAACAGTCCAACACTAGCATTAGCTGAAGATGGGATTGTAATTGAAAGACGGAATATATCACTACAAATAACACTAATATTAATAATATAAGTATTTATATAGCGCCGTCTCATGCACTTTACAATAATGCAATCATAACTTATTAAAATATGATTAATTACTTCTTACCATAAATAATATAAAATAAAACAATAAATGTATATATTTAATAATAAAATAGTAATAAGAAATTCATATAAAAATTTTCATTATCAAAAGCTACTCTAAAAAAGATGTGTTTTTAAAAGTGTTTTACACTGCTGCAGTGTATTATCTGTCCAAACACCCTCGGGCTAACCCGGTGTGACTGGATATTCAACTGTCATACAACTAACCGACTCATTACTATTCGAACCTTGACGCAATAATGATGGTTCAGACATTAGAGAGGGAGAGGGAGAGGGAGAGGGAGAGGGAGAGGGAGAGGGAGAGGGAGAGGGAGAGGGAGAGGGAGAGGGAGAGGGAGAGGCTGAGGGAGATGGAGAGGGAGAGACGGAGAGAGGGAGAGAGGGAGGGGGAGAGGTAGAGAGGGAGAGAGAGATGTGTCAACCTTAACATATTCACGCCGCTAGCAGTTACACAGGCTGTAGATCTGTAGATAACTACAACGTATATCCTGTTGGTTATCCATCTTATGAATTTGGCGTTTCGACGTAAATATCCGTGTCATCTTCTAATTACCTACACCCATCACAGACACAGTGGCATATCTAGGTTCTCCCAAAGGGGGAGCCGGGGGGGGGGGGGGCAAAGGGGGAGGCCAGGGAGGATGCCTATGGTTACCCATGATACCATGTGGCAGCGTAATGGAAAGATACGGGAACAATAAAAACGCATCTCTAGCCTAAAGTAGGGCAACCGTAAAATACACGAGCAATGTCTGCGAACATCACATTGGCGTCCGCATCATTTCAAACAGTTTAATTAAATAAATAAAAAATTATTTCTGCAAAGCAATACTTCAATAGTGCTTACCCTTTTTTATTTATTAGTCTTGTCATGTATAACATAATAAAATGGCATTCCTTATTTTCCTAGTTTGCACTAAGACTACTGGCAGTAGCTATACTCACAGCTAAATACTGTGCTTGTGCAAGAATCTCTTGAAGCCCCACCTGCAAGATAACAGTATAACATACACAATGACATATACAAGGCAATATGAAGTGTATCAATGCAGTGTCATTGTTTAGTTCAGGGTTGGCAAAAATATCAATATACAATTATAATTAGTGTGCAATCTATCCTCACTGCCTGGGACAAAATCTTCATCCTCTGCACTGTCATCCAGCCTGTTGCCTGTTGCCTGTGCCCTGCAGCAACCTCTGGGATAACCGAATTCTCTTCATAACAGTCCGTACCCTACAAATAATAGATAAGTAATTTATTTGTTAAACCTAGATCATTATTTTCAATTATCACCATAAAAGATGTAGGACAATAGCACAATAATTACAACACAGCAAATTGTGTATATCACACAGGGTTGGCAAATTCTCGGGAATAAACGGTTTTTGACAGCAGCTACAAAAACGCCTAGGTCTCACTAAAGCAGCAAAACTTATGTCATGCTACCAAACACTTTGTGGCAGCACTGAGTTAGACTGGTAGAGCCACCAAGTCCCCACTGCACTGTGACACACACATAAATGCCGTACAATAACATTAAACAGAACTACATCAGGTTCAAGCATGATTTACAAACTTACCTGCAATTGCAAACATGTGCAGTTGATCAATTTGCAATACAGCTTCAAATCTTCAAATATAATCCTTTTAAGAGTTGTCCCTGTTTTTACAACTATTTAAGGTTTTCCCAGGACGTTTTTACCGCCAGGTATTTACCGGGGTGGGAAAAAGGTGACAGTCCTGATATCACATTATGACCTTGATAAAAAGTTGAGACTTGCAGTAACAATTTAAATAAAACGGTGATGAAAAAAACACATCTTGACTTACAACTTCTTCACTTTCATCATCAGTAAACGGATTCGATGTGAACTCATCTGTAAATGAATATTTTTTTATTTTTAATATGATTCACATTTAGCAAATAGCTTTGTTCTTCCACAACAGGTCATGCCTTATTTCACTAATTCCAAATAGTACAAAATAATATGAATAACATATCTAACATGCTTATTATGCATAATATAGAAATATAAAATAATAATATAGAAATATAAAACTGGCACTATACTCATGGAAATATGTTTACACATAACTGCTATGCTAAACATAGCACTAGTTGTAGCAGGAAACCTTAGTAATAAATTACCATTAATTGTACTGCAGTACATCCTATCCAAAATGTATTACTACCAGAGTTGTTTGGTTTAAATCATTTGATTTAAATCACTGATTTAAATCATGATTTAAATCACTCCAACATTTTTTTTTTAAATCATTGAATTTTGATTTTTTTTTACTTCCGATTTTTTAATCGCTGATTTATATAAATTTAACACAAATAATTGTTTACAAGCATTGAGATCAACAAAGTTTTATATGTTTTTTTAATACAAAAGCACAATGTGCACACACTTGTGTAGCTGTATTGATACCAGATAGCCTGATAGTCTAATATTTTATGACATTGTGTATGTTTGAGCTATTCCCTTTCTGAATGCAGTGAAGCCACACAAACTTGTCTTCCAGAGGAAGTATCTTTTCAAGTCAGAAGCCCTGAGTTAAAGTCCAGTTAGAGTTTATGCTAGTTGTTACCAATTCAGTATGTTGACTCAAGTGAGATAGTCTGGGCTACACTTGTTTAATACTGTACCAGTTTGCTGTCTGGTTGGAGACCCTTAGAGTGCACAGAGCCCTGGACAGGTGCTAATCCACCCTCTCAGCAAACAATAATTAGCACTGCTACAGCCACACACACACAGCATGCTTTCCTTTCCAAGACAGATTATTTAAACTACAGGAGGTGAGGCCTTGTAGACATTGTCTAAAGTCTTTATATAAGCAAACATCTTGTACCCTCTGTTAAGACAAGTACCAAATCGATTTGAATAGAACAGGTTTGAAAGAGTTTATAAATATAATTATCTATATAAATGTCTATATACCAGATTTAAAAAAAAAAAAAAATCCGATTTTAATAAAAAAATCCGATTTTTTTTTAATCGTGATTTTAAACCCTGCACACAAAAGTGCGAAAACATTTTAAAGTATAAGATAATTTTAGTATATATTATGTGCAATCCCTGCTGAAAACTATCAGAATACAGATAGGTATTTAAGACAGATGATTTACATAAACTCACTCATTCTCTTTCTC
The DNA here is from genome assembly GCA_963662155.1 of Lamellibrachia columna. Taxonomy (NCBI): domain Eukaryota; kingdom Metazoa; phylum Annelida; class Polychaeta; order Sabellida; family Siboglinidae; genus Lamellibrachia; species Lamellibrachia columna. The sequence continues at coordinate 51,759,480 of OY759261.1, forward strand.
ATTGGGGTCATACAAGCACATGTAGCACCGTCGCCCCTTCTGATATACTTTCTCTCTTCTCAGAGCTTCCTTTCCAGAGATGTGCTCTGCATATTGCAGGATAAACTCTCCTCTGTGTATAAGCTTAGTAGCAAAGACACCTCCATCTCCTAGCAAGTACACAGTACATATATAACTACCACGTACCAACTAATAAAATGATGCATCATATATTTAGGATTTAGTTATATATATATATGGCTAACAGGGCTGGAAAAATCTTAATTTTTTAATTACAACTATCGTTTTCAAACTATAGTTCTCAAACTCTGCAAACAATTGTTTGCTGAGAGGGTGGATTAAAACCTGTCCAGGATTCAGTGTCCTCTAGCTAACATTCGTATTCCAAATCTAACTTTTTTGTAATTATGATGATAACAAACTGAGCTGTGTACCTCTATAATTAATAGATCTATAGCCGATTATGTATGTTCTAAAATCACGACAATGGTCTTACACCACATTGACAAAAGAGCTCACTACTACATAAAAATATGATAGAAAGTGTCATCCGGGCTGGTTGTGACCGGTATATGTAATAGATAAACCATGGCATGGATGACAATTTGTAACATTTAGGTACGCCTAAAATTATTTTTTCTGATTATTTGCCTAGTCTACAACATAATAATAATAATACATTTCTTATATAGCGCCACATCTAAATAATTGTTCTGTGGTGCTGTACAGTGGTCTATATATTAGAATTAAAAAAGTAAATAAGATAAAACCATAAACATTTTAAATACTAATGTGAAAAAGCATACAATTATTACTACTAAAATAAAATAAAAACTATATTATCTTTAAAAAACAAATAAAATAAATAAATAAATAGTTAAACATTGTCAAATACATGTTTACAAGCTATAAAGAATTATTAAAACAAAATGATAATTAAATAATAAATTAATATAAATAAATATATGTATAATTACTAAAATCGCAATAGTAAGTATAATAAAAATATTGTTTAAAAAGATGGGTCTTGAGTGCCACTTGGCAAAGTGCAGCTTTTTCACTGGCAAAGTTCAACTTTTGCCAGCGAAACAGCGGCATGGTATGCCGGCGATCTTTCTAAATGGGGTTTTATCGCCCTCAGCCTCAGGACATCGTATCTGTGGTGTATATAATTATAAATATCCGTATAGACCCCAATAAAAACGTATGTGGTGGAATTGCTAAAATTAAATACGCGCACAGACCCGAATAAGACCGTATAGTTCACGTTATATATAATATATTTGCAAACTTTTTTTTATTTCTTCATGGACTACAACTAAACTTGCACACCACGTTGACAGTTAATATCGGAGACTTCATGCAAAAGTTAGGGTCAATATATACGGCACAATAATGCTATTGGAGGTTTTTTAGACATGTACCAAAATGGTCGGTCTGCAAAAAAACGAAACAATTTAACTCTACATCACTGTCCAAATAAGCCAAATTTTCAGGAAAATGACTTTTCAACATTATGATATAGTATACCACGTAAATACATGATACAAATACATCACACACTTCTTCCTTAATTATGAGAGGCTTATTTTGACTTTTTGGAACATGGTGATGGCCCAAAATGTTGAAATGTCCCAAAATAGTCGCTAGATTGCTCCAAAATGGTCGGTATCGTGTGTATATATATATATATATATATATATATATATATATATATATATATATATATATATATATATATATATATATATATATATATATATATATATAGTGTATGTTATATAACATGTTTTTACAATAACAACTTTTGTACTTCATACCTTCAATATCAACACTTTACATTTACTTTGTATGGAGTCAAATATTGAGATGGCATCAGTCAGTGAACAACGCGATCCAAAGAAAATGAGTCATTCGGAATACTGCGACGATGATCCAATGAAAATGAGTGTCTATAAATTGGGCGGTCATACTTGAAATACTGCCAACACCGGGTGACGTCATGGAATACTACTGCGAAGAGTCAGTGAAAATGAGCGCCTCACGGTCACGTAACATGTCTTCATTTATAGTGAATTCCACGCGTTTAATGTTAACTTCCTGGTCCATTCAATAAGCATTCGTCATTGTCAACAGTCTCGACAGATACCTACAATGAGGTTGCATGGAAGATTCCGCATGAAATGTCGTACACTTCACTCTACTTGAAAAGCTTCATTACACACGCATTTATGAAACGTATATATTGTAATGCCAACTTTGCCTTTTCTATGAAAACAGGTTTTTTATAGGACAATGGAAAAATCCCGTAGTTGTGGGGGTTAATCTGGATGAAACTGTACAAAAACGGGAAATGGTCCAACACTAGCATTGGCTGAAGATGGGATTGTAATTGAAAGACGGAATATAAAGTTAATTGTTATCAACAGTTTTAGTAGAGAACCGATCACTACAAATCACAATAATAATAATAATAATAATAATAATAATAATATTTACTTAGCACCCTCTCGTAGGCTT
>OY759261.1:51766999-51774499 GCA_963662155.1 Lamellibrachia columna
ATTTATAATCGAGTGAAGCCATCCACGCCGCGATTCAAAAGTCAGTGACAATTCACAACGACAACTAATTATTGGAACACGGTTAATGGTGATATTGCGCGTACGCACGCACTGACACACACACACACACACACACACACACACACACACACACACACACACACACACACACACACGCACGCACATACATACATATAACACGTACAGAGGTAGACATACATAAAACCGATTTATATACGTATGCACAAACGTATAAATTGAGACTGATAATGCGAAATAGAAAAATCACTGATAATGAGATGGGGCAGACTCGCAGATACATACACTTAGAAAGAGGGAATGAGTTAGTGCCTAAATGAGTGCCTGGAAGGGGGTGAAAGTTAGAGAGGTAAGGAATGAGCGAGGGAAGGAATGAGGGAAGGCGGGAGGAATAGCGAGGTTGTGTAATATGATACGCCTCGTGTTTGTGGCAATTGGCCCACCGTTGTTACAGCCGTGCTGACACTATCACTGCCAAGCACCGAATGGACGAATACAACAGTTTGTATAGAGGCAACAGGTTGTGCTACATCACCACATTTGGTGTGTTTTTCGTAGATGTGTCGTCAATTCATTTACCCCACTAGGGTCTCTCGCGACTGTGATCTATGTATACTGAAACACCTGATGCTTGACTTCTCAACCACGACTTGATGGGTTTTCTGAATATGTTGCAATTCTGTGTGGCCTCGGCAATGTAGTGTCTCATAAATCTACAAGAAAGCATCCACGCATCAGTTGTATTGCACACTTGGAAGATAGCTGCGTGAAGTCGTGGCAACACACGATCGATTAAAACAGCTCTGGCAATATTAATTATGGGCTAAGATTTATATGTTTAGTCAGGTTTGTGATCTGACTTCAGGGGGTATCATAGGGGCCAGAGAAACTGGTCTAGACAGCATACAGAGAAGAGTAACACAACGGTAGATTTTACGTATGCATTCCTTCGTGAACTGTTGCAAAGAACAAACGAACACCTTATTTTAGAACAGTATGGAAAGTTGAATGCACAAACCGTTTTTGTACTTCGTCCACAATATTCTTGTTTATAATGTTTAATTATGTCCATTCAAACTGACTGAAATTTATAGCGTTTCAGTGGCGTTTTGTGAAAAAACATAACTATGCATATCACCATGAATACGTTATTTATAGTAGCGTGTATGTTTGTATTAAAATGAGGTAGCATCATTGTAATCAGATAGTTCTAAAGCAATATGTAAACCGAGACTCTAGCCACCACCAGCATAACCTATCAATATTCATTAAAAGCGTGGACCACGTGGTAGCAGAAGACAGAATCAAAGAGGTGAATCAGATCAAGACAATACTCAAAATGAACGTTTACAAACCTTGGATTTTTAACATCACAAGGTTTAATGTAAAGAAGAAGGATAATAACGCCGCAAAAACACAGACATGTCTATGAACCGTCAGAAACATTAGCAAGGATAATCAAGCCCTAACAAATATGTATACCAGAAGCTTATCAACGCACTGGGTCACAAATGGTACACCAATAAGCAATGGTGGGAAAAGAAATGTGTATGGTTGCCAATATAACACAGTGCCCAGAATGTGAACACTATTACATAGTCCGGGAGACAGCGACAACAATATTACACAGTCAGGGAGACAGCGACAACACTATTACACAGTCCAGGAGACAGCAACAACACAATTACGTAGTCCGGGAGACAGCGACAACACTATTACATAGTCAGGGAGACAGCGACAACACTATTACACAGTCCGGGAGACAGCGACAACACTATTACATAGTCCGGGAGACAGCGACAACACTATTACGTAGTCCGGGAGACAGCGACAACACTATTACATAGTCCGGGAGACAGCGACAACACTATTAAATAGTCCAATAGACAGCGACAACACTATTAAATAGTCCGGGAGACAGCGACAACACCATTACATAGTCCGGGAGACAGTGACAACAATATTACGTAGTCTGGGAGACAGCGACAACACTATTACATAGTCCGGGAGATAGCGACAACACTATTACATAGTCCGGGAGACAGCGACAAAATTATTACATAGTCCGAGAGACAGCGACAACACTATTACATTGTCCGGGAGACAGCGACAACACTATTAAATAGTCCGGGAGACAGCGGCAACACTATTACATAGTCAGGGAGACAGCGACAACACTATTACATAGTCCGGGAGACAGCGACAACACTATTACGTAGTCCGGGAGACAGCGACAACACTATTACTTAATCCGGGAGACAGCCACAACACTATTACATAGTCCGAGACACAGCGACAACACTATTACATAGTCCGAGAGACAGCGACAACACTATTACATAGTCCGGGAGACAGCGACAACACATTTACGTAGTCCGGAAGACAGCGACAACACTATTACATAGTCCGGGAGACAGCGACAACTCTATTACATAGTCCGGGAGACAGCGACAACACTATTAAATAGTCCGGGAGACAGCAACAACACTATTACATAGGCCGGGAGACAGCGACAACACTATTACGTAGTCCGGGAGACAGCGACAACACTATTACGTAGTCCGAGAGACAGCGACAACACTATTACGTAGTCCGGGAGACAGCGACAACACCATTACGTAGTCCGGGAGACAGCGACAACACCATTACATAGTCCGAGAGACAGCGACAACACTATTACATAGTCCGGGAGACAGCGACAACACAATTACATAGTCCGGGAGACAGCGACAACACTATTACGTAGTCCGATAGACAGCGACAACACTATTACGTAGTCCGGGAGACAGCGACAACACTATTACGTAGTCCGGGAGACAGCAACAACACTATTACGTAATCCGGGAGACAGCAACAACACTATTACATAGTCTGATAGACAGCGACAACAATATTAAGTAGTCCAGGAGACAGCGACAACACTGTTACATAGTCCGGGAGACAGCGACAACACTATTACGTAGTCCGGGAGACAGCGTCAACACAGTTACGTAGTCCGGGAGACAGCGACAACACTATTACATAGTCCGGGAGACAGCGACAACACTATTACATAGTCCGGAAGACAGCGACAACACTATTACATAGTCCGAGAGACAGCGACAACACTATTACATAGTCAGGGAGACAGCGACAACACTATTACATAGTCCGGGAGACAGCGACAACACTATTATGTAGTCCGGGAGACAGCGACAATACTGTTACGTAGTCCCTGAGACAGCGACAACACTCTTACGTAGTCCGGGAGACAGCGACAACACTATTACGTAATCCGGGAGACAGCGACAACACTATTACATAGTCCGAGAGACAGCGACAACACTATTACATAGTCCGGGAGACAGCGACAACACTATTACATAGTCCGAGAGACAGCGACAACACTATTACATAGTCCGGGAGACAGCGACAACACAATTACGTAGTCCGGAAGACAGCGACAACACTATTACAAAGTCCGGGAGACAGCGACAACTCTATTACATAGTCCGGGGGACAGCGACAACACTATTAAATAGTCCGGGAGACAGCAACAACACTATTACATAGTCCGGGAGACAGCGTCAACTCTATTATGTAGTACGGTAGACAGCGACAACACTATTATGTAGTCCGGGAGACAGCGACAACACCATTACGTAGTCCGGGAGACAGCGATAACACAATTACGTAGTCCGGGAGACAGCGACAACACTATTACATAGTCCGAGAGACAGCGACAACACTATTACATAGTCCTGGAGACAGCGACAACACTATTACATAGTCCGGGAGACAGCGAGAACACTATTACGTAGTCCGGGAGACAGCGACAACACTATTACGTAGTCCGAGAGACAGCGACAACACTATTACATAGTCCGGGAGACAGCGACAACACCATTACGTAGTCCGTCAGACAGCGACAACACTATTACATAGTCCGAGAGACAGCGACAACACTATTACATAGTCCGGGAGACAGCGACAACACTATTACATTGTCCGGGAGACAGCGACAACACTATTACATAGTCCTGGAGACAGCGACAACACTATTACGTAGTCCGGGAGACAGCGACAACACTATTACGTAGTCCGGGAGACAGCGTCAACACCGTTACGTAGTCCGGGATACAGCGACAACACTATTACATAGTCCGGGAGATAGCGACAACACTATTACATAGTCCGGGAGACAGCGACAACACTATTACATAGTCCGAGAGACAGCAACAACACTATTACATAGTCAGGGAGACAGCGACAACACTATTACATAGTCCGGGAGACAGCGACAACACTATTACGTAGTCCGGGAGACAGCGACAACACTATTACGTAGTCCGGGAGACAGCGACAACACTATCACGTAGTCCGGGAGACAGCGACAACACTATTACGTAAACCGGGAGACAGCGACAACACCATTACGTAGTCCGAGAGACAGCGACAACACTATTACATAGTCCGGTAGACAGCGACAACACTATTACGTAGTCCGGGAGACAGCGACAACACTATTACGTAGTCCGGGAGACAGCAACAACACTATTACGTAATCCGGGAGACAGCAACAACACTATTACATAGTCTGATAGACAGCGACAACACTATTAAGTAGTCCAGGAGACAGCGACAACACTGTTACATAGTCCGGGAGACAGCGACAACACTATTACGTAGTCCGGGAGACAGCGTCAACACAGTTACGTAGTCCGGGAGACAGCGACAACACTATTACATAGTCCGGGAGACAGCGACAACACTATTACATAGTCCGGAAGACAGCGACAACACTATTACATAGTCCGAGAGACAGCGACAACACTATTACATAGTCAGGGAGACAGCGACAACACTATTACATAGTCCGGGAGACAGCGACAGCACTATTATGTAGTCCGGGAGACAGCGACAATACTGTTACGTAGTCCGGGAGACAGCGACAACACTCTTACGTAGTCCGGGAGACAGCGACAACACTATTACGTAATCCGGGAGACAGCGACAACACTAATACATAGTCCGATAGACAGCGACAACACTGTTACATAGTCCGGGAGACAACGACAACACTTTTACGTAGTCCGGGAGACAGCGACAACACTATTACTTAATCCGGGAGACAGCGACAACACTATTACATAGTCCGAGAGACAGCGACAACACTATTACATAGTCCGGGAGACAGCGACAACACTATTACATAGTCCGAGAGACAGCGACAACACTATTACATAGTCCGGGAGACAGCGACAACACAATTACGTAGTCCGGAAGACAGCGACAACACTATTACAAAGTCCGGGAGACAGCGACAACTCTATTACATAGTCCGGGGGACAGCGACAACACTATTAAATAGTCCGGGAGACAGCAACAACACTATTACATAGTCCGGGAGACAGCGTCAACTCTATTATGTAGTACGGTAGACAGCGACAACACTATTATGTAGTCCGGGAGAGAGCGACAACACCATTACGTAGTCCGGGAGACAGCGATAACACAATTACGTAGTCCGGGAGACAGCGACAACACTATTACATAGTCCGAGAGACAGCGACAACACTATTACATAGTCCTGGAGACAGCGACAACACTATTACATAGTCCGGGAGACAGCGAGAACACTATTACGTAGTCCGGGAGACAGCGACAACACTATTACGTAGTCCGAGAGACAGCGACAACACTATTACATAGTCCGGGAGACAGCGACAACACCATTACGTAGTCCGTCAGACAGCGACAACACTATTACATAGTCCGAGAGACAGCGACAACACTATTACATAGTCCGGGAGACAGCGACAACACTATTACATTGTCCGGGAGACAGCGACAACACTATTACATAGTCCTGGAGACAGCGACAACACTATTACGTAGTCCGGGAGACAGCGACAACACTATTACGTAGTCCGGGAGACAGCGTCAACACCGTTACGTAGTCCGGGATACAGCGACAACACTATTACATAGTCCGGGAGATAGCGACAACACTATTACATAGTCCGGGAGACAGCGACAACACTATTACATAGTCCGAGAGACAGCAACAACACTATTACATAGTCAGGGAGACAGCGACAACACTATTACATAGTCCGGGAGACAGCGACAACACTATTACGTAGTCCGGGAGACAGCGACAACACTATTACGTAGTCCGGGAGACAGCGACAACACTATCACGTGGTCCGGGAGACAGCGACAACACTATTACGTAAACCGGGAGACAGCGACAACACCATTACGTAGTCCGAGAGACAGCGACAACACTATTACATAGTCCGGGAGACAGCGACAACACTATTACATTGTCCGGGAGACAGCGACAACACTATTACATAGTCCGGGAGACAGCGACAACACTATTACGTAGTCCGAGAGACAGCGACAACACTATTACATAGTCCGAGAGACAGCGACAACACTATTACATAGTCCGGGAGACAGCGCCAACACTATTACATAGTCCGGGAGACAGCGACGACACTATTACACAGTCCGGGATACAGCGACGACACTATTACACAGTCCGGGAGACAGCGACGACACTATTACATAGTCCGGGAGACAGCGACAACACTAGTCACAAGAATCAATTAACATTACATCTTGTCGCCAACCCTTCGCGACATCAGTCCACCAACGAAGACTGAATCGGTCGTTAGAAATATTCGGAAAGATTGCAAAAACTGTTCTTGAGAGGTAATTGCCATCGATGATATACAGAAGTTTGTGACTTTATAAGTATGTTCCCTCATATCTCCGCCAGTGCCGCATGTATGGGTCAGACATTTTGTAAGCGCGCCCGTGACCTAACGGGATGTTTCGTATATTACAAAATAAAAAATTCCCACGGGGTGTGGATAATACATATGTGACGTAGATAACGTAACTAATAACAATAGATGAACCTCTGAACTTGGGTTCCTGCGGGTTTAGGCGCAGTTGACATTTTCCTATTGTAGCAAACTGTGTTGTTTTTGTACAAGTTTGGTGTGACGCTGCGAGTTTTTGGTCCTGTAGTTTATATCGCTTGTCGACATGACGTTCTACCGATCTAACATATGTGTCCTCTGGCATACCAGGTATCACGCGACATTAAGCTGCGTTATTGACCAGACCAGTTCACTAAGAACGACCAACAATTGCTAACAATTCGCCCCTGTGCTGTTCATGCAAATCACATAAGTGACTTTACACACAAGTGTTATTCTCATTCGGGGTTTTATCCAGAGTAAACTTTTATAATATCGAATCGTCATTATGTCGAACTCCCAGCTTGGCGCGTAATTGGACACCAAAGGTATCGTAATTTAGGGTTTGCTGGCCAGTATATATTCGTCCGTGAATCATAACAGTAAACAATGTGGGTACTTGTACGACTTGGTTCAGCTGCACGGGTGTAGCAGAAGAGCATCCACTGTTTAAACGTACGTCAGATGTGGATTGTAATTTAGCCTG
>OY759261.1:51779499-51851999 GCA_963662155.1 Lamellibrachia columna
TTGCGATTCGCGCCGAAATTATATTGGTCAGCTGAAGCTAATTTACGATACCGTCTCCGTTCAAATATGCTCGAAGTGGGGCTATACTGATCCTTCTTTTTCCAAAGGTTTAATCGGGATGGGCACCATTTGGAAAAGGTCTAGTTATAAGCTAGTGTATACGCTTGGCATGAAAGGGCACTTTTTTGACGAGGAGGGGAAAACGTCCAACCCAAAATTTATTCTAAGCTTGTGTGTATGATCACGCAGAATAGGTAGTTCAACTAGCACGAGGTGGCATTGTTCTCTTAATTCAATTGTATCCTGATGTAGTAGTTCGCAGAACTGACTGAGCCGAGTCACGGACGCTTCTGTCGTAATTCATGTTGTAAAGACCAACCGTGTGAAATATGAATATAGGGTGGGGGTTGGGCCTATATTGCATAAAGCCGGGTGGGGGATATTACCGCCCCACCTTTGCTAATCAAATTTGTCATTTAATAATTGTTTGTAGTACCTCGATGACGGTATCATTTGTTTAGCGCTTAAGCTTTGTCTTATCGACATATATATATATATATATATATATATATATATATATATATATATATATATATATATATATATATATATATATATATTATTAGTTACAGTTGGGTACAATTATTAAATGACCTTTAGCAACTATATCTGTTCTTGTTCAATTCATATAGCAAACGAGATCAGGGTTCTGCCATTAAGCATCAGCAAGGTATAAATGAATATTTTTACATATGTAAAAATATTTATACAATGTGAGGCGAATATTACTATAATTGTCTTGTGAGATGATAGTCCGCCAACGGTCCGTTGTGTGATAGTCGGCCAATGGTCCGGATTACGTAAACATTCACCCGGGATCAAAACGAGGCTGGGTGTGGAACGTTCCCTTTGTGTTGGAATTCAATAACGTCGCCCATGTTCGTTTTCTCAACACAAAGGAAGATTGTATTCAACCCGCCATCCTACCCTTACTGCCTGTACTACTGTTGCACAATACTCTATAATACTTCATTTCTTTTGGTATGAGTCTTAATGAATTTTGTATGTGCCTACGCTTTCCTTCTTGTAATTTTCCCATCGGGATTGAGGAGGTTTTAGTGCGTCCAATTGTCTATTATACTTTGGCATACTATGTATCATTGTATGTACAGGTGGGGATATTACCGCCCCACCTTTGCTAATCTGATTTGTCATTTAATAATTGTTCGTAGTACCTCGATGACGGTATCCTTTGTTTAGCGCTTAAGCTTTGTCTAATCGAGAGATGTATATTATTAGTTACAGTTGATACAATTATTAAATGACCTTTACCAACTATATCTGTTCTTGTTCGAGCTCAGGGTTCTGCCATTAAGCATCAGCAAGGTATAAATAAGTTTACAATCAGTTGATAATACGTTTGACATATTTATTCAGGTATTGCAGGATTTGATGAGTCAGGATGAGTTAGACACAGGTGTGTCCGACTCGGGGTTCATATGACCCTGACAAGGGGGAGGGGTGCCCGCAGGCAAGTAATCACGCGCGCGCACACACACGTACACGCACACGCGCACGCGCACGCGCACGCGCACGCGCACGCACACGCACACGCACACGCACACGCACACGCACACGCACACGCACACGCACACGCACACGCACACGCACACGCACACGCACACGCACACGCACACGCACACGCACACGCACACGCACACGCACACGCACACGCACACGCACACGCACACGCACACGCACACGCACACGCACACGCACACGCACACGCACACGCACACGCACACGCACACGCACACGCACACGCACACGCACACGCACACGCACACGCACACGCACACGCACACGCACACGCACACGCACACGCACACGCACACGCACACGCACACGCACACGCACACGCACACACCAAGTTATCCCATTTTTAAAGCCACTCATGCAAAGTTGCAATGGCCTTACAAGGGGCTGGCCTCTCGCGAAGGGGAATCATCATAGGAAAGCCTTGTTTGCCGCATAGATGGCAAAGTGCCTCTGATGAGGTGTTGTCTTCAGGGTTTTGAAAAGGGGGGTTCCGGCGTTTATAATCCACCGGGGATATATGGGATGATTTCTGAAAAATCTTACAGTTAAAACAACTTCTTACAAAAAGGGGGTTCGTTCGAATCCACAGCGAGGAACGGCTGTATGCTATTAACTACAGTAAATTGCGCATATCGACCAAATGGCACGACTATGTATTGTTTAAATAAGTAAAATATTTCCCAAATTGTTTTTCCCCACCCAGTTTCTTGACTATGCAATAAATACTGGTTTGCATTTGTGTCATCGATTCGAACACCTCGATCCACAGTGAGAACGCATACTGTGTAACGATTAACTCGTCGGTCCACAAACTTGGTGTGGTGCCTTAGACAACAAGTTTTGTGATCAAGCATTCGCGCTTCCCTCGCCACCTTAATGGAGAAATTTAAGTAGTTTGTCACTTACATAATAATAATTAACTTCTATGGCGCCTATATCCTCAGGAACCTGAGCTCAGAGGCGCAGCAAAACATAATCATTAAGCATAATCGTGAACAGGGACAACCGAAGATTTACGGTGGAATACAATTTTGAATAAATATGTCTTGAGTTTTTTCAGAAAATAGCTATAGTTTCATATGTTTTCAAAGTGATGGGGAGTTCATTCCAGACCCTAGGCGCAGCGACAGAGAAAGCACGTTTACTCAAGTTAAGTTTTGTTTTAGGCACATTAAGCTGTTGTGAAAACGAAGATCTGAGCTGCCTTGGGATATTTAAAAGATGCAGGAGACTAGCCAAGTAGGGTGGTTGTTGTGTAGATAGAGCACGATATGTAAGAGTGGACAGGTTAACATTAATTCGATAAGAAACTGGAAACTGGTGTAACTGTTTAAGTAGTGGTAGTAGATGGTGAAAACCGAGGCGCCCTGAGAACCACACGTGCCAGGCAATTTTGTACTCGTTGGAGTTTAGCCAAGTCTCTTTTAGCAATGTTATTTAGCTGTGAATTACAATAGTCAAGGCGGCTACTAATTAATACCGTTGATATTGTTTTAGCAGTAGATATCGATATGTGACGCCGAATTCGACGGAGATCACGTATATGATAGAAACAGGATTTACATACTTGAGAAATATGCTGGCGAAAGTAGAATTCACTGTCAAAGACAACACCAAGATTACGAACAGTATCTGATGGGAATATATCACTGCCAAGCAGTTTAACTGATGAGAGCTCTAACACTTTGCATGCCTTCCCGATGCCTTCCCGACGCCATCCCGATGCAAACGCTAAGTTGACATACGTGACTGTTTACAACGCGTTTGTTGATCTGCACACCATTCGTCTGCCTTGTCACGTATAGGAAACCCAATAACATTATGACGACTGGAATTGAAAATCAGAATGTCCTTATCTGATAAACAACTACAGGAGGTTACCACCATGCGGTGTCTCGACATCTGATTCTGACTTGATAAAAAAAATCTGGCTGAAAGAACTGGGGGTGCCCGGGCACCCGATAGACTCCTTCTGGAACTTGAATATGTACACTTACGTGTATTTTTGTTCTAAGTGTTCCATATAGTCGCAATCACGTCGGGGCCAACTACTGAACTAAGTAGGTGTAAAGTCCTGACGTCAGTCGTCTATGATACCATAATTGTAACGGGTCTATGTTATATCAACGAGCACACCCGTTACAATGCAGATGAGAGATTCCACAGCAGGTTAGACATTTACCACCTGAGTGTGATCTTTTACGTGGCATAGATACCAGCTAGGAGGGACCAACGAACGAAGTTGCCTAAGGTTCGAAACAGCAGCATGGTGGATTCGAACGCCGATCCTTTTGGTTGACAGTCCGTTGCTCTAGTCGTCATGGTATTGCGCCATACGAGCTACTGGCCATTGTTGGTAATTCATTTAGTGCAGGTCAGCTTGGTCATCTCGACACGCTAGAGAACCTCCTGGAGCGAGCCACCCGCGCCGCGTCAGACAAAGCGTGTGATTCATCTCACCGGCGACTTGGAATAGGAATGCTTTGAAAGATGACATCGAGCACGCACATAGGCACGAACGCAAGCAGGCACGTAACAAGCACGCACACAAGCACGCACAGACGCACACACAAACGCACGCGCGCATAAACGCGCAAAAGCGCGCACGCAAATATGTAAACATACCGGTTGCTTAGATGAAAGGGACTGATATATATTTGTAGCTCATCTCACCGACGATTAGTAATGTAGGAATGTATTGCGATAGCTGTAATTCATGTGTGTGTGTGTGTGTGTGTGTGTGTGTGTGTGTGTGTGTGTGTGTGTGTGTGTGTGTGTGTGTGTGTGTGTGTGTGTGTGTGTGTGTGTGTGTGTGTGTGAGTGTGTGTGTGTGTGTGTGTGTGTTCGCGTGCGCGTGTGCGTGTGCGTGTGCGTGTGCGTGTGCGTGTGCGTGTGCGTGTGCGTGTGCGTGTGCGTGTGCGTGTGCGTGTGCGTGTGCGTGTGCGTGTGCATGTGTGTGTGTGTGTGTGTGTGTGTGTGTGTGTGTGCGTGTGTGAGGGTGCGCGCGTGCGTGCGTGCGTGCGTATGAGGGTGCGTGCGTGCGTGCATGTTTCATTCGCCGTTCTATGCGGCATTTCACGAAGGAGAGCACAAGTCTTTTTTTAAATTCCATCCTCCTTTCTGAGTGCGGTCCAAGACAAGTGTTCGGACACCCCCCTTAGTGTCCCTCGATTCGAGTCATCGCGACACATCATTTATTCGAGTTTTTTTCGCAGTGTCACGATTACACTACGCGTCCCAGAATGCCGTAGAGCTATTGAGTGAATACTCTCTTGACGCTATATAACACCCTCACTGCCGACGCCAAGACAGGTCGGGACCATCACCGCACCAGATACAGTAAGAAACTCGTCGTGTTAAAGAAGAGAAGCACCATGTAAGTACAAACGCATAGTCATAATAATAATCATCATCACCTTCACTATCATCATCATCATCATCATCATCATCATAAAGTTCATCACTTTTCGGCCGGAGTCGGTACACCGAAGAGCCGCTTCCATAAAGGTTGTTGAGGAGGGACGGAAGTCAGCCACTTCAACATCAAGTCTTCGCAAACATCTCGGTGCATGTTTTTCTTGCCATGCGTCGGTGTCTACAGATGAATCAGATCAATCTTGACATTGGTTTCTGTGTGGCGATAGTGGTGACCTGCTTGTCAGAGGCGTTTTCAAAAGGTCTTTGCTTTTCAGCTTATATCACCAGTGGTACACAACGACACTAATTAATACGAACAAACCCTCCCCGTTTATCGCGAATCAGACAAATTCATATTTATTATATTGTGTGTGTATAATAGTATAATAAGCAGACGGTTTAATGAAAGATAAAGTCTACTGTTGTTTAAATCATCGACAAAATCGACTGTTGTCGTTAGATCGGGTAACGTGAAAATGTAAATAGTCTTATTATATACAGCCGGGCTACTTTTGCTATTTTTGTGCGCCGAATTTTTACTGGATTCGGTCAAAATAAGTTAAAAAATTTCCGATGATGTCATCAAGCCTAAATGACAACTTGGAACAAACGAGCCAGCATGTCGAAGTGGACTTTTAATTTTTTTTATTCACGTAATAATTCAACCAGTTGCACGAAATTAGTTATTAATCTTATGCTGTTTTTAAAGATGCAATAAGCAATATGTCTGTGTTTATTTAACTTTTGCGTGGTTCGTCAGTAGTCCAGTTGGAATGCACTATTACAGACACAACCATCCGCTTACATCATGTTCCTTATATCATGTTCCAGGTGTCGCGTCGCGAAATTCCCACTCGCTCTGCTCTTGATAATTGTCACATATCTGTCAGTGACAAACGCTTGGCTTCATTCTGCCTCGGTCTGCGGTCATCAAACGTACAATCCGACGTTTGACATTTGCTGCTCTGGACGAGTTATCAGCAAACCCTTCAATGCGGCATGTTGCGGTACCCAAGCATACAACTACAAATGGGATATCTGCTGCGGTGGGCAAATTTCCAACAAACCCTTCAATGCGGCATGTTGCGGTACCAAAGCATACAACTACAAATGGGATATCTGCTGCGGTGGGCTAATTTCCAACAAATCCTTCAATGCGGCATGTTGTGGTACCAAAGCATACGACTACAAATGGGATATCTGCTGCGGTGGGCGAATTTCCAACAAACCCTTCAATGCGGCATGTTGCGGAACCGTAGCGTACAACTACCGCTGGCAGAAGTGCTGCAATGGCAGACTGTGTTAAACGCTGACAAACGGAGACGTTTAAATTAAAATGATGAGTTTGTGCAACAACTACGCAACACCACTATCACTTATACAGTTGTTTGATTACGTGTTGTAGTTTTGTTTGCAAAATAAAGTTGGCTACGTATGCTTATGACGCATATGGAATACTTGTCTAGTTTCATGTTTTATAGTAGTATAACTGCGCGTGGTTATTTAATAAATTATGCGAAATATGCACTGGCAACACGTCCTCACCAGGATGACAACGTGTCATTTGTACATCGAAAACAACATTGTATAATCAACTTGTTACATCTAATATTTTGTTATCTCGTCTGTCTGTCTGTCTGTCTGTCTGTCCGTATTTGTCATTATTCCTCTTTCTCTCTCGTCTTCCTCTTTTCTCATCTCTCATCTGACTATATCTTCCTCTCCTACCTCTCCTCTCTCTCTCTCTCTTTCTCTCTCTCTCTGAGACAAAGTACACGCTCTCACCTATGACCAAGCGGTGATGACATCGCCTGCACACACGGACACACATATACAAATACACACCAACGTGTGAACGCAAAGGAATTAGTAACATTTCTACAGGTTTGTGTTCGCAGACATTTTTATATGCACTAGCAATCGCTATCGCCTTGATTAACGAGCGACAGCGACATGTAGCGGGGCGTCTGGAATCAAAGAAAAACAGCGCACGCACTCGCCGTTTATAGCTGCCTTGGGCAAAATACAATGACCAGAATGACAGATTATGACGATTACGTTCAGGTTTGATTGTGTCGATTGGAATGCAATCGCTAAATGGCTTTGATCATAGTTACTACTTAGGTGTTCTTCTTTCTTGTCTCTCACTCTCTTTCTCTCTCTCTCTCTCTCTCTTTCTCTCTCTCTCTCTCTCTTTCTCTCTCTCTCTCTCTCTCTCTCTCACTCTCTCTCTCTCTCTCTCTCTCTCTCTCTCACACTCACTCACTCACTCACTATCTATCTATCTATCTATCTATCTATCTATCTATCTATCTATCTATCTATCTATCTATCTATCTATCTATCTATCTATCTATCTATCTATCTATCTATCTATCTATCTATCTATCTATCTATCTATCTATCTATCTATATATCTATCTATCTATCTACCTACCTACCTACCTACCTACCTACCTACCTATCTATCTATCTATCTATCTATCTATCTATCTATCTATCTATCTATCTATCTATCTATCTATCTATCTATCTATCTATCTATCTATCTATCTATCTATCTATCTATCTATCTATCTATCTATCTATCTATCTATCTATCTATCTATCTATCTATCTATCTATCTATCTATCTATCTATCTATATATATATATATATATATATATATATATATATATATACCTATCTCATACATGTCCATATGCAAAAGTATTACAACGCTATCGTTATAGCATAGCGACCCCCAAGTAATCGAACGCAAGATGTTGCGCCAACAGCTGCCCATATATTCGCCTACCTGCATATCTGGGCTTCATAATCCAATGAAAAGCTCTCATGGAATATGCATTTAATAACGGTGCGAAAAAGCAGACCGAGCTAGAGCCTTCCTGCAACGCATCATCAGTGTATGCCCTTTGAAGACATGAGACATGCACCACCTTAGTCCGTCCCTATACACATAAAATATCGACAAGATAGAAGCTGTACAAGACGATCAGCACGCTTTGTAAAACGGAACTACATTCCCTACATCAGTGTTGCAACTATGCTTGAAGAGCTAGATCTCCAAACGCTGCAGGAGCTTGTGCAAAGGTGACGCTGTTCTTCCGAGCTTTCAACAAACTGGTTAAAGTTCGGCTAGAATTAGGATTCCATTCACTACATCCAGAAGAAGCAACATGCACAAATTCAACATTCCACACACGATGATTGATTAATACCAACGATCAATCTTCCCAGAATACGCTAACGTTACCAACCAACGACTGAGTGAACAAACGAATGTATGCAAGGACAGAAGGTATTTCACCACATTAGCGGTCTTTCGTAGGCGTGTCATGTCCATTCAGTTACCCCATGCAGAGTGTCTCACAACTGGGGTTTAAATATTCAATGCACTTCTGCTACACCCGCGCCGCTGACCCATGTCGCATAAATACCCACAAGGTTGACTTTTACGACCCTAAATTACGATGTCTTCGCCGTTCAATAATGCGTCAAGCTGGGGAGTTTGATATAATGACGATTCGATGTTACAAAGGTTTACTCTGAATCAACCCCCAAATAGGAATAACACTGTGTACAGTGACTTTGCATGAACATATAGTCCTATACGCCCAGCACAGGGTGGAGTTGTTAGCCATTGTTGGTCGTTCATAGTTTATTGGTCAATGACGCGGTTTAATGTCGCGAGATACTTGGAATGCCGGAGAACACATATGTTATATCGGCAGAACGTCATGTCTACAGCGACCGTCATGTCTCCATTATTGCTGTTGCGCCCGTGTTTTGGAATGCGCTACCAGTGTCACTTACAGTATCTAGTTCAGCAGCGTCTGTTAAGAAGAAAGCCCTGGAAAAATTCCTGTTCCATCAATAATATTGTTTGAACAAGTTATGTTTGAAAATAACTGTTTACCTTTTGTCATTTAAAGGTACTTAGGCAATTCGATTTTTGCTAGCCTCATTTCAAATTAATTTTGCAAAAAAACAAACCTACCTAGTATCCACTGCATCATGCTAGCTCTTTTGTGCAACTTTTGTATTTTTTTGTGAAATCGTCAGACGAACTATTAAATTAGTTAATGGTTGTTCAATGCTGACAGTTTATTGGTTTCGGTGGCACTGTTATCCATCTTGTGATGTTTAAAATACAAGGTTTGTAACCGTTCACTTTGAGTACTTTCTTCATGTCATTCACATCTTTGATCCTGTCCTCCTCTTCTGTTACCACGTGGTTCACGCTTTGAATGAATGTCTTTGTCACTGATATGTTGTTTTCAAAGTGGTGGTTAAAATCACAATTTACATATTGGTATAGTACTACCTGATTAAAATAATGCTGTGTATATTCGTGTTGTTCACACAAGGCCAGCGACACGCTCTAAATTGCAGTCAGATTTAATGGACATGATGAAACATAATAAACAAGAATACTGTGGATCAAGTACCAAGATGAAGTTTGTGCATTGAACTTTCAAAAAAATTTTGTTCTAAAATAAGGTGTTTTGTTCATTTATTCTTTGCTATATTTCTCGAAGGAATGGATAATCATGTGAAATCTACCATTGTATTCGTCATTTTACGAATATCTATTTTTAAAAGTCATACTCTTTTATATATACTGTTTAAACCAGGTTATATGGCCCCTCTAGTATCTCCCAAGTCAGATCTACCTGTCGCTGACTAAACATCTAAATCTTAGCGCATAATGAATCTTGCGAGAACTGTTTTAGTTGTGACACGTCACGATTACACGCATCTTTCACGTGTGCAGTACAACTGTTGTGTGTATGCTTTCTGAAATATATATATAAGACACAACACTGTCGAGACCAAACAGACCGACAAAATCGTCGCAACAGATACAGTAAGAAACCCGTCAAGTCCTGGTTGAGAAGTCAAGCATAATTAAAGTATGACTTTATTTATGTTATAATATATTTTCCATTCACCTGATAATTCATACAGTATTGATTGCATGAAATTAACTACAACTTTACCTTGTAATTTTTTAAGATTTTGTAAGCAGCATGCTTATGTTTCTTTAACTTTAGCATGGTGAGTCGATATACTTCAATACACTTTTTTCTGGCGCTCAGATAGCATATTAATTGCAAGCTATTTTTGTTTTGTTACGTGTTCCACGTGTCCCGTTGTGAAATTCCCAGTCGCTCTGATCTTGGTGATTATCGCATTTTTGCCAGTTGCGAATGTTTTTCTACCCAAGCACACAACTACCAATGGGAGATCTGCTGATGTTAAAAGCTAACAAACGGAGATATTTAAATTAAAATGATCAGATTGTGCAACTACTACACAACACCATTATCACTAATGCAGTTATTTGATTAAGGCTTGTCGTTTTTTTATTAAAATAAAGTTGGCTCCGAATGCTCATGATGTATACGCAATTCTTGTAGTTTCTTCTATTTTACACTTGTATATGTTTGCTGGTAATTGTTCCATAAATGATGCGAATATGCACACGTTCTCATCTTAATGATAATGCGTTATTTGTACAAGCATTTGGTCACATCCCAATAATGTTTTGGTATTTTGTCTGTCTGTAGTTCTGTATGTTTCGCTGTCTGTCTGTCTCGTTGTCTCTGTCTGTGTTCCCCCCTCTCTCTCTCTCTCTCTCTCTCTCTCTCTCTCTCCCTCCCTCCCTCCCTCTCTCTCTCTCTCTCTCTCTCTCTCTCGCTCTCTCTCTCCCTCTCCCTCTCCCTCTCCCTCTCTCTCTCTCTCTCTCTCTCTCTCTCTCTCTCTCTCTCTCTCTCTCCGTGTCCCTCTCTCTCTCACTGTCTCTCTCTCCCTCCCCCTCTCTGTCTGTCTGTTTCTCTCTCAATGTATGTATGTCTCTCTAAAAGATATACACAACCTCACATGTGACCAACGATGACACTCTGATGCTGAGTGAATCAAAACAATTACTCCACCAGAGACAGCGATCCCGCTATACATAATTATCCTTCTATTTTAATAATCTCTTCCTGATAGCATGACAAGCTTACTTGATTAAAATTACATAGTACTGCTATTACAACATAACAGTAATTGTATTCATGCCTTACCCTGGGGGGTCGAGGGGTTCGTGAAGTTCGAACAAAGCCACCCTTTGAGAATTTGTTTTAACGGTCATATTTTTATAGATCATCCCAGAAATCTCTGGCGGAGTGTGTGCTTCCGATCCATCCTTTTCACAACCACGAGGACGGGCATGTATAACTACCCTCAGAGAGTCGAGACCAAGATATTGTATCTGACATTTTTCCGGGTTGAACTGTAGGTACAACAGAATCAATTCACAAACATGCGGTGAAGTAAATTAATACTGTCACCCATAGGCTAATTGAAATAGCTATGTCTTGTTATGTTTCTTAAATAAGCTAAACGTATTCAATTGTTTGATGTTACCAGACAGGTCGTTCCATAAAATGTTTGTGTCCGTAGACGACGCTGCGTCTGTCAGGATTAAAAAAAACATAATTCACACTAAGTGTTTACACTCGCTGGAGACTGCGTGTGGCGGCAAATATGTCCAGCAATATCATAATAGACGAGTCGCATAGTAACAACCTAAGATACACAGTTTGTGTCTGATAAATTTATCGTGATGTTGGTCTAGTTTACGTTCATCAAAGACTGTTGTTGTCGAGTGACGTCACCGTTCCGTTGTTGTATTTACGATACACGCACTAGCCACCCCAACAACTTCGCGAACGACTGTGTTATGTTTGGTTTCTGCAACATGCTGCGTTGAATTTTTTTTTGAGAATTCGTCCACAGCCGCAAAGGTATTTTGTCACATGTTTAATTACCACAACTGAACCTAATCGATAATCAGTGAGCCGTGATCGCTCCAATCACCATGGAACTGAAACTTTACACAAAGAAACGCACGAAATCCATACTAAAACTTGTGCCAACGTTGCAACAATATTTCTAAATCCACAACGGGCTGCGTGCATTATCCCGTAATAGGCGTAAACAAATTGTTGCAAACTTGTATATCAATAACATTGGTCACCGTGTTTAACTAATTTGTGTGTAATGTATATCCATATTAATTAAGTAGAATATCTATGGTACTTTGTCTATATACAAACACAATGCCTGCATACAAACACAATGCCTGCATACAAACACAATGCCTGCATACAAACACAATGCCTGCATACAAACACAATGCCTGCATACAAACACAATGCCTGCATACAAACACAATGCCTACATGCAAACACAATGCCTGCATACACATAGCATAACCATTTTGCAAGTTACCACAGCGGCGATCAGTACAACTACACGCTAAGGGGAATTGATGACGGTGGTCGTCGTAAAAACCAAGGATCTCTCTCCTCTCATGCAATCATTCGTAGTCGAGCATGATGATGTGATGATGATGTCCAATTATATGCGATGAGTGCGTCGGTGACTGTTCAGGCCAATTTGCAAATCGCAGACCCGGCCGCACACATCACGTACAAATGTTTGATCGGTAGTTGCCGTCACCATGATGATGTTATATAAATAACGACCATACGATGCAGTTGCGCGAGAAACCTGACAATAGGCTTCATCAGATCGTCATAATAGCGAAAACAGTCAGCGTGGGCATGATCTGGGGACAATATGTAATTCTGTCAATTAGCTGCCACGTTATAAATATTACACCGGACAATTTCAATAATGTGGATCCATATGAAAACAAAAATATCCACTTTTGATTAGCTGCCAGTCACAGATCATGGGAGCAGTCCATTACGACATTCATAGAATTCATAATGAAAACCCATCAAAAACATAACCCATCATTACATTTACGAGGGTTTCAATATGCATTTCACTTAGATGCAAATACATTTCAATAGTAAACAACTGCATTTCACTAAGATGCTCCAATGTTCATCATACGCTCCACAGTGGGCAATCGGGCGCAACAGATGTGTGGTTATGTTCAAGGTTTTAAAACATTTTCAATACACCCGTTACTGACGAGAAATCCCGTTGTGCATCTTCCGCTCAAGTTCTGCCGGGTACTTGAATGTTTTGACTTCGGCTAGCCAGATATGATTTAAACCATTTATGACTCAAACCTGTTATTACGAAACGATATCTGAGGCGTGTTAGCGTGATTCCGTGGGCGATCGTGTTTAACGCTGCTGAAAGGTCTAGTAGCATTAGTATGCTGCCTTTCGTTGACCCAGTATACAAAGCAGGTCATTGTATACTCTCAGCAGTGCTGTTCGTGTAGCGGGAAAATATTTCGTACACATACTAAGGCCTCTAAAATACATCTTGACCATCAAAAATGTAATCCTGTATAGCCTTATCTGCTAAACTTGCAAACGAAATACACCTGTGTCGTCTAATCGATGAATTTCACCTTAATCTTGGTGAGTTTTAATCAAAAACAGACGACCGTAATAAGGAATTTACCGTTATCAAATCTGCCGCTGTATGTCACGGAAAAGAACAGAAACAGCCGACAAAACAGGATGTGAAACAAAAGAAGAATTGGCGCGGCGTTAATCTGACACGATTTTTGCGAACGCGGCTAGAGCCCCTCAGCGGATATTGTTAAAGTGCCTACATTAAAGCAAGATACGTTATACTTCGGGAAAACTAATTAGTAATAAAACCAAATATTTAAGAATTAAACATTATATGATATGTTGATCATATATATATATGTATATATATATATATATATATATATATATATATATATATATATATATATATATATATATATATATATATATATATATATATATATATATATATATATATATATATATATATATATATATGCATAACACACAAAAACAGCGTGCAAGTGTAAAAAAAAACTAATTGTCACTGTGATACATGTTATATATTAACATCATTATGTAATATGAATTGTGTTAATATGCATTTGTAGTGCATTATTGAATAGCTAGTAAATTATAGTCTTGTGTTAAAACAATTCCAAAATATAGCACCTTTAACCCAGGAGTTGGGTTACTGAATATTTAACACCGACAAGCACGTATCTTTCATAAACAATAATATGTGTTGCTTTGTTTAATGTTTCCAACCCAGTAAGTACATAATTCGTCAGAGGAATTTTTGAAAGTGTGTTGAGATGCATTCAAAGTGCTATGACAGAAATTGCCTGTTAATGTTCCGCAATTATGGAATGACCCATAATCGTTGTTTTTTTCGTGTACACGCAACTGGGTGAGGATTGATATATGTGGCGCAAGGGTTAATATTATGTAGTTTCGTTTCCGCAAACCCAAGTTTTGTATATACTAGTTACTAACCTATTTTGTTGTTCACAACAAACTTTGATTTTTTTAAACTCCTCTGCGCCCTGCAGATAGACTCATGCCCGACCATGCTGACTAACTCCCTTCGAGAGAGTTTGTTTAAATATGACACTTTTCAGAAATCATCCCCGAAATCTCCCACTGATTGTGTACGCCCGAACCCGCTTTTCAAAATCCAGAGGACCTGGTGACGTCAGCGTTCGTCTTCTCTCTCGGTCAGTGTTCGACTCTGTGCTCGGCTCCGGCTCTCAGTAGAACTTGTTGAGAATATCGGTCACAATCAGACGACCGAGCGCCAGTAGGCTTATTGACAGTTGACTGGCCCCTGAAACAGGGATCAGTTCGATGTAAATGTTTTAACATCGTAAAAGAAAACACAATGACTAAACAATAACAATGCGGCTTGGCTCCCAGAGGGAACAACCTAGACTCGCGCCGCACTCCTCCATTCAGCACGGAATTGATGGGGTTCGGCGGCAAAGTTCGCTAGACATTCGGCAATCGGACGATCGAGCGGCGAACGTTTTGGGGATGTTGCTAGTATCGCACGGCGCACAAGACGATCTTCGTTCATTCTTAGAATGCGGCCGAGCCACCTCCATCTGCGTGTCTTTCCACGACGTCGAATGATGGGGATGACTCTTCGTGGGCAGAACGGCCGGTGAGGACTGTGGACATCCAAAGTACCAGCCTTCACATCCATGAGTCATCGTTAAATGGACCGCAACCTTATACATGAGCGTCTTCGTGCTGCGCGGAAGTTTAGCGTCTTCCCAAATACACCATAGCGAGGTGAACCTCCCAACCACTACATCTGTGCGATATTTCACGTCTGCAACGCACGCACCGATAGCAGTGAAAAATGAGCGAAGCTCCGCCAACCACGTGATCTTTGACGAGTTGATGAATATCTTTATTCTTCTCGTTGAATTTCGTAAAGTAGGTCTTCTCTGGAAGGTCGTTGAAGAGGAAAAGTAAGGTAACACCAGGTACGCTGATGCCTTGCTTGAACATGTCTATACCGCGTTGTTGGTAGAAGGCAAACTGTCTGTCGATGGCCTGTAGAAAGGGAACCACGTCCCTATTGTTGTACCAGACGAGAAAGTTCTGCAAAGTCGTCATACCGTTATTGCACCAGGCCTCTTGACAACTGACGTAATCATCGTCCGAAATACCTTCGTTCTTCAGTCGACTGAAGAAGGCCTCTTTCGGTGGAAGAGTGGTGTCGTCGATCCTTTCCAGACAGTCCATGTACTCGTATGGGAAATGACCTTTCGTCACCTCGCATCCGTACGTTTTTAGATACTTGTCGTAGCTGAACCCCGGGGCTATGTAATTGGTCATGTCTAGGAATTTCAGCTGATCCGTCGAAAGACACATGAAAGTATTATTGCGTTTGATGAAGAAAAATGACCCGATACCATCGTTCTCTTCTTCTTTCTCTTTGTCTTCCTGTTCCTTCTCCTCTTCTTCTTCTTGTTCCTCTGTCTTTGACGTGGACAGGAAGTAGGGAATGAGGAACTGTTTGATGGCATTGAGATCATACTTACCCGAATTGAACCCAATGACGGGTAACTGATTCATCCATCCATAAAGTTGTCCCATCAGCGTTTTGTACGGATTTGTCGGTGGTCGATAGTCCTTGTCGTCAGGTGATCGTGCAGCGTGCTCTCGTTCGTTCCATTCCGTTTGTGCTTCTGCCAGTTGTTCCAACACATCCTCATAAGAGTCTTTGATCTTTTCGTAGGCAGCGTCACTCATCTCTCGCAAGATGTCCACCATGACACTCACCAACTTGTTGGTGTCTCCAACCGTGACGAGACATTGCACTTGCTCGTGTCCGGGCACGTTGGATGCCACGCTGACACTCAGCGGGACGTGACGCGCAACCCAGTGGACCTTGTCACTATCCGTAGGAAGTTGTGCGGTGTCGAACCAACACTCAAAGTCGAAGGTGGCTCGGTACGGATAGTACCGCAACGATTCAGCAACTCGAATGTTCTCGTCGTCCAGCCGTTCGAATACCGACGGAGTCGAATGGTACACGCCACCAGGATAGACTCGACGCACACCCCCGTACACGCGCGCTCGTATCTACGCAACTGCCATGCGTCTTTCCATAACGAGTCACCGCACTTCCGACATCGATACGAGTGACAGTACATGCGTACATCTTGGATGAAGGAAAAATGTGTCTCGTGAAGGTTGAGGTACAGTGTTTCAGGGTAATGGCATAACGATTGACGGAAGAGTTCGGCAGTCGACTTTCCGTTCTCTGCATCCGACTTGACGAGCCTGTATACGCACACGTTCGTTTCGAACGTGGTCTCTATGCAATAGAGGTCATCCAACGTGACCCCGGCAAACTCTTCTATGGGAACATTGTCTTGGTTGTATGCCTCGTACAGCATCTTCACCGCCGGTTCCAATCGATATAAATCACATCCTCGATGCAGGGCCAGGCATCGGAAGAGACACAGGTTATCTGTGTACCTCTTGTTATTGTTGGGCTCCGTCTCCAGACCGACGACGGCTTTGTTCTTCTTGATGTAGACTGGAAGGGGGGGGGTCGCACGTACACATCCTATCGGGTGATCGATGATGCGATTGACGAAGAAGGTAACATTGGTCACGAGTTCGCACACCCACGCCGAATCCGGTCTTTGATTGATGGCCCACTGCAAGACGTCGGTTTCTTGGATGCGTTCGAGAAAGTCATCAAAGTCCTTGCTGTTGGTGATGAGACTGGGCTCGTCCAGGTAGCGTCACACAGCAATTGCACGAGGAATGATAGTACTTGTATCGACCCGTGTTCTTATTCCTCAGAACGAACCCGTAACTGAGGTTAATCTTGAACGAGTGGGTCTGTTCCTGGAACATGAGCTTGAACGTGTTTAGCGTGGTTAATCTGTAATCGTACGTGTTCCAGGACGGTGTGGCGAACAATGCGACAAAACCAAAGACTGTATGCGGTAACTGACCTGTCAGAACGGCAAGTGTGGATGTAAAAGCCATACGACACACGTCGTCTTGCCTTATCCATTTAACAAACCGTATGACAGATTCACTGATGACAGCTGTAAGTGGTAGTTTCCTACACGGACGAGCTATTGTATATTGTTTTTAGAATTGATCGTATATATATATATATATAATTATATAAATATAAAATTATATATATATATATATATATATATATATATATATATATATATATATATATATATATATATATATATATATATATATATATAATTATATATATATATATATATATATATATATATATAATTATATATATATATATATATATATATATATTTATATATATATATATATATATATATATATATATATATATATATATATATATATATATATATATATATAATTATATTGTAAAGGTTGATTGGTGCATAACACTGAACTTGGCAGAGAGACATTACTCACGCTTCTTGCACTTTCCGGCGTCATAATCATAACCTTGTTGACAATCGCAAAATGCTTCTTCACACTGGACAAACTTGTAGCACTGTCCGTGTGGGTGGGTATGGGTGTGTGTGGGTGGGTGGGCGTGCGTGCGTGCGTGCGTGCGTGCGTGCGTGCGTGCGTGCGTGTCTGTGTGTGTGTGTTGTTAATTTACTATAATTGTAGGGTGTGTGGTAGTTGTATATGCATAACGATGCGGAGAGTATGCAAATGTTTTTTTTTCCGCTTATTGATGTCTATTAACCAACCAAACACGAAATTGTAATAACTGGAGGGGAATTACTTTACTTTCAGTCCCATGAAGATTGTTCATCATAATTACAACGCATAGGGTAGGCGATAGATGCGATATTTCTGTCGGAAAACAGAAATCTTGTACATAATAAATATTCACATTGAGGAACAGAAAGCATTTGACAGCATTGACAGAGACTCAATATGGGAAATCTTGGAATGCCTTCAAAAATCATTAACATCATCAAATCCTTTTATGAGAATGCGCAATGTTCAATAAAGATAACAGAATAACAGAAATAAGCAGAAACTTTTAAGATAACCACTGGAGTAAGACACGGTTGTATACTTTCATCTGTCTTCTTTGGAAATGTATTGGATTTTGTAATGACGCGGCCCGAGGAAACGAAAACAAGAATAGACTGAACAGATGAAAAATATGCTGGCAGACATGGATTTTGATGATAACGTCTGCCTTTTAAACAGCTATGTTGTAGAAATGCAAACCAAGACAAACTATCAAGCAATGCCAACAAAGTCCGACTCTTCATCAATGTCTCCAAAACTGAACACATGAGAGCAAACTATGACAGATAATCACTTTTACTGAACGACTAGGCCCTTGCAGATGTGGATCGTTTCATCTACTTTGGTAGTGTAATGTTCAAAGAAGGCGACTGTTCTATTGACACCAATAATAGGCTTGAAAAGGCATGGTGAGCTTTAACAAACTCGAAAAAATGGACGTCAAAGGGTATAAATATAAAGACCAAAACAGGAATTCGACATTAGTGAGACGTATCCAGACCGGATGCTTGCGCAGACTTCTAAACATCAGATAGAACGAATTTTTCAACATCGAGGAAGTACATAAAAGATCAAATGTTAAGCCAATCAAGTGAACAATATTGAAAAGAAGACGAAGATATTTGCGCCACGTCCTTACTACGAGCACCAAAATAGGCGTCGTACTGGAAACCATATGGAAATCATCAGGAAGGAAATGAGGACGCCAAAAGAAACGTACCAACACAAGAGAGTCACAACTTCAGAAAATTAAGGCACAAGACCTTGAAAGAATGGCTGATGATAGAGATGGATGACGCCGATTGCTCACTGCCTTTTGTGCCTAACGCACAGGGAGGAAATAAGAGTAAGTCACAAACACATAATGTAATTCGTATTGAAGTTAATAGAAGAGCGGGTGCTCTCAGCGTGAATGGTAGAAGGAGAAGAGGAAGACTGTGACTAAGAAGGGAAGACTGGGAGAAAAGAGATTTGGTGGGACTGGGGAGAGTGGAGAACGAGAGTGATATATATATATATATATATATATATATATATATATATATATATATATATATATATATATATATATATGAGAAGTGGAGACGGGTGGTGGAGCCGGCAGTGACGAGGGACCAGTGACAAAAGAAGGAAACAGAAAGATTGTGGACCAGTATCGATGCCAGCCTCACCCCGGACTCCTGTGAAGAAGTGGAGAGCAACAACTATGTTGGTGAGAACAACGACAAACAGTTAAAGACATCTGTTCACCGTATTTCTCCGGATAGCATCGAGCTCTCCGGTTTTGTTTTCTATGGTACACACGATGACCACATCTTCAGCCCGAGAAATCGCAGAAGCAAACGGAAGAGGACCGTAATTGCTTTACTCTCACATTGCAAATGTGCGATTTAGTTTTAAAGTTGTCACTGTTTACAAAAAGGTTTTTGGAACCGGGCACCCAAATTTGCTTACATCCATCAATAAAACTTAAACAAAATTAAACTAATCTTATTAAAGGGAGATATGGCAGCTAGAATGAAATGTTTTGAAAAAAATGCTCAAAATATGTTTCCTCCGTATTGCCGTCATTCAATCTTTGATGGCTATTTACTAGAAATGACATTTTGGCAACGCGAAAGTACAGCACCCTGCAATTTAAAATGATATGTTCACCTCGTTTGGATTTTTGCGTTGATCTGCATATTCTCAAAAAAAATTCACAACAATTTTGGTTTTGTCCAATATCTTTGGGGTAGTGAATAAAGAGGTGTCGACAAATGTTACATTTACAATAACTTAACTTTAAAACTTCAGAAGAAGAAAAATATTCATAATGTTGGAATTTGTTAACTAAGCCAGTGATGATTTCACGATCTCTTTACTGCTTAAATTTAATAATCCAAAATCTATGTACAATTACTTCCATAGGAGCCGATCATATTCGTTTTCTTATATTATTTCATTCACCTTGGACATTCAGCAGTTCTGGTGTAAGGTCATCAAACAGTTTGTTATGTAAAAGAATTGGAATTTAATTCCATCTTGCATTACAAATACAATAATACAATACAATATAAAACATTTATATTGCGCTAAAATCCCCGGGAGACCCAAGGTCGGCAGCGCACCAAAGCAAAATGGGTTAAGCAGATTAGCAATTCCAGTTGTAAACAGTTGAATTGCTACGCCGATGAGCTATGGACGATGAGCGAGTTTAAATAGGTAGGTTTTTAATTTACGATGAAATTTTATTATATTTTCTACGGAGTTAATGTTAACAAGGAGTGAATTCCACATAGTCGGTGAAGCAACTAGTAATGACGTCTGTCTTAACACTGGAAACGAAAAGTAGAAAAGATATTAGATGATCGAATCTGTCTAGGCTGTCTTGCAGGAACGAGCAGTGAATATAAATATGCTGGTTGTTTAAATGAAGGTGCTTGATAGGTAATTGTGCAGATCTTAAAAATAATGCAATATTGGACAGGAAGCTAATGCAACTATTTAAGAAGTGGCGAGAATAAAAAAACAAGGAGACCGGATAACTAACCCTTGCAAAACAATTTTGCACACGTTGCACTTTCATGATGTCATTGAGATCACTATTGTGCGTGCGTGCGTGCGTGCGTGCGTGCGTGCGTGCGTGCGTGCGTGCGTGCGTGCGTGCGTGCGTGCGTGCGTGCGTGCATGTGTACCGTATCGAATATGCATATGTCGTTATTTTACTGTGATATCTGCAAACCATCAAACACACACCACTGACTTACCACGTAAACTTACCACCATTGCTGCACTGCACAGCCATAATGACCAGCAACAGGACCAAATACGCATTCTACAACGATTAGAAATACTGACATTAAGAACAAACCACACTGATTTAATAATTATATAGTTTACAGTTATCAACAACAATGGATATACCAACATAATATGTTTGCCAGTGTCACTTATATATGTCTAAATTATGACTATTTTCAATACAACATTGTATATGACTTCGTATTTGCAATAATAATTAAAACATATTCAGAAAGCAGATAATTGTATATATGTATGTATGTATGTATGTATGTATGTATGTATGTATGTATGTATGTATGTATGTATGTATGTATGTATGTATGTATGTATGTAGGCACGTACCTACGTATAATACATGCATACGTACGGACGGACGTACATGCATGCATGCATACAAACATACATACATACATACATACATACATACGTACGTACATACATACATACATACATACATACATACGTACATGCATACAATGGACTCCGATTAACAGATTCAAATCGGGCCAGGGCAATTTGATTATGTTAAGCGGATGATTCTCTTTAATACAGCAAAAATAGGAAACGATTCCGTCCAAGCCAAAATATTAGATTATACTAAGCGTTGATTCTCTTATCCGTGATTCTGCTAAGCGGCGTCCACTCTGCTGTGGTTAGACCTGCCCAAACATAAACGTCATTAAGAACCCAGTGGTTGCTACGCTGTGGCAGTAACACTATCCAAAAGTATCTAAAACG
Source organism: Lamellibrachia columna (assembly GCA_963662155.1). Lineage (NCBI taxonomy): Eukaryota > Metazoa > Annelida > Polychaeta > Sabellida > Siboglinidae > Lamellibrachia > Lamellibrachia columna. Next base: position 51,801,391 of record OY759261.1, read on the forward strand.
ACCTAAATTCTGGATTATTTTAATCGTTGTCGCTGAATGTTCATAAAAGCGACTTTGTAAATTTAATCGCAATGCCATGCTTACAGAGATTGTCCAGTGTGAGGCATATATGCTGCCGGCGCAACGAATGCATTCCAAAAATATACAAATTCCACCAAGGACACAACGAAGAAATAAAGAAATGCGAACGAAAACCAACCAACACTAATGGGCAATAGCATAATTTACCATGTATCCATCTGATTTCAAACAACCATACCATTTCATATGATCATCAATAAGCTCCACGTAGTATAATACGTGGCACCTGTTGATGGTTATATGAAATGGCATGGTTGTTTGAAATCAAATTATTAATTCAGATATGGTACAGAATTCTTTAAATGGCCACATTACGTTATAAAAAAATCGAAAAACGTTATCATGAATAAAACATTCATGTGGTATTTCTGAAGCACACCTATTCAGGGGCAGGTCTAGGCTAGTTGGCACGGGGGTCTCATTCAGTCGTAGTATGTCTTTCTACTTACGAACCGTATTTTGGCACACATTCTGCATGTTGTTTTATAAATCGAATAATGCATACCATGTACTTGGCTTCACATTTTATTAACAACGTTTACACACTCAACAATAGCACAATCGACAGACTACTAATGGCATTGCACATATATGTCAAGGAACTCCTATGCCAATAGCACAATCGACAGACTACTAATGGCATTGCACATATATGTCAATGAACTCCTATGCCAATAGCACAATCGACAGACTACTAATGGCATTGCACATATATGTCAATGAACTCCTATGACACAGTAACGGAATTAACTAATACTTTAACCAATGACTAGTTTTGGTTCACAAGACAGAGTTACATGATGTAATGAAGCCCAACAGGAATGTGTTATTTAAAATAAAGTTCTTTGAGCAAATACAAGGCAGGCCACTTGGATAGGTTAGGTTGAGACACGCACAACTTGGCGGAAAAATTAATGCACGCACGCACTCACGCCGCACGCACGCACGAGTACGCACACACAAGCACACGCACTCGCACACACACACGCACACGCACACGCACACGCACACGCACACGCACACGCACACGCACACGCACACGCACACGCACACGCACACGCACACGCACACGCACACGCACACGCACACACACACACACACACACACACACCTAAACATGATTTTGAGAAAAATATATAACACTTTTATAACACCTATTATAAGACCCATCAACTGCCCTGGCACTGCGGCTAGCTGCTATGCTGGGTCTGAAATGTATTAGTCCAAGAGATTCACTCATTGTATACGAGCTAATTTTCACAAATTATACAAGCAAAATCTGTCACAAAAATGTAAAGACACAAACACACCATCATGTTGTCATATAAGTCAACAAAATTACTGGTAATACATTCTATGGATGAATGGATGGATTCACGTCCTAGCTTCCTGCATCGCTCATACTTTTTGACTCGAGCCGTAGGGTCTGACTCGAGTCGCCTATTTTGAATTTACTTAGAATTCAGAGAAATGACTCGAGAATTTTGACTTGGAGTTCGGAGGTCATTGTCATTGACGTGACACTTGTCTTGACAGTTTGCCACTTACTAACAAATCTGGTGGCTCGAAACTTACGCAAAGCTAGACCGTGTAACATGTTGTGACGGGCCGCACCGAATAAAACAATTATTAAGTACTTGTTATGATTGGCTAATGTTTTGGCGAGGCCACATCCGCCCAAATGTTCAGCTAAACTTTACTACAGAAAAACAATAACTATCGTGGCGGTTGGTGACTTGACTTGGGGCTGACTCGAGTCGCACATTTTGACTTCACTTAGAATTCTGAGAAATAAATCGACGTTTGACTTGGACTTGGTCTCTAGGATGTCAATGACTGTCTTTAGACTTGATCTGACGGATCAAGTCAATGACTTGAGAAGTAGACAATTGACTTGTCTTGTCAGTTTGTGACTTGCCAACAAGTATATGAACAAGCAGTAGCAGCTACAATGTCAATTGTACGTAAACCTGGTTGGCATGTCTTCATTCGGTGTAAATGTCTTAGATTAATACTTTTGGAACATGCACTACTACCATCAGCATGTTGAGGCTAGGCAGAATTTTGGAAGAAGAAGTGCACGACGTTAGCGCGTAGGCAAGTTAAACGTTCTGTGACTTTTGCACAGCCACAAGTTGTCATAGCAACCCAGGAAACACTGTTGGTGAATGTTGATGACGATATGCCCTACGCCTACGGGCTCAAAGCAATTCACATATTTAAGCTTACATAAACACAGCCATCTTCTTCCGATCATCAGAAAAAAGACCAAGACCTCATTGAACAAGTTCAACGAAGGGCCACATGCCTAGTACCTGAAACAGGTTACAGATGCAGACTGAAAGAGTTAGATCTTCCAACCCTAAAGCTAAAAGTAAAGGCAAATAATATAAAGCACAGAAGACAACAAATTTCAAAGGGATCGATTTAGTCAACCAAGATTGCAAGTGTTCGTTGTGTCCATCGAAGACGAAGGTGTCGTCAAAAGACATTGAAACAACAAGAGGACACAGTGGAAAAACTCCACTCCACGGAGAACAACAGGACTGAGGCTTGGCCTGGGCTGAGCTGAGGCACAATGTTTTCAGCACCAAAGTAATAAATGCATGGATTTCATTGTCGGAGGACAAGACACAGGCCTCAACAGTAAACCATCCCAGGTCCAGATTTAGAAGATAATGTAAATATCATCCAGACCACTATAGCTACCATTTCACAAACTAGATAAACCGAAACAACAATTGTAACAAAATAGCACAAATCAATACAGTAGTGAAAAACGTGAACAACGCCAACAGAAAAAATAACCCTTGAGCCGGTCTCAGTACTCATATGGGTAACTATTGACCGAGCTGAAGGGAAGAATTGAAGGTAAGAAGTCGATTCCACTACTATGTTTGTATCTTAACCGTAACACAGCCTTACCATTCGCGGTAATATTCGAACCCCTGACTTGACTTTTTACAATCGAGGCTCCCGGTCACGTGATCGGGGAGCATCAACGGCCGCTAGCGGGAAGTTTAAATGAAATGGCAAATATGCTAGCGATTGTTTTGCCAGCGCAATCTTGATTTTTCGAGGATATCTTGGAAGGAGATCAAAAAAACATGGAACATGTGGATGCTTCAGTTGCTGCAGCACCGTACGAATTATAGAATAAATTAACTGTACAAATACAACCCTAATAATTAAAGGTTTGTAGTTGCCTGTGGTGTGTTATCGCTCACATTTGTTTATCACAAATATATACACCTAAAATGCATTATGTATGGTTAATTCACATGTACTATGTTGTACTGTGTATTATATGTGTATACCTGTGTTCATATCTAAGTTGGAATATGAATGGGTAATCGTCAGATTGGCCTAACTATATTTACGGATCTACTTACGCCGCTAAGGCTAAGCGACATTCTCATATCATTTTGTGTTTTGACTATATATATATATATATATATATATATATATATATATATATATATATATATATATATATCATTTTGTGTTTTGACTATATATATATATATATATATATATATATATATATATATATATATATATATATATATATATATATATATATATATATATATATATATATATATATATATATATATATAGTCAAAACACAAAATGATATAAGAATGTCGCTTAGCGGCGTAAGTCCGTAAATATCCGTAAATATAGTTAGGCCAATCTGAAATAAATGATAATGATTAATATCAGCAATAAAGACAATGGGGTCATTGCGGGAATTGGACCCACAGTTCCAGTTACGATGGCTAGACAAATGATTGAAATTCGAGTTAACCAAGATTTGTACTGCACAGTCATCCACAGCGTATAAATAAATTATCACAGCAAGAAGAAATGAAACATCCTATTGTTTATTCGAATATAAATTATTGAAGTTTAGCGTCTTCCCAAATACACCATAGCGAGGTGAACCTCCCAACCACTACATCTGTGCGATATTTCACGTCTGCAACGCACGCACCGATAGCAGTGAAAAATGAGCGAAGCTCCGCCAACCACGTGATCTTTGACGAGTTGATGAATATCTTTATTCTTCTCGTTGAATTTCGTAAAGTAGGTCTTCTCTGGAAGGTCGTTGAAGAGGAAAAGTAAGGTAACACCAGGTACGCTGATGCCTTGCTTGAACATGTCTATACCGCGTTGTTGGTAGAAGGCAAACTGTCTGTCGATGGCCTGTAGAAAGGGATATATATATATATATATATATATATATATATATATATATATATATATATATATATATAATTATATATATATATATATAATATATATATATATATATAATTATATATATATATATATATATATATATATATATATATATATATATATATATATATATATATATATATATATATATATATATATATATATATATATAATTATATGTAATGCGACTTCTACTTGATTGAATGATACACACACGTACGCACGCATGCACGCACGCATGCACACGCGCAAGAACATCCACATGTCAATGTATCGTGCAATTGCTCAGATAGGGCTGTGCCCGCCATTCTGAGATATTTGTTAAATTTTTTTGACACTGATAGCATTTACAGTACCGGTTATAAACCAATGTCGTAGGCTTCACAAATGAAATAAAGCGTTCACACGTCCTTGTAAAATAAGTGTTGTTCTTTCAGTCATTGCCAGCACACAACTCGCTGGCTGAACCATCGGTACGAGCCGCCCGAGCGTTGTTACAGTTGTAACAACTTGTCCCAATACAATTGTAACAACTTGCCCCAAACACAATTTTCGCAGTTGAACGCACGTGGATGATAACAAATCCTGAATTTCTCCTTGAACTCACTTGACGTCAGTATTTTATTTTACAGGTTGCGTAATGGTCGAGCAAACATGTGTCACTTCTGGGAGGGCACAGTTCCGTTGTCTGTGTCGCGACAGTTTCTACGTGAATTCGGCGTGTCGCAAACAGTTGTTAACCGCGTTGTCGGTTGCAGGTGTCATTGTCAGCGCGTTTATAATACCAACTGCAGTGTAGCGCCCTATCAATGATACATCTCCTGGACATTTCCCGGGTAATGTGGGGGCTGTATATGGGTGCCATATCGAAATCAGTACTCTACTGCAAACCCAGAAATAAATGTATTACAACAGTACAAAATACCATTCTGTCCTTTTTGCAAGAACCACAGTGATGTGTTTACCAATGTAAACATAGAACGACCAGACAGACGACACGATGTGTATGTGCTAAGAAAGTCGCCTCCCTGGCAACAGGGATACCAGCTGTGTGGGAAAGGGATCTATCATAGTATATTACCTTTGATGCAGCATTCACCCGATCACTGCGCTCCCCATATCGAAATGTGGGCAATTTAGCGCCACCCCAACTGCATTAGTAGTATAGTAACAATTGAGGAGCTCACTCGGCATCGTGTTAAGAGCACCGGTCAAGCGTCTTAAGAACCTCAAAGACTAACTTAATTAGGTCAAAGGTCAAATTCCATTTTGCCATCCTTTCCCACGTTTTGAGCGTATTGGTCAATCATTATTCACTGATAATCACCACAAAAACACCGCATGTATGTATGTATGTATGTATGTATATGATAAGTTTTATTTCAATTATTCTACAAGTAAAAAGCGGTATCTTCTTCTCCTCCTCCTTTTATTAGGTCTATATCGAAGAAGTAGCGAAGACAGCTGCAAACCAAAAAAGGAATCATTCTCAGTTCGACGCAGTTACGGGATAAACACACGTGGGGCAGGCAGAGTGTGCATGAATCATCCAGGACTCATAAACATGTACAGAATGCACGTGTAAATGAATCGTCCAACTGTAAACAACAAGGGACTGTCTGATAGTCGATAGTTCAGTCAGAACGTCCTGGAAGTGTCAATAGTTCAGTTAGAACGTCCTGGGAGTGTCAATGGTTCAGTTAGAACGTCCTTGCATGAAGTGTCAATAGTTCAGTCAGAACGTCCTGGAAGTGTCAATAGTTCAGTCAGAGCGTCCCGGAAGTGTCAATAGTTCAGTCAGAACGTCCTGGAAATGTCACTAGTTCAGTCAGAACGTCCTGGAAGTGTCAATAGTTCATCAGAACGTCCTGGAAGTGTCACTAGTTCAGTCAGAATGTCCTGGAAGTGTCAATAGTTCAGTCAGAACGTCCTGGAAGTGCCAATATTTCAGTTAGAACGCACTGGAAGTGTCAGTAGTTCAGTTAGAACGCACTGGAAGTGTCAGTAGTTCAGTCAGAACGTCCTGGAAGTGTCAATAGTTCAGTCAGAACGTCCTGGAAGTGTCAATAATTCAGTCAGAACGTCCTGGAAGTGTCAATAGTTCAGTCAGAACGTCCCGGAAGTGTCAATAGTTGAGTCAGAACGTCCCGGAAGTGTCAATAGTTCAGTTAGAACGCACTGGAAGTGTCAGTAGTTCAGTCAGAACGTCCTGGAAGTGTCAATAGTTCAGTTAGAACGTCCTGGAAGTGTCAGTAGTTCAGTCAGAACGTCCTGGAAGTGTCAATAGTTCGGTTAGAACGTCCTGGTAGTGGACGCTAAGTTCAAACAACGCGATTTACGTATCCTCTTCGTCTTCAAGCGTAAGATTTGTCCAGGTCCATGCATCCCAGTGGCTGTAATAAAATAGAATAAAAGGTAATAATAATAATACGCCCTGTCCCTGGGGAGCCGGTTTGTCGAGAGGGCATTTTGCATGCCGAATGGTCGCTTCAGTAGGTAGGTGTCGAAATTACCAACATGTCTGAAATTGCGGACATATTGTATTATACTAATTACCTTAACTACAACTGTGTTACTGAGTTAGCCGCCTGACGGCGATGTAGCTTAGCTTTGTAAGGTGCTGCCACCACCCGGAAGACTTGGACGTGAACGATTGGCACATGTACGGCAGACGTTCTAGTAAAAAATTACTGCTGTTATTATGAGTGGTGTCACATTACAAATATTTTATAGTTTTTAAACCCTTGTTTGCGTCTGGTCATCAACGTCACAAGGACGTGAAAATTTTACGACGTCACAACGTGGGAATCAAGTCGACAACCAAACCCAACATCTTTACGTCTGGTTACCAACGTTATAAGGACGTGGATAGTTGACATCCATGCAACGGTGTAATCACACTGACAGTACAACCAACTAGGTTCATTATATATATATATATATATATATTCACAATGTTTTTATAACGTCTGGTCATCGACGTTATAAAGACATACAAAATATGCGGTGTAAGATGCCTTACCTAAAATAAAAAAATTTAGTACTCTTTATATTTGTAATGTTAGGTAATTTAAGGCAGCTTTCACCACACATTTTGGTATTGAGTAATGCAGCGGAATGTCTACTACATACCAGCATGCATTGCGCGTGACGCCACACTGGCCTGAGTTTGCGAGTAAGTGTCACCATCCGCTTTTATTAGTTGAACTATTTTGTTTTATTGTTTGCATGTGTGACCAGGTGATTGTTTGTATATACTAGGTGGCGCCACTTTTCTCATGCCGACTCGTAGCTTGTATTTTTGTTTATTTATTTTTACGCACTAAGTATACCAAGCCACCAGCCATTGGTATTGCTGTATTTTGTCTTTTATATGTGAAAATTATTATATGTGCTTACACAAACATTGCATGATAATTTACCAGCGCGAGACTTTGTTCGTGGCACGGGAGAGCTCCTGTTTTCAGTTGGTCAACCCCACTGGTCAGTTCCACTCCAGATCTGCATGCTGTTGATCATGAATCAACTACAGGAGACCATACATGGCCATCCTGCTTAGTAACGGTTGTTGTTGATGTGACAGTTGTTTTAGTTTTTCATGTCATTTGTGATAACCACTGGTTTTGAACTGATTAAACTTTGCAAATCTTGATTTTCCTTTGTTTCCCCTACATTTATTTTGATAACTTTTTTTTTATAACTTTATTTATAATATATATATATATATATATATATATATATATATATATATATATATATATATATATATATATATATATATATATATATATATATATATATATATATATATATATATATATACATACAGTAATAAGTATAAGATCTCCCTGACCTTATTATTACTGTGGCCTATTCACAACTCATATAAGTCAGCAAGGCTGACATTTTGGTGTCTGCAGCGGGATAGGCCACAACAACCGGGAAAGGCGGGATGGAGGATCTCCAGAAAGAACGGGAGGCTTTGCAGCAACGTTGGGAGACCAACCACCAGGAGCTGCAGCAACTGAGGGAGAAGGCTGGGCAACCTGCGACCAATACAGAGGGAACGGAAGCTGCACCACTACAGCGAGTCTAACGACGACATGTCTCTGATCGACTGGATGGAGGAAGCGAGAGCCTGCATCGTTGTACAGGGTTTAAAGGGACACACTGCAGCAAACTTCGTTGTCAGCTACCTGGAGGGGGCAGCTCGAAGGGAAATGCGATGCCAGTCCGACGAGGTGCGCAGAGATGCGGAAAAAACCTTTACAGCACTGGAGGAAGTGTACGGCGAAAAGAGCTCCACATAGCAGCTACTCCGCACTTTCTATGATCGTCGGCAGCAAAGGTTGGAAGCCATTTCCGAGTTTCGCACGGTCTCGTGGAACTGATCGACCGATTGCAACGGACGTCACCGGGAATTGCCCAGGATCGGGACCGGATGTTGCGGGAACAACTCGTTGAGAATGTGCGTGAAGTCCATCTTCGCAGGGAGCTAAAACGTCTTATCGAACGCGATCCAGTCAGCACGTTCCTGGCGATACCGAAAGTGGCCCTAATGAGTGGAAGTTGCGACCCCCAGGAAGGTCAGGGCATGTGTGGCCCATTGGGAAGTGGCGCCCGCTGATGCACTGGCCAAAGTGTGGGACGAGCTGGCTGCCCAGAGAAAAATGTTCTCTGAAGGACTCGCATCTCAGCGGCAAGCGATCACGGAAGTGTTGGTCCAGCAGCAGCAGATTCTATCAGCCATGGCGAGTGGCCAGGGACCCAGGCAGCAGGCCCTCCCTAATGATGCCAGACATATGATGGAGTGTTTCCACTGCAACAAACGTGGACAAATCCGGCGAGACTGTCGAGCATATCAACGCATCAATAGTTCATTTAAACTAAATGTGTCCACCCTCCATCAGGGCCTGGTGGCGGAAGTGAATGATGTGGCCCAAAACAAGTGCTGCCCACTCGCGGGTTAGAACGTTTGGTTGGCGACTCGCCAATCGTTACTGTAACGATGGCTGGTGTTGATGTGGACTGCCTCCTAGACACTGGCAACCAGGTGACCCTAGTGAACGAGTCATTCTAATTGGCTCATCTACAACCAAGTGGCTACAAGCTCACTGCAGTGCGAAATTGTTTGACATTTCGAGCAGCTGATGAACTGAAGTTGCCATACCTCGGCTATTTCGAGACAGACATTGTATTGTCTAATGTCACTGTGTGCAACCGAGCTGTGTTGGTGGTCCGTGACTGTGTTGGTGGTCCGTGACTGTGTTGGTGGTCCGTGACTGTGCTAATGGTCGCAGAGTGTCTGGCCTTATTGGCACGAATGTACTTTCAGCAGTACCCAAAATTACTTCCTGTCTGAGGGATTTGAGGACGAAGCTGCTAGTGAGACACTTGGATTTGGTCGAGTTGCTGGCTCACAACCGGTTTGTGTACCTGCCCAATCCACTTACTATGTGCTTGCAGTTGGAGGGAGAGATAGTACAACTGCCATCATTGAACCATTGTCACTGGAATGTGGCAACCGACTGTGCCAGAACCTTCCCCGTGGCTGTACTCAACAGGACACATTGTGACATGTGGTTGAAACCGCTTAGCAGACTTGGAATTTTGCGACCCGCACAAGTCTTCGGGACTAGAAACTTGCACGTGGACGTGAACAACAGTGATATCATCGTGACCAGCCGTTGCTCGACAACGAGTCACCTGACAAGATGGACGCACCACGAGTTTCGCCTGTCGATCTGAAAGAATTTCCAGGCACTAGTGATGAGTTGCGACAGCTGGAGGAACTCTTTTGTCGCCATGCGAACGTCTTCGCTAAATCTGATGATTTGGGATGTACTGATGCGGATTCAGCACCGCATTCGTATGACAGATAACACTCCCGTTGTGATGCCATACCGGCGAATACCGCCTACACGGCTCGAGGAAGTGAAGGATCACTTGCAGAAGCTTCTGCGAAATGGCTCAATCGTTGAGAGTCGGAGTGATAATGCAAGTGCTATCGTGTTAGTGCCAAAGCGCTCTAGTTCTCCGACTGTGCTGTGACTATTGAGCATTGAATGCGAAAACGGTCAAGGACGCGCATCCACTGCCTCGGATCGACGAATCGATGGATGTCATGAAAGGGGCTTGCTGGTTTTCCACGCTTGACCTGCAGTCGGTATACAGTAAAGTACGCATGCACCCAGATGACCAGCACAAGACAGCGCTCACGACACCATTTGGACTGTACGAGTTTGCGCGTATGCCATTTGGCCTGTGCAACGCACCTGCCACCTTCCAGCGTCTGATGCAGACAGTATTTCGCAACGAACTGTACACCATACTGCTGTGCTACTTTAATGACATTGTTGTCTTCGCAGAACACATTTCCGAGCACATACTCGAGTTGGAGTTGAAGTTCTTCCGAAATGAAGTAAACTACCTGGGTCATCGCGTGTCAGCAGAGAGCATTGCAAAATATCGGAGCAAGATCACTAATGTGATGAATTAGCCCACCCCCTTGACACTAAAGGAACTCCGCTCATTCCTCGGTAGTACGGCTCATTCCACCGTACTACCGTCGCTATATGCCACGATTCATACACATAGCCAGCCCTCTACACCAACTAGTAACATCGATGTGTCAGGATGCGAATGTCAAGCCTAGGACGAGCGCCCACGTGAAACTCGGGAATCGGTGGACTCAGGATTGCCAGAATGCATTCAGCACCCTCACTGTCACTGTTCCAGTGCTCGGCTTCGCAGACTAGGCCAAGCTTTTCAATGTGACCGAGGACTTGGTGCAGTTTTGAACCAAATGCAAGAAGGTCGACTCATGATCATTACCTATACCAGTCGCGGGCTGCGTGGGGCCGAACGCAACCAACTATTCGTCAAAGAAGTTGGGCCGTGATCGAGAAGTTTGGTGACTATCTCCCAGGCAGCGAATTCACCATCTACACAGACAACAACCTGTTGACGTACCTGATGAAGAAGACGAAACTTCCTGCTTTGGAGCAGAGGTGGGCTTCTGCATTGGCACCGTTCAATTTTGACATCCGGTACCGTGCGGCGCGTCACGATGCCAATGCTGATGCCCTGTGACGGATGCAACGCCACACTGTGCCGATGGACGACGATGACGTGAGTAGTTGCTTCGAAGCATTGGCTCGATCGACAGCACTCCCTGCTACACTGCATATGAACTTGGTGGAGTCAGCTGTGCAGTGCATACAACAGCCAATCGTTGCGCAAGAAAACGTGACCGGTACACTACCCAACATGCCACCATCACAGATGAGTGAGCTGCAACAGGACGATCCAACGATTGCTAGACTGGTGTCGTTTCGAGCCCGTGATCGCCGACCCGACCGAACCAAACGAATTGCTGAGTCGTCAAAGATTCTGACGTTGTTGAAACAATGGGGTCGCATCGTTGAAAAAAATACACATCTGCAGTGCATAGATACTACACCCTTAGTACACAGCTAGAATACAAAGTAGCCACTGTAACCCCAGTATACATGTATAATGCATTGTCACTACAACTTCAGTACACAGTTGGAACACATAGTTACTGCACTCCCAGTACACAGTTAGAATACATATTTACTACACCATCAGGACACATCTGGAGTACATAGTTACTACACCCTCAGAATACAGCTAGAATACAAAATAGCCACTGTATGCCCAGTACACAGCTATAATGTATAGTCACTATAACTCCCGTACACAGTTAGAATATATAGTTACTGCACTCCCAGTACAAATTAGAATACATGGTCACTGCACCCTCAGTACACATCTAGAATACAACATAGCCACTGTATCCCCAGTACACAGCTATAATGCACAGTCACTACAACTCCAGTACACAGTATACATAGATACTACACTCCCAGTATACAGTTAGAATACATGGTCACTGCACTCTAAGTACGCATCTAGAATACATGGTCACGGCACCCTCAGTACCAATATAGAATACATAATTACTACACCCTCAGTACATATCTAGAATTCATATTTACTACACCTTCAGCAATATCTCCGTATGTAACCCTAAAAACCCTTAGGTCGTATGGAGGTGACGTTATAGCGGACGCCGCGTAGCTGTCATGGCCACGACCTTTGGTCCCGCCCGGAAGGGTCATGGTCATTCGGAATTGAGCCGTCGAAAAGATGGCCGCTGCACAGTTCCTTCCCTTGACACGAAATTTTACTTAGATTATTTGGCCAAGTCGTGCAATAACTATGCATTCTAGGTGGGTAATTCGGGTGCAGTGACTATGCAATCTAACAGTGTAATTGGGATGCAGTGAATATGTATTTTAGCTGTGTACTGTGGGAAGTGACTATGTACTCTAGATGTGTATTAAGGGTGTAGTAACTATGTACTCTAGATGTGTACTAAGGGAGTAGTAACTATGTTTTCTATGTGTACTGAAGGTGCAGAGACCATGTATTCTAGATGTGTACTGAGGGTGCAGTAACCATGTATTCTGACTGTATACTGGGAGTGCAGTACCTATGTATTCTAACTGTGTACTGGAGTTGTAGTGACTATGCATTATAGCTGTGTAGTGGGGAAACAGTGTCTATTTTGTATTCTAGATATGTACTGACTGTGTAGTAACTGTGTATTCCAGATGTGTTCTAAGGGTGCAGTGAACATGTATTCTAACTGTTTACTGGGGGTGAAGTAACTATATATTCTAACTGTGTATTGGAGTTGTAGTGACTATGCATTATATCTGTGTACTGAGGATTCAATGGCTATTTTATATTCTAGCTGTGTAGTGAGGGTGTAGTAACTATGTACTCTATATGTTTAACGAGGGTGCAATAACTATGTATTTTAACTGTGTACTGGAGTTGTAGTGACTATGTATTATACATGTGTACTGGGGATTCAGTGGCTATTTTATATTCTAGCTGAGCATTCAGGGTGTAGTACAGCTATATATATATATATATATATATATATATATATATATATATATATATATATATATATATAAATATATTACAACTATGTGTTGGGGTGCAGTGACTATGTATTATCGTTGTGTACTGAGAAATACATTTAATAGTACAGTTGTAGGTATGGTGAAAATTACAGTTAGGGGTACAATTACGGGTATGGTGAGACTTACATTTAAAGGTACAGTTATAGGTATGGTGAGAATTACGGTTAAGGAAATAACTGTGGTGGTGTTGATGGTGGTGGTGTTGTTGTTGGTGGTGGAGGTGTCGAGAATTACAGTTAAGGGTACACTGAAGTGTATGGTGAGAATTACAGTTAAGGGTATGGAGAGAATTATAGCTAAGGATGGTGAGCATTATAGCTAATGATACAGGTAAAGGTATGGCGAGAATTACAGCTAGGGATACAGTTAAGGGTACTGTGAGAAATACAGTTAAGAGTAGAGTTATATATATGGATAGAATTACATTTAGGGGTTCAGTTAAGGTTACAGCGAGAAATACACTTAAGAGTACATTTCTAGTTATGGCGAGAACGACAATTGCGGGTACAGTTAGGTGTGTGTTGAGAATTGCAGTTAAATGTACATTTACATGTATGGCGAGAATTAGAGTTAAGGGTACAGTTACGTTTTGAGGCGGTCCTCCAATTATGGCAGCGAGATAAAACACCGGGTGAGAGTACAGTCGTCAAAAAAGAGTTTATGTAATGGATATGATACACACAGCATTTTAATTGCACATGACGGGTTTATCGTTCAACTTGATCAGTAATGTTACGCTAATAAAGACCATATATTCACTTACCTTTTACATTTAGCATTATTGATAGGTTGCTTTGTAATGTTATAATAATAAACACATGATGAATACACCGCTTGCATATATGTATTGTGACCTACTGTAACATATAGCGTTGCCCTCTGCTAGCCACCTACTCGTAAAAACAACATCGCTCGCTTGTTGCAGGTCGCTGTTTCAATCCTAAAAGCAGTCTGGTATGCATGGCCTAGTCATAAAAAGTACGGTGGTCAGTCGCTGCTAGTATGTATACTGTTCAAAAACCGCCTCCTCTCACTCGCTGTCTGTACGTCGACCACCAAGTCCATGCCTTTTTAAAATAAGTTTTAATGGCAGTGGAAAATAATGGAAAGTTCTGGTGAATATGTCCACAACCAGGAATGTTTTGTGTAGTCGAATCCTGTTGCAACACAACAGGATTCGAACCTGTTCAAAACACCAAAAAACTAACTACCCCTCGTCGACGATACCAAGATGTCCACTCCCTTACAACGCAAAGGTATGAACTTTGATCCCTGGCAGAGGACTCTTTGACTATCCTTGACCAGTCCTTTCTTCGGTAGGGAGCGCTGATGATGATAATGTAGTGCTATAGTCAACGGGCGCGCTGATGTCCAGTGAGCGATAATACACCTATTTCCCTGTACTCTCACACATACATCATCCGGGTTTTCCCCAATGTCTATTTTAGTTACCACTGAACATGGACCCACTCTTGATATACCAAATCCACTGACCTACTACTCACTGCGATTGGGAAAAAACGTCACACCCTCTTTGTCTATTCACCCGGTAATTTGCTTGATACGTCATACCGTGAATGTGTGTTAACATTATTATTATTAGTGTGCGTGCGTGCGTGCGTGCGTGTGTGCATATATACTCTATATAACATTTAATGCATGTGGTAGTGGGATGGCATTGACCTCCGTTAACACAGTGCAAAGGGAAGTAACCCTATTACTACAAAGCGGCTGATGAGGTGGGTGCGGATGACTGAAGCGGAAAGTAGTGTTTTCCGCATTACTTTAATTTGCAGATGATCGATTTATGTTTAATATACGGTCATGGCTGCGTAAGTAAAATTGAATGTGTTAATTATTCCTCACGGTGTCACACATGGTTGTTACATCGTTTATATCGTTACGTCCTAACCACAGGAATACCCCCTATGAAGAACGCCTGAAAGAATGTGGTTTAACAACTCTAGAGACAAGGAGGTTAAGAGGAGATCAGATTGAAGTTTTTAAGATATTGAATGGGTATGAAAATATTGATAGAAATATGTTTTTCTCACTCAAGAAGGATAGCAGAACTAGAGGACATGAGGTAAAATTAGTAAAGGATCAATGTAGATTGGACATCAGGAAGCACTCGTTCTCACAGAGGACAATAAATGAATGGAACAAATTGTCTACAGATTGTGTAACTGCTAGCAGCGCGAATATGTTTAAAAACAAGGTTGACACGCATCTCAGGAGGGCGGGTTATAAGTTGATGAACATTGTTGGACTCTCGATAAGCCAATGGCTTCCTTGTCCACTTGCCATCTGGGCCTTTGGCTTGGATGGCAAATCTTGTTAAATCTTGTTAAATGTCCATTGCATATACGTGTCTGATATGATCAGATGTCAACGTTTCATGTTCAACCTCCCTGAGACTTATGTAAACAATACTTGAATGATATTTAAAATTACTTGATTACCAAGGCATTGTTAACGTACACCCCCCCACCCCCCCCCCCCCCCCCCCACCCGGTCCAACAAACGCACCCGCTGTCTTATTTATCAGCCCACAACAACCGAACATATATAACTTAACAACTGAAATTACGCATTAGTCTCCCGCCACACATCAGCAAATATATCTTAATCGATTTAGTCAACTATGCCACCTGCCCTCCCTTTATCCGTTGAAAATGAAACTCGGCCATATGCACTCTCACCATGGGCGTACGGAGGCTGGGGGCAAGGGGGGCATATGCCCCCAACTGGATCTGGATGTTTGTAAAATTTAGATATTTTATGACAAGTAGATTATTTACTATTTGTGTTAAGTAGATCATCTAGTATATTTGTTAACTAATTATATACAATTATATTATTACTGTTCATTGAAAGTAAACATTTTGGTAAGTGTAAAGATTTCTAGTCAAAATCTGACAGTTCCCCCCTGGAGAAAAGCCTGCGGACACTCACTTAAGGTTGGTACTACCTTAAAATCAAGTAGCGATATTAAATTCTCATGCAATACGACAGTCAGACTTTGCTGCGCTACACATAAACATTTTATATTTTGAGAGATTGGTTGTGCTACTAAAGGCGATATCAGCATCAATCGGTGCAACCTGTTTGTATAATATATGGAATATAACTAACTAACATTATCTCATCTACTTAATCCATAGAATGGTCCATGCAGTTGTTTGTAGTGACTACTTTCGATAAACTAATACTGTCGTTGATGATTACGCAAGTCATATCGACTAGTTTTTAGACAATGAGCGGAAATCCGCGTCGTACTCCAAAAGTCACGTTATGTTATCAGAGACACTTTAAACAGTTGTTTTACATGATTTTGCGCCTCGTTTGCATATGATGATTTTTTAAGAGATACTCGTAATAAACATTTCTTCACACAATGCTTAGCGTGCTAAACGAAAGATTGAAAAAAAATTACGTCTTCTATAATTGGCTTGAATGTATTTAACATGTGACATATGTATTTATTTTGAGCCATCTCAATTGGATCGATACTTGAAAGAAAACGCTGGATAATCGCGCGTACCAAAACAAATAACGTTTTGCGTTTTTATGCTGTTTTGGAACTTCAAGATGACTGCGGCATTTGCACGTTGAAGCCATTACGTAAACATAGACACTAGCAACTTATTGCGTCACTGCAACGTTATTGTGTTTCTAGAAAATGTTTCAATACAGACAATATCCACAATTGTATGCAACTGAAATTGGCAGATTTCTTGACTACAATCAAGAGTTTACCAAATGAAATGACGATGTTCAGAATCTGCACATCGAATGTAAGCTGTGGCAGTGGTGAAATGGTTAGTGGCGCCACTGGTGGGGAGTTTGCCTAGGTCGCGGAAGAACGTTTCCAAACTCCCCGACAGTGGTCAGTGGTGCCACTCAGCATACTACCAATTCAAAATGGACAGTGTTGAGTGGTATGTTGACAGGGCAATGCGATTGTTGTTTACGACTTGCTACGTCATTACAACTGTGAACTTGAGTATATACGTAATTTTTTTCAAACAAAAACGAACGCTATTTTGTTCATGTACACAATTTCGATACAAACACTGTCCACAAATGAAATTGAGACATCTATTGAAAAAAATTAGAAGTTTACCAAATGAAATGACGATGTTCAGAATCTGCACATCGAATGTAAGCTGTGGCTGCGGTGAAATCGTGATTTACTTTACATTCACTATGTGGCGCCACTGTCGGAGAGCTTGGAACGTTTCACGTTGCTCGTTAATTGTCGTGACTATCTGAGACGTCGGTTCGTAGACGCTGACGGCCGCGTTCCTGTTCACAATTCTGCTTAATGATTCTGTTTTGTTGCGCCTCTTAGCTCAGATTCCTGACATTGAGGACATAGGAGCTATAGAAATTCATTATTATCTTCATTCAACCGCAATATAATTATATCGCTAAACATATTAATTTCTATCTGACAGTACATTCACACGGAACCAGACTGATATGGAGTTCTCCAGCACATATATATCATGGTTATTGTCCTGGAACAAGCGAAACCATTACGGATACATATTTTAGCGGAACAATAGAGCAATGTTACCACAAAGTGGCCTAAATGCTCAGCCCGTATACCATTACTTAAATGATATGCTTACTTCTAGCTTTAGCTCTGGTCAGCTAGCCTTTCTTATTTGGTAACGGTCACGCCCTCCGTACTGGCCAACTGCGATGGACAGCCTGGCATCGATGTCCAGGAATTATCTGACTATTCACCCACACTGCGAGGCTGAATTCGTCTAGTTCTTGACATCTAGACTCGATGACCCCGGCCCCAGGACTATGCTAGGTGGAATTAATTGTCCCGATTGCCGACCATCCAAGCTAATGCTGGACATAACTTAGATGTTTCAATGAAATAAAGTAATACTATGACATCATGCAAACCTAATATCCCATAGCATAGTAACTCCAAACTTCGCGGAAATAGATCGAAACAAAAATGATATAACTGTCACTGCAAACATGACCCATATTAGGCGAACACAAATATAATTTTAGTTAACATTAATCTATGAATAAAATATGTTAATGAACCAATCCATAACGTGGCTTAAACCCTACCATCTATCATGGAACAATGCTAATTTTGCACGTTAAAGTGTACACATTTGGTTGTATTCCAAGTTGAAAAGGGTACAATGTTGACAAATGTTTAAGACACGTTTGGGGTCAATTAGATAAATTATCAAGGATGGTATACTGGTTACATATAGAGTGCCCCCCCCCGTGACTGCCACTGACAGAACGACCAAACACCGCTGCTTGATGCTGACAGTGTCAACTCGAAGCGGATTATGTAAACAAAGACAACACCCAGTGTTATAATGAGAAGTCGAGAATAGCAGTAGACGAACTTCTATAACAAGAAATGTACAACGTATAAGCGCTGACGCAGACAGACAGTGTTAAAGTGTGAACGCTAGTAATAATGCAAGAAAATGGTTAAGAAAACGTCGGTGAACACAACTGACGTTGTAAGGATCGATCCCTGTCTAGTCGTTGTTGGGCGCGTGCGCGAGAATCGATTCTCACAAAGTTCGAAATTCGCTCGCCAGATTCATTCACGTCTAGAATGAAATCAGTTGTAACACCAGTTGTCCAGGTATCGTCTAAATTAGAGATTTTAGAGATTTATTCGACAGCAAGTCACTTCACATACATTTCACAATCACATAAAATCGCCATCCCGGCACATCAGTACACCGTACGTACCATCGGTTGAAATTAAAACAGTTCGTAATTTAGAAATCAAACGTAACGCTAGTGCAAGCCAGCTTGGCTTGTCTATGCGGAAATTTTAAAGCCTGAATGTTGGGAGCATTTTCGTAGCTTCCCTCGTGTTTCGGTGAAATTGTTTGCCGCGCTCCCTGAGTGCGCAAACCTGTAACCTTTTAAAGCAAGTAAATGGCATTCCCAGAAGTTTATAATACCAACGTACGCATGCGGGAACCTCTCCTGATTCCGCCAAAATCATCCAAGACCATCTCACGCATGCGTGAACAGGCCGACGCCACACAACCTCCCAGAAGAAAGCCCATTTGCATTTTCACATAAATGAATTTAAGTGACAGCGGCGCATAAAGGATTTTATGCGAGATAACAAGGCAATGAAGGCGATTTGAGGATAGACCTTTTATGGTAGAGAGAGTATTGGCCTAATTACTCGCTCACGCGTATGGATACACCAACCACGTGACCTAGAGCCAGCCTCTCTCGATTTCCAAGTTAGCTTGTGTCGTTGTGAGACCTTTGCGCTGCAAATATTTCCGAATTTCTATTGTTACAGATTAATCGTTATCGCTGAATTTGTTGATTTTATTGCAAGATCAGTTTTGTTGTTCGGTTTATTGTGTTCAATCTTATCGGATATGTTTCGCTAGTGTGTTTCAGGTGAGTTTCTGCTGCAAAGATCATCCGCCATTTTGTTACCTCCGACCCTTGGACTGCGGAAGGTAATCGTCAGTCGTTTACGCATAATTTGTTACGATTATCGTGACGATGGCGACTAAACCTTTGGTTTTAGTTCTGGGCGATAGCCACGTTTACTGGTTGGAGCGTTTTGTCGCATCAGGATCTTTCCGCGGGGGCGGAGACTATCGGGGCGGTACGGTTACCACTATGGAACAGGACCGGGGTTTGGCCCGGTGGCACAATCGGTTAGCGCGCCTTACTTATAAACAGTACCGCCTGGCAACAAGCTACCGCCTGGCAACAGGCGGGGCAGACTGATATATGCGGAGGTTGTGAGTTCGTTCCTCACCCGGGGCACATCTTACGTGATGGATAGCATAGTCCCTTCTCAGCGAACATCACTTGGTTGTGGTCCCTGCGCTGTATTGGGCATATTAATCTCTTTAATTTATGGTTATGACGCCTGCAGGTGGCATGGGTAATTTCTGAGGTTACTCCTTGGGGTGTGATGGGCCTGGTAGCTTTAATCGGGATTATTAAACCATACAGTGGCGTTGAGGTCAAGATTTTGTTTCCTATGGTATACAGGGCAGATATTTTTCACTTTATTACTCTCCTGTCCACCATACGGTGTAAATGGTCGGATTGTTATATTGGTCCCTACGGTGTAAAGGGTTTGTTCATTTTCAATTGTTCTATTCCGTCATACGGTGTAAATGGTCGGATTATTATATTGGTCCCCACGGTGTACAGGGCATGTTCATTTTAAATTTTTTCTATTCCACCATACGGTGAAAATAGTTGGACTATGAACGTGGTCCCTACATTTTTCAGGGCATGTTAATTTGAATTTTCTTATTCCGCCATACGGTGTAAATGGGCGGAGTAGGGGAATGGCCCTATGGTGTACAGGTCAATTTTAATTTTATTCCGCCATACAGTGTAAATGGTCGGTGTATGATTTTTGGCCCTATGGTGCACAGGGCATTTTTTTTTTTGTATTCCGCCATACGGTGTAAATGGTCGGACTAGAGGAATGGCCCTATGGTGTACAGGTCAATTTTAATTGTATTCCTCCATACGGTGTAAATGGTCGGTGTATAATCTTTGGCCCTATGATGTACAGAGCATTTTTTTATTTTCGTATTCCGCCATACGGTGTAAATGGTCGGTTTATGTTCTTTGGCGCCCTATGGTGTACAGGGCATGTTTTTATTTTATTCCGCCATACGGTGTAAATGGTCGGTGTATAATCTTTGGCCCTATGGTGTACAGGGCATTTTAAATTTTATTCCGCCATACGGTGTAAATGGTCGGTGTATAATCTTTGGCCCTATGGTGTACATGGCATTTTTATTTTTCTTATTCCGCCATACGGTGTAAATGGTCGGTGTATAATCTTTGGCCCTATGGTGTACAGGGCATTTTTATTTTTCTTATTCCGCCATACGGTGTAAATGGTCAGTTTATGTTCTTTGGCCCTATGGTGTACAGGACAGGTTACTTTTAATTTTTCTTGTGCCGCCATACGGTGGGTATGGTGGCTGTGATGGTGTTTCCCACAGTGTACAGGGCATAGTAATCATTAATTGTCTTATTCCGCCATACAGTGTGAATGGTCGGTTTATGCTATCGTTCCTACGCTAGGTAGTGCATGTTAATTTTAATTTATTGTTCCACCATACAGTGTAACTTGTCTGACGATAACATAGGTCCCCGTGATGTTCATGGCATGGTAATTTTATTATTCCGCCATTCGGGGTAAATGACCGGTTTACACTATTCGTCCCTAAAGTGTACATTGCATGGTAATTTTCATTTGTCTGATTCCACCGTACAGTTGGATTACCGGAGCGGGTATCGTTGTAGTATGTGAGTGGATAATGTTGGTCAAGGGTTAACCGTGGTCCCTAGTTTGTAATGACACAGCGTACATAAGGTTCACATTACTACGATTGGGTGCAGTGTTCAACTTGAACAGTAAATGTTACAGCAACGGAGCAACTTCATCATGAGATGCGCGTGATGCGGGAGATGTTGCGTGTAGCGCTGCAACAGGTAAGTCCTACGAGTGGTTACGACGCGGTTGCGTCAGCCTCTGTTGATCGCCAGGTGGCGGCATCATCCGCAGTGACCCCATCGAGTCATCCGGTCGTCCGGCCACCTATTGCCGTTGGTCGCCAGGTGGTGGCACCTGCTGCTCCAGCGCCTGTGCCCTCGACGAGTGGACAAGCCGATATTCACTCTGCCTCCAGTGCTCGTCAAGCGGCGACTTCCGTGGCTCCTGAGCCAGTGCCCTCATCGAGTCGTCAGGATACTGGCATGGTGGATCCTCCTTGGCCGACAACCGACCGCTTGATGGAGACACCCACTGACCTTCCTGTCCCAGGTATCGTGGATGCTTTGAATATTCTACCGGGCGCAACGCAGGAAAGGGTGTCCAGCTTTGTTTCAAGAGCCACATTTCCATCGTTCGATATTGGTAATTCAGTAACTGTAAACAACTACTTCTAACACCTTCGCACTCCAATTTTGAAATGACGGGCACTTGTTTCACTAGCGATCCCATGTGCAAAAGTGTTTTCAGCTTTTGTGAAAGTGGCATAGTATATTAGTAATACTATTATTACATAAGGCACAAACCACACTGATCAGTACGAACAGAGAGGTTTCTGTATTCCGTGGGGTGTCAACGGAGAAGGTTTTGTATTACGTGCCAGGGATGTGTAAAGGGAGAAGTTGGGTCACACCACTCAGTGGGAAAATATTGAAATTTTTTCTAACTAAACTAGTTGTGGTTATTTCCATGCATGGTAAAAGGATAATAATTTTGGATAAGTCATGCAGTGGAAATGGCACAAGTGTATTCCGTGCGGTGTAACTGGAGCAGTTTTTTCTATTTCATGCGGTGTAAACGAGGAAATTGGATTAAGCCATGCAGTAAGAATATTGAAAATGTAACTAATCTGTGCGGTGGTAGTGGAGCAGTTTTGTCAACCCATGCTGTGAGTAAGCGGATCTAAATTTAAATTTAAATTTAAATTAAATTAAATTAAATTAAATTAAATTAAATTAAATTAAATTAAATTAAATTAAATTAAATTAAATTAAATTAAATTAAATTAAATTATAATTATAATTATAATGTTAATTTTAATTTTAATTTAATTTTAATTTAGCCCATGCTGTGAGTAAGCGGATGTAAATTTAGTTAATCCATGCAGTGATAGGGAGAAGTTTTTGTTATTTCCATGCGGTGTCACGGGTGTAAATAAAAAGATAATGTTTGCTAAGCCATGTGGTGTAAATGGCACAATTGTATTCCGTACTTTGAAAATGGAGGGGTTTCTGTATTCCGTGCGGTGTAAACGGAGAAGTGATATGGCGAAGTTTGTTGTTTCCATGCGGTGTAAATGGAAATTATTTTTTGTTAAGCCATGCGGTGTAAATGGCACAATTGTATTCCATGCAGTGTAAATGGAAATTAACTTTTGTTAAGCCATTTGGTGTAAATGGCGCAATTATACTCCGTGCGGTGTAAACGGAGCAGTTTCGGTAGTCCGTGCAGTGAAAACGGAAAGTGATATGGAGACGTTTTGTTATTTCCATGCGGTGTAAATGGAAATTAACTTTTGCTAAGCCATCCGGTGTAAATGGCACAATTATATTCCGTGCTGTGTAAACGGAGCAATTTCTGTAGTCCGTGCGGTGAAAACGGAAAGTGATATGGAGAGGTTCTGTTATTTACATGCAGTGTAAATTGAAATTAACTTTTGGTAAGCCATGAGGTGTAAATGGCTCAATTGTATTCCGTGCGGTGTAAACGGAGCAATTTCTGTAGTCCGTGCGGTGAAAACGGAAAGTGATATGGAGACGTTTTGTTATTTCCATGCGGTGTAAATGGAAATTAACTTTTGCTAAGCCATCCGGTGTAAATGGCACAATTATATTCCGTGCTGTGTAAACGGAGCAATTTCTGTAGTCCGTGCGGTGAAAACGGAAAGTGATATGGAGAAGTTCTGTTATTTCTATGCAGTGTAAATTGAAATTAACTTTTGGTAAGCCATGAGGTGTAAATGGCTCAATTGTATTCCGTGCGGTGTAAACGAAGCAATTTCTGTAGTCCGTGCGGTGAAAACGGAAAGTGATATGGAGAGGTTCTGTTATTTACATGCGGTGTAAATTGAAATTAACTTTTGGTAAGCCATGCGGTGTAAACGGCACATTTATATTCCGTACGGTGTAAACGGAGCAGTTTCGGTAGTCCGTGCGGTGTATACGGAGATGGTGGATTAACCCATGCATTTGGATGTATATTTGAGACGTTTTGTTATTTCCATGCGGTGTATATGAACGCTAACTTTTGTTAAGCCATGCAGTGTAAATGGCACCATTGTACTATGTGCGGTGTAAGCGGAGAATTGATATGGAGAAGGTTTATTTCGATGCGGTGTAAATGGCACAATTGTAGTCCGTGCGGTGAAACGGAGGAGTTTCTATATTCCATGCTGTGTATATGGAAAATTGAGTGAATCCATGAAGTGGACAAATTACTGAAATTTTACTAATCCGTGCAGACGAGGCGGAACAGTTTTGTTACCCCTTGCAGGGAGAAAACAGACATAAATATGTTTTGTTTTGTTATGTCCATGCATTGTAATTTGAGTATAAATTTTATTAAGGCATGCAGTGTAAATGGCACAATTGTAGATCCCTTTATATTCCGTGCGGCGAATAGAGAAGTTTTTGCATTCCATGTACTATTTAAGCCATATAGTGTAAATGGCACAATTTTCATGATAATATAGGTGACCGTACGTTAATGTTTAGTTATGGTTTAATGGTAGTTCATAATATGTAATGACACAGCTGGTCCTGGGTACCACAATTAATAATTACAGATGCTGCCACAAGTGGCAATCAGGCAGCGACACCGATGGCGCGTTGAGCCAGCAGGGGGCTGCAGCAGCTGCTTCTACACCACACCTTCAACAATTGGTCAAGGGGCTGGTAGGTTGCTCCCCATGGATGGCCTGCTGGAAGCGGCCATAAATCTTCACGTATCAATACTGTTGCTTAGATGTAGGTGCATGGTGTGACATTGTCGCCGATACTCTGGAGAGTGGCAGAAATGATAGTTTAATAATTGTAATTGTTGCTGGTACAATGAGTCGACAGCTTAAACTGGTGTCAGTATGTAGTGGTATTATGGTGGTTGCAATCTAAGCACAGTAGTAAGCTGGGTCCGCAATCATTACAAGTAAATGACCAGCGTATTGTGGGCACATCCATTCATCCTGCCACATTACGCATTTTTTCCTTCCCGGTCAGGGGTTCTAGGCAGGCTATATTATTTGCATATGCAGACGGCACTCTAATGCTGCGGAGGGAGTTTGATGCTATATGAAAGCACCTGCTGGAATTCTGTGGATTGAGTAGTAAAGTTTTAAGGGTCTTAGTTTCAGAATGGGAGCAGCCACGTCAGCAGCTCGTAGGGTGAGTCAGACGCGCAAATTAGAACAGCGGGTAGATGGGTTTCAGATGCTTTCCGCAGAAACATTCGTATATCGTAAGGTGCTGCATACAGGTCAGGCTGTACCTGTTATCCATCTGGGCAAGGGTGGACTATAGAGATAGTGCCTAGATTCGGTCAGTGGCGGAACCAGCAGCACTAACTTCGTCATCTGTGTTGATCTATGTTAACTATCATTGTATGTTGCAGGTTCGTGGTGTGACGATGTAGTCAAGACTCTGCCAGTAGCGGAGTCGGCAGCTATCATCGGGTTTATTGTGTATACGTTGCAGATCCACTGTGAGAATGTGGCTGATGCTCTGACAGCGGCGGAGTGTTGGCTAGGTTCGAACTGTGGGCAAGGCGGGGGAGGGGGTGCAGTCGAGGCCCTGACAGCGGCGGGGTCAACAGCTGCATCTCTACCTGCACGCGCCAGTGTTTATAATTATGGTGGGGGTCGGTCACAGAGGGTGACCTAGTGGCGGAGTGACCCCCACCGATACCATGTGAATTGTATATAAGTCAGTAGTGGTACAGATAGTACTGGTAGTGGGTAGCTGATAGGCATGATTTACTAATTATGTGTAAACACCTTTTGGGGGCCGGCATGCTTGCTGAGATTATTGGATGTATCTTATTTTGATGGTGTATGTTTGCCTGTATCCTGCTCCTTAATTAATAAATCTAAATGTCATTCTTTTGCCTATTTCAATATACGCTGGACTTGTGTTGTTATTTTGCATAATTATTATATATGTACGGTGTGGGTGGCTGTCCTACATATTGCCAAACTGTCTCCCGCCCGCTTATGGGTTAGGCCAGGGGAAGGGGGAGATGTTGAAGAAACCGGTTGAGAATTCATTAATAAACTTTTAGGCACGTGCCACGGGGAAGGGCGTCCACTTTCGACATACGCCCTTAGGCATGCGTTCGGACGAAATATCCATTACTCACAATTGAACTTTTGCCCCCAAGTCTACATAAACATCCTGGATTTTCTGAATAGCAAAATTAATATAATTATATCTATATTAACCGCGTAATGAAGGCAATGGCTTTACAACTTGTTGACTAAACAAGGAACTGGGTCACCGGTTTCGTTTACACCCGCGTTAGTGAATTTATAAGTCAACAACACGGGAAGATCTCGACCCATACCCTTTCCAACTCATAGTGTCTATAAATATAAAACGCAAACCATCGTGCCTCACAAGCGCATGACCCACTAATTGTGGGGGGTAATCTGGATGAAACTGTACAAAACCGGGGAACAGTCCAACACTTGCATTGGCTGAAGATGGGATTGTAATTGAAAGACGGAATATATCACTACAAATAACACTAATATTAATAATAGAAGTATTTATATAGCGCCGTCTCATGCACTTTACATACATGCAATCATAACTTATTAAAATATGATTAATTACTTCCTACCATAAATAATATAAAATAAAACAATAAATGTATATATTTAATAATAAAATAGTAATAAGAAATTCATATAAACATTTTCATCATCAAAAGCTACTCTAAAAAAGATGTGTTTTTAAAAGTGTTTTACACTGCTGCAGTGTATTATCTGTCCAAACACCCTCGGGCTAACCCGGTGTGACTGGATAATCAGCTGTCATACAACTAACCGACTCATTACTATTCGAACCTTGACGCAATAATGATGGTTCAGCAGAGGGAGGGAGGGAGGGAGGGAGGGAGGGAGGGGGAACACAGAACGAGACAGACAGACAGCGAAACATACAGAACTACAGACAGACAAAATACCAAAACATTATTGGGATGTGACCAAATGCTTGTACAAATAACGCATTATCATTAAGATGAGAACGTGTGCATATTCGCGTCATTTATGGAACAATTACCAGCAAACATATACAAGTGTAAAATAGAAGAAACTACAAGAATTGCGTATACATCATGAGCATTCGGAGAGAGAGGGAGAGGGAGAGGGAGAGGGAGAGGGAGAGGGAGAGGGAGAGGGAGAGGGAGAGGGAGACACAGTGGCGTATCTAGGTTCTCCCAAAGGGGAAGCCGGGGGGGGGGCAAAAGGGGAGGCCAAAACGGGAAAAATAAAAACGTATCTCTAGCCTAAAGTAGGGCAACCGTAAAATACACGAGCAATGTCTGCGAACATCACATTGGCGTCCGCATCATTTCAAACAGTTTAATGAAATAAATAAAAAATTATTTCTGCAAAGCAATACTTTAATAGTGCTTACCCTTTTTTATTTATTAGTCTTGTCATGTATAACATAATAAAATGGCATTCCTTATTTTCCTAGTTTGCACTAAGACTACTGGTAGTAGCAGACCTGCCAAGTCTTCCGCTTTTGGCAGAAGATCTTCCGCTTTTTCGGGTTTTTGAGAAAATCTTCCGCTATTCCGCTATGCTTTGAAAACCTTCCGCTTTTTTCCGATTTCCCCGGTGATCGCAGACCAGCTGCTTGAGACCAGAGTGTGGGAATGACACTGAACTGTGGCAGTATCGACTCATCCATAGACCGGTCCACCCGTCTTTTGGACGTGTAAAATGCGTAAAGTGCGTTTTTGGACGGGTAAAGATTTATTTTGGACGGACTAGCCCGTCCATGTCGTTTTTATAATCCGACATACCCGTTATCCAACGCAATGCTTACTACAACGTGTGGCAAATTCAGTTGACAGGCAAATTCAGACTGTGAGAAATAGGTCAAGCCAATATAATTTTCTTGGAAGCCGGCCGCCCGCCAGTAATTACATTGTATCCACCTGCCACTCAACATCTTTGATGTGTGTGGGGAAACCCAAAACAAACAGAACTTAATGATTTTACATGTTTCTACATAAAACATCATAAAAACAATACTGCTCAACATATTTGATTCATGTTTGCTTAATTTATGTTAAAGCTTACACATATGGCTACATTTGTCCCACTGGATATAGGGACATTCAGCAACTCATAAATTATCTAGTAGCAGGTTGAAATATGTTTATTATTTGCTTTGTGTTTTGATACTCATTTTAAAAATCGTCAACGTTTGACATGGTTCTACAAAAACCGTGATGCAAACAAAACTGTTCAACGTATTTGATTAATATTTGCTTTATTGTATAGCTTACATCTTTGGCTACATTTTCACCACTGGATGTAGGGACATTCAGCCGCTCTAAAATTGTTTGGTAGCAGGGTGAAATCTGCTTTCAGTTTTGATGACATTTTTAATTTCAGATAGTAATGTTCCCATGATTACATAATGTGTTGTAGTTATTATCATTCTATTATAGAAAATAGTATCTTAGCAACCAACAAAATGATACCTCATTCATACTTTTATGATGATAATTTGCAGAGCTATGATGTTTTAATTGTGGGTGGTACAGTATTCCCAGGCACTGAATGGACTCACGTTAGAAGACGATCTATGTTTGTCAGTTGTTATTTTGAATTATTAATGATTATTATTTATGATGCACACAATATGTACAGGTAAATGTATTGGTAGTTACCCCTGTCTTTTAAGACTTAGTCAAATGATTATGTAAGTAAATATACATATATATTTTTATCGTATTGTTAACTTGATTATATATGAATATTATACTTACATTTTTGATCACGCGACCGAGCGCGCGATCGAGCGCGCACATCCATTTTGTTACATTCTGAAAATATTTTGGACTGGCAAAATTTTTTTTATCCCGGATGAGCCCGAGTGGCAGTGGCTAGTTTTAGCAGTTCTTTTAAATTGTACGCCATGTTTGTTATTTCATTGGCATTGGTCGCACTTTTTTGTTGTACATTTTTGTTTTCCAAATTTTTTCAATATAAAATTTGGTTGTTTTTCCGAGCAAAAAGTCTTCTGTGTTTTTTGTACAGTAAGAGGAAGATCTTCTGCTTTTTGTTCATAAAATATTGGCAGGTCTGTAGTAGCTATACTCACAGCTAAATTCTGTGCTTGTGCAAGAATCTCTTGAAGCCCCACCTGCAAGATAACAGTATAACATACACAATAACATATACAAGGCAATATGAGGTGTATCAATGCAGTGTCATTGTTTAGTTCAGGGTTGGCAAAACTATCAATATACAATTATAATTAGTGTGCAATATATCCTCACTGCCTGAGACAAAATCTTCATCCTCTGCACTGTCATCCAGCCTGTTGCCTGTATTACTCCCTGCAGCAACCTCTGGGATAACCGAATTCTCTTCATAACAGTCCGTACCCTACAAATAATAGATAAGTAATTTATTTGTTAAACCTAGATCATTATTTTCAATTATCACCATAAAAGATGTAGGACAATAGCACAATAATTACAACACAGCAAATTGTGTATATCACACAGGGTTGGCAAATTCCCGGGAATAAACGGTTTTTGACAGCAGCTACAAAAACGCCTAGGTCTCACTAAAGCAGCAAAACTTATGTCATGCTACCAAACACTTTGTGGCAGCACTGAGTTAGACTGGTAGAGCCACCAAGTCCCCACTGCACTGTGACACAGGCACAAATGCCGTACAATAACATTAAACAGAACTACATCAGGTTCAAGCTTGATTTACAAACTTACCTGCAATTGCAAACATGTGTTGATCAATTTGCAATACAGCTTCAAATCTTCAAATATAATCCTTTTAAGAGTTGTCCCTGTTTTTACAACTATTTAAGGTTTTCCCAGGACGTTTTTACCGCCAGGTATTTACCGGGGTGGGAAAAAGGTGACAATCCTGATATCACATTATGACCTTGATAAAAAGTTGAGACTTGCAGTAACAATTTAAATAAAACGGTGATGAAAAAACACATCTTGACTTACAACTTCTTCACTTTCATCATCAGTGAACGGATTCGATGTGAACTCATCTGCAAATGAATGTTTTTTTACTTTTAATATGATTCACATTTAGCAAATAGCTTTGTTCTTCCACAACAGGTCATGCCTTATTTAACTAATTCCAAATAGTACAAAATAATATGAATAACATGTCTAACACGCGTATTATGCATAATATAGTTCAAACCTTTATCAACATCATTCAACGTTGTAGTCTGAAATATAAAACTGGCACTATACACATGGAAATATGTTTACACATAACTGCTATGCTAAACATAGCACTAGTTGTAGCAGGAAACCTTAGTAATAAATTACCATTAATTGTACTGCAGTACATCCTATCCTAAATGTATTACTACCAGAGTTGTTTGGTTTAAATCATTTGATTTAAATCACTGATTTAAATCTTGATTTAAATCACTCCAAATTTTTATCATTGATTTATGATTTTTTTACTTCCAATTTTTTTAATCGCTGATTTATATGAATTTAACACAAATAATTGTTTACAAGCATTGAGATCAACAAAGTTTTATATGTTTTTTAATACAAAAACACAAAGTGTGCACACTTGTGTAGCTGTATTGATACCAGATAGCCTGATAGTCTAATATTTTATGACATTGTGTATGTTTGAGCTATTCCCTTTCTGAATGCAGTGAAGCCACACAAACTTGTCTTCCAGAGGAAGTATCTTTTCAAGTCAGAAGCCCTGAGTTAAAGTCCACTTAGAGTTTGTGCTAGTTGTTACCAATTCAGTATGTTGACTCAAGTGAGATAGTCTGGGCTACAATTGTTTAATAATGTACCAGTTTGCTGTCTGGTTGGAGACCCTTAGAGTGCACAGAGCCCTGGACAGGTGCTAATCCACCCTCTCAGCAAACAATAATTAGCACTGCTACAGCCACAGACACACAGCATGCTTTCCTTTCCAAGACAGATTATTCAACTACAGGGGGTGAGGCCTTGTAGACATTGTCTAAAGTCTTTATATAAGCAAACATCTTGTAACCTCTGTTAAGACAAGTACCAAATCGATTTGAATAGAACAGGTTTGAAAGAGTTTATAAATATAATTATCTATATAAATGTCTATATACCAGATTAAAAAAAAAAAAAAAAAATTAAAAAAATCCGATTTAAATAAAAAAAATCCGATTTTTTTTTTAACCCTGCACACAAAAGTGCGAAAACATTTTAAAGTATAAGATAATTTTAGTATATATTATGTGCAATCCCTGCTGAAAACTATCAGAATACAGATAGGTATTTAAGACAGATGATTTACATAAACGCCCCTTCTGATATACTTTCTCTCTTCTCCGAGCTTCCTTTCAAGAGATGTGCTCTGCATATTGCAAGATAAACTCTCCTCTGTGTATAAGCTTAGTAGCAAAGACACATCCATCTCCTGGCAAGTACACAGTACATATATAACTACCACGTACCAACTAATAAAATGATGCATCATATATTTAGGATTTAGTTACATATATATATATATATATATATATATATATATATATATATATATATATATATATATATATATATATATATATATATATATATATATATATATATATATATATATATATATATATATATATATATATATATATATATATATATATATATATATATATATATATATATATATATATATATATATATATATATATATATGGCTAACAGGGCTGGAAAAATCTTAATTTTTTAATTACAACTATCGTTTTCAAACTATAGTTCTCAAACTCAGCAAACAATTGTTTGCTGAGAGGGTGGATTAAAACCTGTCCAGGATTCAGTGTCCTCTAGTTAACATTCGTATTCCAAATCTCACTTTTTTGTAATTATGATGATAACAAACTGAGCTGTGTACCTCTATAATTAATAGATCTATAGCCGATTATGTATGTTCTAAAATCATGACAATGGTCTTACACCACATTGACAAAAGAGCTCACTACTACATAAAAAATATGATAGAAAGTGTCATCCGGGCTGGTTGTGACCGGTATATGTAATAGATAAACCATGGCATGGATGACAATTTGTAACATTTAGGTACGCCTAAAATTATTTTTTCTGATTATTTGCCTAGTCTACAACATAATAATAATAATAATACATTTCTTATATAGCGCCACATCCAAATAATTGTTCTGTGGTGCTGTACAGTGGTCTATATATTATAATTAAAAAAGTAAATAAGATAAAACCATAAACATTTTAAATACTAATGTGAAAAAGCATACAATTATTACTACTATAATAAAATAAAAACTATATTATCTTTAAAAAACAAATAAAATAAATAAATAAATTGTTAAACATTGTCAAATACATGTTTACAAGCTATAGAGAATTATTAAAACAAAATGATAGTTAAATAATAAATTAATATAAATAAATATATGTATAATGACTAAAATCGCAATAGTAAGTATAATAAAAATATTGTTTAAAAAGATGGGTCTTGAGTGCCACTTGGCAAAGTGCAGCTTTTTCACTGGCAAAGTTCAACTTTTGCCAGCGAAACAGCGGCATGGTATGCCGGCGATCTTTCTAAATGGGGTTTTATCGCCCGCAGCCTCAGGACATCGTATCTGTGGTGTATATAATTATAAATATCCGTATAGACCCCAATAAAAACGTATGTGGTGGAATTGCTAAAATTAAATACGCATACAGACCCGAATAAGACCGTATAGGGTGACATTTTTTATTGAAATAAATAGCCGTACATCACATGAAGGGCCTACGCATATTTGCCATTTGGAATGCAACAGTAGTATTATTTTAAGTTAACATGCAAACGGTGATACTTCCGCTCGGACACGCCACCTCTTCGACTTCGTATAATAAAACAGGAACGGTTTTATATTTATGTGTGTGCGTGCGCGTGCGCGTGCGCGTGCGCGTGGGCGTGGGCGTGGGCGTGGGCGTGGGCGTGGGCGTGGGCGTGTGCGTGTGCGTGTGCGTGTGCGTGTGCGTGTGTGTGTATACTTGTTGATAACACTAAACTCACTAACAATTGAATTATTCTTAAGAACTCACCCGTCTCCGCGTAATTTCAACAGCGAATGTCACAGACGGAAGTCGTTTATATCGTCTCCGGGGCATCTTGGCCCAAGGCCAAGGTCAAGGACTACAGCGATGGATAAAATATAGTTCACGTTATATATATTAGCAAACTTGTTTTTATTTCTTCATGGACTACAACTAAACTTGCACACCACGTTGACAGTTAATACCGGAGACTTCATGCAAAAGTTAGGGTCAATATATACGGCACAATAATGCTATTGGAGGTTTTTTAGACATGTACCAAAATGGTCGGTCTGCAAAAAAACGAAACAATTTAACTCTACATCACTGTCCAAATAAGCCAAATTTTCAGGAAAATGACTTTTCAACATTATGATATAGCATATCACGTAAATACATGATACAAATACATCACACACTTCTTCCCTAATTATGAGAGGCTTATTTTGACTTTTTGGAACATGGTGATGGCCCAAAATGTTGAAATGTCCCAAAATAGTCGCTAGATTGCTCCAAAATGGTCGGTATCGTGTATATATATATATATATATATATATATATATATATATATATATATATATATATATATATATATATATATATATATATATATATATATATAGTGTATGTTATATAACATGTTTTTACAATAACAACTTTTGTACTTCATACCTTCAATATCAACACTTTACATTCACTTTATATGGAGTCAAATATTGAGATGGCATCAGTCAGTGAACAACGCGATCCAAAGAAAATGAGTCATTCGGAATACTGCGACGATGATCCAATGAAAATGAGTGTCTATAAATTGGGCGGTCATACTTGAAATACTGCCAACACCGGGTGACGTCATGGAATACTACTGCGAAGAGTCAGTGAAAATGAGCGCCTCACGGTCACGTTGACATGTCTTCATTTATAGTGAATTCCACGCGTTTAATGTTAACTTCCTGGTCCATTCAATAAGCATTCGTCATTGTCAACAGTCTCGACAGATACCTACAATGAGGTTGCATGGAAGATTCCACATGAAATGTCGTACACTTCACTCTACTTGAAAAGCTTCTTGAAACGCATTTATGAAACGTATATATTGTAATGCCAACTTTGCTTTTTCTATGAAAACAGGTTTTTTATAGGACAATGGAAAAATCCCGTAGTTGTGGGGGTTAATCTGGATGAAACTGTACAAAAACAGGAAATGGTCCAACACTAGCATTGGCTGAAGATGGGATTGTAATTGAAAGACGGAATATAAAGTTAATTGTTATCAACAGTTTTAGTAGAGAACCGATCACTACAAATCACAATAATAATAATAATAATAATAATAATAAAAGTATTTACTTAGCACCCTCTCGTAGGCTTTACATACATACAATCATAACTTATTAAAATACTATTAAATATATTAAAAGTAAATATATTAATTGTATTAAAGTATATTAAAATATATATTAATTATATAAAAAAAACAATACAAATAATGAGTATTCTAATATACACTCAAAATATTCCTACCATAAATAATATAAAACAATAAAAAAAATGATGTATATATGTAATAATAAAATTAAAATAATAATAGGCCTAAATGTATATAAAAATTTTCACATCAGCATACCATAAAAAGCTACCCCAAAAAAAATTGTTTTTGAAAGTGTTTTGCACTGCAGTGTCCACACTGAATCACGCAAACAAACAGCCTCGGGCTGCCCCTGTGTGACTGGGTATTCAATTGACATACAACTAACCGGCTCATTACTACTTGAACCTTGACGCAATAAAGATGGTTCAGACAGTACACACATCACACACCTTGGTAGCTGAATAGTGAAGCCACAACATTCTTTAAAATATTAAAAAGACTAAACACTAAATATGTATTGGACTGTATGCTTATTGAGCCAGCGCTTAGCTTTACATTAAGTTACTGTGTGTACGTGCTTGAGTGAGATACACAATATGTATTTATTTATCACAGTTCAAACAGGTCCGAGGACCCAGCGTACACTAATAGGATTGATAAAAGCTGGCTGACACGCTCGTATTGCTTATACACTGTACATTCGAAATATTGTCGTTTTATTTATCCAAATGGCGTTATCAAAATAGTAACATATTGTGGTGCCGGTCGGAACACCAAAAGAACCGCGAAAATGTAGAATATTCGACTAAATAGCATTTCGACCCAAGTTAACACCACTTTTAGAGAAATTTAACAAAACGACCAACAGCAGCTGCAGCAAGACGACCACACGGATGATTCTGATTCCGACGTCACTGCAACCCGGACTGCTATTTCGGGACCGCGTAAGACGAGTATGACTGACCAATCCCATGCTCGCTTCACTGACATGGATGGCGCCTCATGCATAACTGTGTAAACAAGTTGAATGTGCCTGCCTTGCAGGTGATATCGTGGAAAATTTTCAACGACCCTGCTTTGACCCTGTTTAGCGTAATGTATGGCGACACATGAATAACTAGTCTCTTTGTTGTCTGCGATGACATACCGTGATGAGTGCGTGGGTGCGTGGGGTGTTTATGGCTTGTATTTATAAAACGTTAGTGTGCAGCGGTGCATCGCAGCAGTTGGTATTGAGGTCAATGTATATCCTGTTGGTTATTCATCTTATGAATTTGGCTCAAATAGTACTGATATTGTTATGTCTAACTACAAAATGCGCTGCTGCCGATAGAGAGTATAACGTGTTATACACACATTTAATGTATGAACGTACGTTAAACGCGGGGCTGGGTATGAGAGTGAGTGATTGTCGTACGGCTCGGTGGGACTGGTCGCCCTATGAAGTACTCGGGGAACAGTGACTGCTGCCGGGGTTAGACCACAGTTGACCTTCCTGTTTATTGTAGGGCGTATGAAATTGTAAAATGGGAACTTAATAAATTAATATTATGTGACATGAGTGCTTTTGAGCAGGAATATTCACAGATTTGTTTGTAGAAGCTATTGGCTGTGAAACAGTGCATTTTTTAAAGAGTTTAACTGGCGGAGGGATTTATGGGAATTTTTCTGCTATGGGCCACGTGGGCGCATGAATACATGGCTATTTTTGTCAAAATTGATAGGCCTCGCACGTCGGGGCGATTTAAAAGAGCTGGAGGTATGTGATTTTGATAAAATTTGGTCAGTATATCAATGAGATGATGGCAGTTGCTGTGGACAATTTGGTCACGTTTTCTTATAATCAGACAAAACGTTAACATGGCCACCAATGCAATTCTCAACTGTGGTCTTACTCCTGCCGGTGGGCGCGCAAACACCACGGGGAGCATTCTTAGTCCGGGTGTATCGAAGCGTTTCGACGTAAACATCCGTGTCATCTTCTAATTACCTAGATCCATCACAGACACAGTGGCGTATCTAGGTTCTCGCAAAGGGGAAGCCG
Organism: Lamellibrachia columna; assembly: GCA_963662155.1. Classification (NCBI taxonomy): domain Eukaryota; kingdom Metazoa; phylum Annelida; class Polychaeta; order Sabellida; family Siboglinidae; genus Lamellibrachia; species Lamellibrachia columna. The sequence continues at coordinate 51,838,011 of OY759261.1, forward strand.
GGGTGACGCCTATAGTTACCCATGAAACCATGTTGTAAAGTCATGTGCCCCTTTAGTTATAGCAGGGAGACAAGTTGTGTGTAAACCATAGAGTTACATCATTAATCATCCCCCTATAAACAAGAGAGATAAGCCAGCTCACTGCCGTGAAGCGGGCGTGGACTACTGGCCGGCATTTCATTGCACGGCAGAAACAGTTGCATCCACTGCATGACACAGGATAGTACGCGTGGCTGGGATTGTGAGTGATTTTCCTCTTCCAACAACGCATTCATGCTTGCTGCAAATACAGTATAAAATGTATTGGTGCAGGTCTTGGAAATGTAGCAAAACAAAGCAAAAATGACGTTAAACAAAATAACTTCCACAGTTATTCCAACTCGCCTACCCTGAGAGTTTAACATATCTGAACTTCCCCACACCCGTTTACCGAAGGGCCAGAAGCGATGTGATTGACATGTTTAAACATACAAGCCAGGAAACAAGATCCTGAAATGTCTGATTCCACAGAGGTGCAACTCTGATACACCAACAAGAGGACATCATCTGATCACGTATAAATGTGAGAATGTACAAGCTATATGAACTTGTTCATTCAAGTGTGTCTCACCAAACCATGACGCACAATGTAGCTTAGCATAACTTAGAGATGATTTTGGCTACTTGAGCATACTTCACTCTTTCAACTACCAAGACTTGTTTGTCTGGCAGTTGAAAAACACGAAAAATGCAAACTACTGATTGAACCAGGAAGTAAAAATAACAACCGTGTGGAAACCGCAATAAAAGAATACGTGTCAACTCGACCATCCAATTTATGAAACACCCGTTTTCATTGGATCATTGACGTCGTACTCTGAAACACAACTTTTCATTGGACGTTATATCGTATGCTACAATATATATATATATATATATATATATATATATATATATATATATATATGCAACACTTTTTCCAGTAAAGGTAGGTGCCGTGCCTCCTCACCGTCTGTGCGTTACGAATCTTCATTGTCCTACGATGTCAAAGGTAAGCGGAAATATATAGTTACATTGTCTCGCTGTATTAGTATGTATGTAATTTATATTTTGTGCTCTTAAATAAAAGTTTATATTGATCATAGTGAAAGTTGTGTTGTAAATTGAAGAGCTGGATTCCAAAACGCGCTTAGTCCATTTTTTAAAAAGAGATAATGATTGATCCCTGTTTCTCAGTTGTATATCTTCCGTGTTAACTTGATAGGTTTTCCAATCTGGGCTCAGTCCATGGGTGCAGAGCCTGCTAAGGTGGCAGATTTTTTTTTCAAAGACGAGCCCAGTTCAACCGAGACAGTTTTGCAAAACGCACTCAGCCGTGAGCGCAGAGGCGCCAGCGAACATGACAGTTTAATTTCATCATTTATGCTGATGACACAACCTTATCAAGTACTGTAAACACTTTTAATGATAACACACACAATGACAGTTTAGAATCTTTAATAAATGACGAACTTTTAAAAGTAAATGAATGGCTCAAAATAAATAAATTATCATTAAACATGGCAAAATCTAAATAGAAATATACAGACGGTTACTCTGAAGATAGATAATATTAATACTGAACAAGTTAAGGAATTTAATTTCTTAGGTTTAATTATTGATACAAATCTGAACTGGAAAATATATACTGAAAAAAATTCAAACGCATGTTCTAAAAAGATTGGTATTTTAAATAAATTAAAACGTGTTATTACAAAAAATTAAAACGTTATTATATAATCCATTAATCGTACCACACATCAATTATTGCATCCTGGCTTGGGGTTTTCAAACAAATAGAATAATAAAACTTCAAAAGAAAGCTTTGAGAATGATTACCTTAAGTAATTATAATTCTCACACAGAGCCACTCCATAAAAAAACTTACCATTTTAAAAGTAGATGACATTTTAAAATTACAACAATTAATTTTTTTTTATAAATATTTACATAACAATTTACCAGTTTATTGTCAAAACTGGAGGATAATCTTCAACTATGACAGACAAAATTATGATACACGAATCAAGAATGAAATATATACTTACAAAACTAAACACGAATTTCAAAGAAATGTCTTCGGCATAATTTACCATTTTTACTTAATAATATTCCCACTATAGTTAAAGAAAAGCTTAATACACACAGCTTACAGAGATTTGCTCAGCACGCAAACATTTATTTTTACAAAATTACTTGCTTTTAGGAATCCATGTTGATATGTATTTATTAATTTATGTTTTACAAGGAATTCCACCATGTGGTCTCTAATTAATGTTTCGAGTAATTTACATACAACTGATGTTAAACTCACTGGTCTGTAATTTTCTGGCTTCTTCCTCGATCCCTTCTTAAATAGCGGCGTAATGTTTGCTTCTTTCCATTCTGAAGGAACTATTCCTTCTTCTAGTGACAAGTTAAATAAGTTTGCAAGTGGTGTACTAATTTGATCAACAATTTCCTTAAGCAGTTTTGGTGCACATAAATATGCTATGGCTGGGCATTGACATTTCCTTATTTATTGATAACGTAAATTGCCAACTTATAGTTTCAAGTTACCAGAAAGTATGATGACTTAACATAATATATTTGTTTTAGTGTAATAAGGTTTTACGTTTTAAACTTCATAAACATCCGGCTCGTAGCCAGCTGGATAAGGAAGAAAATGATAGTAATGAGATTAAAAGAAGAGTGAAAATAGAATTATACATTTATATTATGCGTTAGTTAATATGATTCCGTTGTTAAGTTTCCTGCATCATTAAACATTCGGTTACTGGTCTAGCAGAAACAAGATGTGGAAAATGTTAATTAATTGTTTAAAAACATCATACAGTAACATAACTCAAGTATACAGCATCATTAAAATCTAGGTCATAGCCTACTGGATAACGAACATAACTGTAATTATTCAAGTTATAATTAAAATATAATTATATATTTGCGTAATGCTTTTGTTAATTTGATTATGTTATTACGTTTCCATCATCATTGGCACATGGTTTTATACAAACCATCATACAGTAACATTATTCAAGTGTCCAGCATCATTAGTATCCGGCTCGTAGATTAACAAATATGATAGTACTAACGAGATCAAAATTATGAAGAAAATATCATTATACTTTTACATAAGGCATTTGTTAGAATGATTCCGTTGTTACATTCCATCCCGCCGTCCAACTCATTCACTAACCCAGTGCGTGCACCACCAACCCAACCAGTTCATCTGTTAGAATGATTCGGTTGTTACATTCCATCCCGCCGTCCAACTCATTCACTAACCCAGTGCGTGCACCACCAACCCAACCAGTTCATCTGTTAGAATGATTAGGTTGTTACATTCCATCCCGCCGTCCAACTCATTCACTAACCCAGTGCGTGCACCACCAACCCAACCAGTTCATCTGTTAGAATGATTCGGTTGTTACATTCCATCCCGCCGTCCAACTCATTCACTAACCCAGTGCGTGCACCACCAACCCAACCAGTTCATCTGTTAGAATGATTCGGTTGTTACATTCCATCCCGCCGTCCAACTCATTCACTAACCCAGTGCGTGCACCACCAACCCAACCAGTTCATCTGTTAGAATGATTCGGTTGTTACATTCCATCCAGCCGTCCAACTCATTCACTAACCCAGTGCGTGCACCACCAACCCAACCAGTTCATCTGTTAGAATGATTCGGTTGTTACATTCCATCCCGCCGTCCAACTCATTCACTAAGCCAGTGCGTGCACCACCAACCCAACCAGTTCATCTGTTAGAATGATTCGGTTGTTACATTCCATCCCGCCTTCCAACTCATTCACTAACCCAGTGCGTGCACCACCAACCCAACCAGTTCATCTGTTAGAATGATTCGGTTGTTACATTCCATCCCGCCGTCCAACTCATTCACTAACCCAGTGCGTGCACCACCAACCCAACCAGTTCATCTGTTAGAATGATTCGGTTGTTACATTCCATCCAGCCGTCCAACTCATTCACTAACCCAGTGCGTGCACCACCAACCCAACCAATTCCAAAACAGATCTGTCTCTGGAAGTATTTCCTAGAGAAGCTATTACATTAATCCAAGTCTTGTTAGTATGTGCTGTATTAGAACTACGAGCCTGTTTTGAAAAAAAATGCTTCATTTAAAATAAATCATAACTACCTTATGTTGGCAAATGGATTTGTTTTCAACAGGCATATAATAGTGAGAATTTACATACATATATGCATATAGAATAATAACATAAAACACAAATTTAAGTAATGCTGTTTTTCTTTCGTTGTTTACTCAAAACAAAAAAATGGACTGAGTGAGTTTTGGAATACGTTTCTTCAATTGTTGTTTATATGTGTGAGCGTCAGTAAAGAACGATTCTAAGCTACAGCGGCGGTGTACGACATTTTAATACGGTTCATTATACCTCACCCTTTATTAACTGTTTTTCTATCGAAATAACTCGAGTTAAGATGTGCATTCTGTGTTTCAATATATACTGTCTGACGTGATGGATGGCGGAATAATTTGATGTGACGTATTGAAGATATATGGGTCACACTTTACTATGGCTTCGCCAAGGCATCATACTTCCTCGGTGACTTCATCAAAGTACCATACAGAAAAATACTTCCTCGGTGACTTCATCAAAGTACCATACAGAAAAATACTTCCTCGGTGACTTCATCAAAGTACCATACAGAAAAATACTTCCTCGGTGACTTCATCAAAGTACCATACAGAAAAATACTTCCTCGGTGACTTCATCAAAGTACCATACAGAAAAATACTTCCTCGGTGACTTCATCCAAGTACCATACAGAAAAAAGTACAGTTGTATAATAATAATAGTAATAATATTAAAATAATACAGCATTTTTAAAAGCGCTAATTCCCACTATATGGATAAATGCGCTGTACATGGTATAAAATACTATTCACATGGTATAAAATACTATTTAAATATAAACACACATATGTAAACACTGAATAAATAAATAAAATTACTTTAGGAATAAATAAATAAAATAATTTAGAAAACCTTAAAATCTGGTGAGAATCCTAAAGACTTCCTAAAAATTGTTAGCGTCTTGGAATTACGAATGTCTGCGGGCAGTGAATTCCAAAGTCGAGGCGCTGTTGTTCCAAATGCAGATTCACCAATGCTCTTCTTAGTGATGCACTGGTGCAGTGTTGGCGCATAGTCCTTGCGTAGACGCCCATCAGGAGTTCGTATGTGTAAAAGTTCGGCCAAGTAAGTCGGCGCCAAACCATTGACGCATCGGTAAACCAACAATAGCACCTTGAAATGTATTCGACTTGCTACCGGCAACCAGTGTAAGCCCCTTAAGACTGGTGTTATGTGGTCGTGCCTACTGGTGCGCGTAATTAGTCTAGCGGCATTGTTCGGTACTCGTTGCAGTCGAAGTATCTGTGCTTCTGTTGTGAGATAGTGACGTATTGATGATAGTCTGTACAGATGATAATTACAAGCAGCACACACAGCTGTGACATGATGTGTCATCGTCAGATGTTGATCCATATGAACTCCCAAATGTCGTACGCAGTCTACTGGTGAAATGATGTCAGCTCCAATGGTCATATAGCAAACTCCATATAACTTGAGATGATGTTTTGATATAAAAATAATCATCTCAGTTTTGTCATCATTTAACTTTAGCAAACGAAGAGTCATCCATCGTGTAACTTCCCTAATGCAGTCTGTGAGTCACCCCACTGTTTCCGCTTGGTCGCCCCGCACAACTGGATTGTAGGATGCATATAGTTATTTGTGGTAGTGTACTCCATGACTCCTGAATATGCGCTGCATTGGCGTGGTGTACAGAGTAAACATAACTGGCCCAAGGACCGAGCCCTGTGGTACACCACACTGTAGAGGAATATGCTCTGATGATGTTGAGTCAATCTGGACGCGATAGGTGCGGTCTTCCATGTATGTCCGGAACCAAGCTAGTGGTGTTCCACGCACACCGTATTCATCTTGCAGAAGTTTCAACGATAGTGTCGAATGCTGCTGATAGATCTAGCATAATAAACACCATGGCATGGTTCCTGTCAAGAGCTCCAACAATGTCATGCTTTACTCTCAACAGGGCTGTCTCGGTACTGTACAGCGTCTTGTATGCAGACAGGTATTCTTCGTGCAGTCCATTCATAGTTAGGTGTTCTGTTAGCCGATGGACTGCAACTTTCTCTAACACTTTGCCGATGAACGCTATGTTGGAGACTGGTCTGTAGTTTTTTAGCAGATCTATATTTATCGTGTCACTTTTCAGCAGTGGTTTCACAACTGCAGTTCTCAGCGTGTTAGGAAATATTCCTTGTTCGAAGCTGTTATTTACTATGGCCACCAAATAGGGAATGTGGATATTCAGTGTTCTCTTCAATAGTTCAGTTGGGCAGGCATCATGACTGTATGTCTTTGAGGGGCACAGTTTGATGATGTTCCTCAGTTCCTCGTCAGTCGTAGGTAGTAGTCGATTTAGTTGGTATGATACTGGTTGGCTGCTAACATCGACGACATAACATCGACGACATAATCAGAAAATTCAGCTTCTTCTGGATTTGCACACTGATTCCTTGTGTTTTATCAGCGAAGTAAGTAGCGAAGTCACTGCACAGTTTCTCAGTGCTTGATGATTGTGGTCGACTAGTGCTCGGTGGCTTTAGCAGGGTGTTGACGACACGAAAGCATGTCCGCTGGTCAAGTGATGACAACACTGATTCATAGTGAGCCCGCTTAGCTCGGGTGATTATGGCGTTGACCGCTGTTCGGTGCTGTACATAAATCTGACGATGGATCTCGAGTTTCGTTTTCCTCCACCTCTTCTCATTTGAACGTCTCAATGCTCTGGCATTGTGTATGTCATCATTATACCAGGGTTCCTTGCGTCGGGACGTTTTCATTCTTGTCGTGACAGGGGCGTGCACGTCAACGGTTGATATGACCGCATGCTCGTACTGGTCAACCACGGCACTCACATCCATATTAATATCCACAGAAGCGAGATGTTCCAATAGATCAGCCTCAAATCGGTCATGATTTATTCCACGGATATCGCGCAGATGCCTCATAGTACGAGCAGGCACTGGGTTTGCAGAAGACAGAAGAAAAACAACACTGTAATGATCTGATGTGCTGCTGGGGTATGCCATTGTAGATGATACGATGGAACTAGGTGAACGTGTTATCACCAAGTACAACCTGTGCCCCCGGATGTGTTTTGATTCTGTAACATGTTGTTGTAGAATATTTTCAGCTAAAATTTCATTCAATAACTTTACACCGTGTGCAAAACCCAGTTCACAGTGAACTTTGAAGTCACCGACAATAAGAATGTCTCGCTGTGTCATATGTATCTCATTCACATATGTCGCGAACTCATCGAGGAACTGCTGTACATTTGTTGTCGGTGGACGATAAATGACGACAACACGCATAGGTCTCAATGTTTGTGTTGATTTAACGTCCACATATTCAAAGGTCTCATATCGCTTAGTTGTTGTCTTTCGCTATTTATATTAAGACTTGTATAGTATTCCAACGCCGCCTCCGCGCTTAGCTGAACGACATTCTCCTATATAGCTGTACCCTGGTGGAGTTAATTCGTTGACAACAGCAGTTTTATTCGGTTTACACCAGGTTTCTGTTAAAAACATAAAATCTCCACCATGGTCCAACAAGTGTTCCTTCACCGTCACTGCTTTGTTACATACTGATCGTGCATTTAGTAGTACATAGGTAACATCATACCTTGTGTCAGTTTGTCGACATATGTCAACCAGGTTTGTTGGATTAATTATCCCCTTGTGTATGTGTTCAATGTTCGTTCTTAATCGTCTTCCAGCTGTTATTACGGAAGAAATGGGGCGAAAATGGTTTATTCTAGCAATAGTTCCCCGGTGCGTTCTGGAAGTTGCACATATATTTAGTGATCGAAGAGTAAGGAGTGTTTTGAGTGGCACCGTTAAGTTCGTCTTCATAATGTTGGCCCCTATGGCCCGTAGTTGACAGCCGGTAAAAGTCAACATGTTTACATAATAGAGTTAGTGATGCAGCAAATTGGAACACATCCAAACGTGGTCACATGCATTGATGAACCCAGCTCGCATTGTCACTGACGTTGTTAGCAGTGTTGATTAGGTCGCTTGGGACGCACATTGACGACATTCTGGTAGACTGGTAGACGCACCTGACGAAAACTGGTTCGGCAGCTTATTCCTGGTAGGCGTGTAGCGACCGATCCGGTTGACCGCTCACCAAAACAATGTTCAATCGCCAATAATTAAGAATATGACGAATTTCAACAAAGATTTCATTCACTAGGTCGTTCTTCAGTCATTCTCATCCAACGCTGTACTAAAATATTTACAAATACACATCCACATCTGTGGAAACAAATGCTTAAACGAGACACGAAAACTCTACCGCGGCTGCACACAGCGCACACCTACACCAGCGCACACCTCTACACCTACACCTACAGCTACACCAGCGCACACCTCTACACCTAAACCTGATACGTATACAATGATTTATATGTCCAAGGTTACTGCTATTTAGATGCACGGGACATTTTATGAGAAAGAGATCGAAATAAGGTACTAAACGAAGTTGTAAATAAAGGAGGCTTTCAATTTTTGCTTCTTTTTTTACAGGAAGTATCATTTTGTAAGATATGCCTCCCCACTTATCTTCAGCTGGGACGCACGCAATGGTCCGGCAGGCACGTCTCACAGATGTTTACGTCATGCGTTTCAATTGTCCGTCTTCGGTGCACTCGCCAGGTCGAGATTTATAAATGAATCTGTACTTACTCGACCAATGAATACATAGAGTACTACATAAGTGTAGTTAACGCATTGTTCTCCAGGTTTGAAACGATTTTAGTCGTGTACATCAGAAGGCAACATAATCGCTCACATTAACAATGAAAAACAGTGAAGATAAATAACACCGTAAACATAGCGAAAATCCGTGAATGTAAACATCACTTAGACAATTCCTAGAATATTAAAAAGAAACATGGTTAAATTTTGAAGCCTAATGCTAAAGCAGGTATGGCCCACCATCACCATCCTCACTGATAATTTGGATGACTAAAATGTAGCTTGTATCAGACCTTGCAATCCCTCCTCCGGGGTATTTATCCCCTCAGTTTATCAAATTCAGACGCTTTCAGTTCCATAATTACGTTGACCTCCGAGGTCAAAGCAATCTAGCAAATGTCAGGATTACAGGGCGGTATTTGTTTTCCTTAAGGGAGGACTCAAGTGTCTAAACATTGTCATAAATCTTGTCAATATCCAATTGGGTGGTTTAAATACAAGCTTTTCGAAACCTGCTTTTCATGCATGCATGCAAGAGACTTTCAAGCATGCATATATGCATGTATGCATGAAAAGCAGGTTTCGAAAAGCTTGTAGTTAAACCATGTAGTTAAAATATGCAGGCATGCATGCATGCATGCATGCATGCATGCATACATACATACATACATACATACATACATACATACATACATACATACATACATACATACATACATACATACATACATACATACATACATACATACATACATACATACATACATACATACATACATACATATATATACATACATGTACGTACATACATACATACATTCACCAGTCGACGACAGTTGCCAAATAAAACAAGGAAACATGGAGATTCCTGGCGATTTAGCAACCCGGGAAATATAGCCGAAATTCTCACTTGACAGGAGACTCACAAGAAAAAATGGAAACGTTTGATCGTGCGCACAGTGAAGATGTATTTCCACTATTTCCACACTATTCATTTCCATCAACAACAACCGTGAACCCGAGAGAACAGAAAAAATACTGGCGCATCAAGAGCCAGGTATATTGCACGTTGCCAAATATGAGAAAATGTAGTCTAAGCAGAATGTTCATTTATTTAGAAAACATGCCGTATGTAGAATATCGCATGCCCTCTATTCACAGGAATCAGTGAACGACACCCCTACCAGTGGGTCCAATAGTCAAAGTTCACCGCCAACATTCGGAGACACGAGTGATGCAAACAACCCGACCAGTAAGTAAATGCCCCTGAATTCCCCGATCTCTCACTGCATATATATATATATATATATATATATATATATATATATATATATATATATATATATATATATATATATATATATATATATATATATATATATATATATATATATATATATATATATATATATATATATATATATATATATATATATATATATATATATATATATATATATATATATATATATATATATATAGCAGATGGCACGATTGAAGGTGGTGTTATTTAATGTTTGTTTTTCTTTGCTGGCAATGTGTTTATGTGTGCGTGCTGGCGTGCGGGCGTGCTTGAGTGCGCGAGCGTACCTAAAAACAGTGGTTGCGATAACCTTTGACATTGTTTTGTACTTTAAAGTTTACATACTAGCGTTTGAAATTTCTACAAAAGTATAAATCATCGTGGCATGAACGTGTAATCAGAGATAATAATAATTAACGTTACGCATGCACGTATTTGTATGGGCGTTCTGGCTCATGTGCATACACGCATGCACGTTTGTACGCCTGCAGGTTAACATACACATAATATTATATCTATGTATATACGGATGATCATTATTATATCACGTATACATCACCGTAAGACAGCAATGCTACATGATATTGAATTCGTGCCCAGATGTAGGCCCGACCGCCGTGTACACAATACAGCCAACGGCAACAGTGACAACAGTCCGCCCGAAACCGCTGAGAAACCCGCCTAATGATGGATTCGGCTTCTCCATCTGCGTGATGCTTTGCTGCTGCTGCCCTCTTGGTTTCATGGGCTGCATACAGTGAGTACAAAACAATCGATGTGCTTACTATTGCATGTTCTCAACTGTTAGGTTTGATAGGTACAATTGTCTTTCTTTTCCTGGGGAACATATTTTAGGGCAGGTAGGCATATAATTATTCTGCTAGGCCTTAGCCTTTAAGCCAGGGTAATTGGGAAAGACTGCCACCCGAAGACGTCTCATCCGCCTAAATTTCCCTCTAAAATTACTGCAGACCAGCCACAACAATCATGGCGATTAGTGAACCATGGTAACTTGGGACTTGAATTCAGAGAGATTACTGGAGGGAGGGAGTTTTCCCCAACAGGTCCCCCTGCACTGATCCCTAATCAATATAACATGTCCTTAACTACAACTGATTTGTAATCACGAAAAAATTATTTAACAAGATTGCCATCAGAGCCAAAAGTCCAGCTGGCAAGTGTACAAGGAAACCATTGGTTTGTCGAGAGCCCAACAATATTTCATTTATGTGTAATCCGCCCTCCTGATATATTTGTCGATTCTGTTTTTAAACATATTGACGCTGCTAGTATTTACACAATATTTAGGTAATATGTTCCATTCATTTATTATCTACATATTTCCATCAATATTTAGGTAATATGTTCCATTCATTTATTATCTACATATTTCCATCAATATTTAGGTAATATGTTCCATTCATTTATTATCTACATATTTCCATCAATATTTTCATACCCATTCAATATTTAAAAAAAACTTTTATTTGACCTCCTCTTAAACTCCTTGCCTCTAATCTCACATTCTTTTAGGTGTTCTTCACAACTTAGGTCTCTCAGTTCTGGAATCAGTTTAGTTGCTCTCCTCTGTATTCCTTCCAGCATCTATATCCTTTTACGATTATGGTCTCCACGTTTATACAGTACTCTAAACGACGCCCAACTGTTGCTTAATACAAATGTATAATTACCTCTTTTTCTTTATATTTTATAGTTCTCCTATTCAACCAAATAATTTGGTTACATTTTGAAGCTGCAATACCACACTGCTCTGAAAATTTCATATCAGCACTTATTGTTACTCCTAAGTCCTTTTCTTTTGTGGTAGTGTTAGTACATAGAACAGTATCTCCCATTTTATAGATTACATCAAATTTCCCGTGTCCTGTGTGTAATCATTTACATTTCCCAAAACTAAAACTGACTAACTGCCTGTATTTCTTTACTATGGCAGTTGTGCCCTCCATATCTTCGTTATATGTGCCTACGTGCACTATAATGGACCCTCCCTTCCAAGGATCCTTGACTGTCGCCTTCATTTTTGTGACATCTTCTATTTTTTTTCCCCGGAAATTAAACTACCGCGTCGGCACCCTTGTGCAGTGCTTTGTCTGTCTTTCTAACTATGGAATCCCCCACACACAAACATATTCGCTTTCCTCGTAACATCCTCTATCACTACCTCGGAGTAGTTCTTTCGTCGTTTCACTTTTGTCATATTCTGTTGAGTAGTCGAATCACTTGGCACCATGTTGTCCACCTCCTTCTCGTCTGTCAACACGTCACCTTTCCCTCCTGTTTCCTGGTTATTTGGCCGTGTATATGCGCGCGCGTACTGCACTGAACACCTTTTGTTCTCATGAACGCCGCCACTTTAGCTGCGTATTTTAACTTCGTATTTGCATACATATTACTGAAAATACACATTTCTTCTGATTCGTCCACAGATCGTCGGAGTGTCAAACAGCTATAAAGAATGGTGACAGGGAGAAAGCCGAGAAACTGTCAAAACAATCATTCATATTCTCCGTGGCGGGACTCATTATTGGCATAATATCAATGATCACGATTTATTTTGTAATGCTAAAATAATTTAACGAAATGAAACAGACACACGTTAAAGCAACACGTCATTTATTCCCGCATGTCGATTCCAGTGCGGTGTTGCATTTGAGATGTTCTCCCCCACATTTGTTAACCATATCAAGTGTTTACGCCACAACAGCCACTGGAAACATACGTCCTATATCTGGAGATAAGCAAAATGTACAAGACGATCTAGTAAAATTGGTTATTTTTTCTTTAAAAATGGCATAACGTCGGATATGAGAAAGTATAATAATTTATATAGAGAACTTTGATTTACAGAGCACGGGGACTAAAAAAATAGGTTTAATAGTTTTTTTATGAAGAAACCATCAGGCAAAGCAATGTGCAAAGCAAATGTCCTTAAATCTGGCGAGAAGATGCACGCAAAACTAATAATCTTGGAATTAACATGATATCCCATCACATAGCTTTGTAACTAACACAGTGTAGCGCACACGCATTCAAGAAGACACACGGTTTTAAAATAGTGCAGTATTGCCAGAATGGGTAATTTAGCAAGTTAGTGATTGGATAATTTAGCAAATTAGTAATTTCGTAATTTAGTAAAGTAAGGCACGTGTCTAAATCTGCTATCAAAACATCCCTATGGTTATTATGAAACAACAAATTAATTGAAAACAGTCACAACATCTTACTGAATTTTGATAACAAAATACATATTTTGGAAACAATTCTGATGTATGTGTTTTTGCTTCCACCGACTTTACAGATGATGTCATTTTGCCTGTTGTTTGTCGTCTGCACGTAAAATAAATGTTCGCCTTTTATGGTGAATCACTGTATACGTATATATGCACTGAAAGATGTAGGCATTATGCTGGAAAAAATGGTGTTGACTGTGTAGCATTGTATATATATATATATATATATATATATATATATATATATATATATATATATATATATATATATATATATATATATATATATATATAAATATATATATATATATATATATATATATATATATATATATATATATATATATATATATATATATATATATATATATATATATATATATATATATAATAGACTAGAACACGCATTCCTCAAAGTGTCAGTGGTGTTGTTAAGCTGTTCTTTGTATTGGAACAACAACGACTGGTTTTGTGTATGTCAATGATGGATGTTTAAGCCATGCTACAAGCTGTAAGTGTCACGTGTTATTCGTTGTACAGAGATTAGGTATGTTTCTCTGTTGTCGGAAGCT
>OY759261.1:51856999-51884499 GCA_963662155.1 Lamellibrachia columna
TACACGACAAGGAAAATGCATTATTAGTTACGACCATGTATAAAACCAAGCAAATGATAAAACATCTATCTCTCCTGCCCGAACAAATCTCTAGCTCTCAAAATACAGAAAATATGTTTTTTCCATATCGGTATGAAGATATTGTGGGTAAAATCTTCGCTGTTTTTCGCGCTAGAATAACATAAGCCTTGCTTTGAAACACTGCGGCGGTAGTGCTCCGCATAGTCGCCAGGCGTCGCCAGTGCCTGGAGGACCGGGTACCCTGGCGGAACAAATAGAACCATGTGCGTGATTATGCTGGCCATGACCATATTGGCGTGGCAGTGAGCTATGACACACTCGAAACAAGTTGACCAAAAACATTCTCAACTGCCCACCTATCCTAAATAAATTCCCCTGAAAATATTAAAATAAAGGCAATCTTTCCAATCTACCTGCCATAAAATATTATAGCATGTAACAGCAAACACATATATTATTCTGATTGACTTTAGCAGAATCTGCATCTTGTGCATTTATTAAATAAATCTCTTTGGCACAACAGGAACATCTGTTATATAGACAATACTCAGTTTGAGAATGTTTGCCACGAAAAGCATCTGAATAGTTTTCGTTACTTGTTAAAATAACGATTTTATTAATGTTCTGATAACACACCCGTTACTATGATGGCCGAGAAAGTCCATCGCTGTAGTGTGCTGAAAATTCTTTAAATGGCCACATTACGTTTTCAAAAATCGAAAAATGTTATCATGAATTAAAAATTCATGTGGTATTTCTGAAGCAGACCTATCCAGAGGCGGATCTATGCTTGTTGGCAGGGGGGTCTCAGTCAGTCGTAGTCATATGTCGTTCCACTTACGAACCGAGGGGGGCGATACATGTGTCGTTCTACCTACAGAGGGGTTAATATTAGCCGGCTGCTAATACTTCAGTCTTTACATTGACGCAAGTTCCGGTGTAGGCCTATATACGTTATCCTTTACCGAAATATCTGACACGGACACAGGGGTGTGTAAGACCCCCCTCCATGGCCTAGGAGGGTCTTGAGACCCCAAAGACCCCCCTGGATCCCCTGCTAACTATTATAACGTAATTGCTGAAACTTTCAGTACCATTTCATTGGTAAAACATAAGTTATGCATCAGTTTCCTCGAAGTTTTTACATGTTATCGGCTATGATAATTCCGTTACTGGTTAAACATTCTTGCAACGGGTGCTCTTTGCTTACTATCGCTTTTACCAATCCACCCACAATTACTCCGACATCTAGGAAAGACACTGAGAAGATGCTTTAAACACGATATTTCACCATGTAAGTTAACGGAATTAACATCACGGAATTAACACAAACAGTTATTGAATAATGTTCTGCCTGTGGAAGTTGTATATAAGCAAACAGCAGGTCATTGCTTTGTATCAATTAACCTACTTACAAAAATATTTATTTTGGCACATATGCTGCATGTTGTCTTAAAAATGGAGTAATGCTTCACATTTTATTAACAACGGTTACGCACTCAACAATAACACAATCGACAGACTACTAATGGCATTGCATATATATATATATATATATATATATATATATATATATATATATATATATATATATATATATATATGTGTGTGTGTGTGTGTGTGTGTGTGTGTGTGTGTGTGTGTGTGTGTGTGTGTGTGTGTGTGTGTGTGTGTGTGTGTGTGTGTGTGTGTGTGTGTGTGTGTGTGTGTGTGTGTGTGTGTGTGTGTGTGTGTGTGTGTGTGTGTGTGTGTGTGTGTGTGTGTGTGTGTGTGTGTGTGTGTGTGTGTGTGTGTGTGTGTGTGTGTGTGTGTGTGTGTGTGTGTGTGTGTGTGTGTGTGTGTGTCAATGAACTCCTAAGATACAGTAAGGGGATTAACTAATACTTTAACCAATAATTAATTTTGGTTCGCAAGACAGAGTTACATCATGTAATAAAACCAAGCAGGAATGTGCTATTTAAAATAACGTTCTTTGAGCAAATACAAGGTAGGCCACTTGGATAGGTTCGGTTGAGACACGCACAACAACCAAAACTGGTACAATACGCTCATCAAATTCGTCCGTCCGTCCGTCCGTCCGTCCGTCCGTCCGTCCGTCCGTCCGTCCGTCCGTCCGTCCGTCCGTCCGTCCGTCCGTCCGTCCGTCCGTCCGTCCGTCCGTCCGTCCGTCCGTTCGTTCGTCCGTCCACGCACGCATGCATACACGCACACACGCACACACCCTCCCTCCCTCCCTCCCTCCCTCCCTCCCTCCCTCCCTCCCTCCCTCCCTCCCTCCCCCCTCTCTCTCCCCTGTCTCTGTCTCTCTCTCTCTCTCTCCCTCCCCCTCTCTGCCTGTCTGTGTCTCTTTCAATGTCTCTCTAAAATATATACACAACCTCACATGTGACCAAACGATGCCACTCTCATCCTGAGTGTATCAAAACAATTACTCCACTTGGCGGGGATTGCAGAGACAGCCATCCCGCTATGCATAACTATCCTGCTATTTTAATAACCTATTCCTGATTGCATGACAAGCTTACTTGATTCAAATTACATAGTACTGGTATTACAACAAAACAGTAATTGTAATCATGCCTGTCCCGGGTGGGGGAGGGGGTTGGGGTGGGGGTTGGGGGTGGAGGAGGGGTACGTGAGGCTCGAACAAAGCCATCTATTGATAATTTTTTTAACGGTAATATTTTTATAGATCATCCCAGAAATTTCCGGCGGAGTGTGTGCGTCCGATCCATCCTTATGAAAACCACGAGGACGGGCATGTATAACTACTCTCAGATAGTCGAGAACAAGATATTGTATCTGAAAGTTTTTTCGGCTTGAATTGTGGGTACAACAGAATCAATTCACAAACATGCAATGAAGTAATTTAATGCTGTTACCCGTAGGCTAATTGAACTAGTTATGTCTTGTTATGTTTCTTAAATGAGCTGAAAGTCTTCAGTTGTTTAATGTTACCAGACAGGTCGTTCCATAATATGTCTGCGTCCGCAGACAAAGCTGCGTCTGTCAGGATATAAATATCATAATTCACACTAGGTGTTTACACTCGCTGGAGACTGCCCGTGGCGACAAATATGTCGAGCAATATAATAATAGACGAGCCGCATAGTGACAACCTAGGATACACAGTTTGTGTCTGATAAATATATCGTGATGTTGATCTAGTATACATTCATCAAAGACCGTTGTTGTCGAGTGACGTCACCTCTCCGTATATTGTAACCTAACCACCCGAACAACTTTTATGTCTTATGTTTGGTTTCTGCAATGTGCTGCGTTTAATTTTTTTTTGAGAATTCGTCCACAGCCGCAAAGGTATTTTGTAGGGTCACATTCGTAATGACCACAACTGAACCCAATCGGTAATCAGTGAGTCGTGATCGCTCCAATCACCATGCAACTGAAACTTTACACAAAGAAACGCACGAAATCTATACTAAAACTTGTGCTAACAATATTTCTAAATCCACAATGTGTAACATGCATTATCCCGTAACAAGCGTAAACAAATTGATGCAAACTTGTATTGTATACAATAATACAGGCAGGCGTCGAGACAAACAAACATCGGTCACCGTGTTTAAATAATGTGTGTGTAATGTATATCCATATTAATTAAGTAGAATATCTATGGTACTTTGTGTATATACAAACACGATGCCTGTATACAAATAACATAACAATTTTGCAAGTTATCACAGCGATGACTACACGCTAAGGGGGAATGGTGACGTTGGTCGTCGAACAATAGGCTTCATCTGATCGTCATAATAGCGAAAACAGTCAGCGTAGGCGTGATCTGTGGACAAGAAGTAATTCTGCCAATTAGCTGCCACGTTATAAGTATTACACCGAACAATTTCAACAATGTGGATCCAGATGAACACAAAAATGTCCAGATGATGGGAGCTGTCCATTGCGACAAAGAATTCATAATGAAAACCAATAAAAATACATAACCCATCATTGCATTTACGAGGGCTTCAATATGCATTTCACTTAGTTGCAAATACATTTCAATGGGAAACAACTGCATTTCACTAAGATGCTCCAATGTTCATCATACGCTCCAAAGTGGGCAGTCGGGCGCAACATATGTGTGGTTATGTTCAAGGTTGTAAAACGTTTTCAATACACCCGTTACCGACGAGCAATACCGTTGTGCAAAACGAAACTTAGGGCCACGTTCTATAACGTAGAAAAAAAAAGTAGAGGTCACGTAGTTGCGCCGCTCTGGCTGCATGAAAATGGACTGCCGATTATTTGCCAATTTTTTTTACATGTTTTAGTTATTTCAACATCAAGTTATGTTGTATATGTTCATGAACACAACTAGAATTCACGAAGAAGTCAAGTCTGCCGTATGTTTGATTTTAGAAACTCTACTAATTGTGCACTGTCGATTTAGTCACCTAGCCAAACATCCCAGCTGGTCATTCAAGCACGACCAACGTTGCCCTGTTACGTAGCCATGCTGGTGTATACTGCTTGTCAGCTTGCCATTGTTTGGAAGAACACGACTGAACTCAGCATAGCTGCAAGGTTGCCAACGTACTCTGAACCCTGTAGCAGTAGCCGTCCTGCACAGCCGGCCTAGCCCTGCCCTAGGCCCGCGACACTGGCTCTGCCGCTGTCATTGGCCCCATTCATGGGTAACACATGAACGTTGTTTTCTGGCTAATAAAATCATTAAACCGTTTTTTCTATTAAATTAAGTTTAATATTTATCATACAACTGTGCTAGTGAGTGATTTATAAGCTTTCACAGACTCTCGGCTGAACATTTCTGGCTTGTTGTTCGCGTAATGCCGAACGTTTAATCGGGTCAGAGGCTGGGTCGTTCTACCAACTTTTTTGAACAAAATACAGATGTGAAAACTTACTAAAGCCACCACCATCCACTAGTAACATTCACTCGCACTGAGATCTAAAACATTGGCGTATTTATCCCAGTAGTCATTCATGTTTGATTCTGCATGGTAAACATGAAAGCCCCTATAACAGAACGCCTGGACACAATAGTAGTATACGTAAGGATCTGACCAGGTAAATCCGGTGCCCATGTGCCTGAGCGACTTCCGGTTGCGCGCGCAGCCAATCAGAGCGCCCCTTGACGGCTGTAGGAACACACAAAACTGTGCGCAGCGCCCCCTAGCGGTTGTAGGAGTACCGAAAGATAACCAGTAGCCATCGATAGTGGACATAGGAACGACTGTCTGTTAACAGCGGTCATTAATAGGATCATTAATAACTGAGATGAAAGAGTAAGTTAACAGTGGTCATTAACAGGATCATTAATAACTGAGATCAAAGGACCTAACGAGGAGACGAGAAACGAACAAAACACGATATCGTACGAGTGCACACGTATTTTATTGAACAACACAAGCAGCATGGCGATACAATATGGGTAGCGTGTAATATCACGACAACAATGACGATGAAGATGAGGCGACTTGCGGATGTTGACCATCACGCCAGAGGTCGCGAGCCTAGGGGTGTCTCCACCTCGCCAGAGAACAAAACACGATATCGTACTATATTTTCTTTATATGTTAATATTTAAAAATAATGCGTTCTTACACTTTATCCATAACTCCTACAGTTTACCCATAATTCCTACAATTTACCCATAATTCTCCTATTGAATAAGAATACAAGGACATTTGATTAAATATTTGAAAATAATGACACAATATCGTCCACAAACGTTAGACAGAGGACTCTAAAGTCTCTTGCCATACGCATATTTTCGTTATATGTAAATATTTAAAAATAGTGCGCTCTTACACTTTACCCATAACTCCTACAGTTTACCCATAATTCCTACAATTTACCCATAATTCCTACAATTTACCCAGCACACATATGTAGTGTAGTGTGTTTGTTCGTTCACCGAGCCATAAAAAGAACGGGACTTTAGTTTCATACGGATCGTGTTACTCACTGACCCCTTATATTCTGATGGACCAGGCGAGGCAAACTATTACCAAGATTAAACCTGTCTGGACTTCCGCACTGTGTGCAGTGACACTGCGCTTTAATAAAAGATGAATAATAAAGATACATTTATTACTTACTGCGTGCAGTGATTCCATCATGCTGTTGCCTTAATATATTTACATATATATATATATATATATATATATATATATATATATATATATATATATATATATATATGTATATATATATATATATGTATATATATATATATATATATATATATATATATATATATATATATATATATATATATATATATATATATCCGTTACTTACTTGATTCTGTAAACGTGTCATCGTCATCTCGTCGTTGTTGTTGTTGTTGACGAACTGTTGTGCGGCCATTTCTTCTGCTGTTGCTGCTGACGAACGATTAGACTTGTATAAGGCGATCGGAGAGCGGTTGTGTGAGTCGTTAACTGTGCGCTCAGCTTATAAAGGCCTCCTACTGCCTGCGGCGCATAATATATATATATATATATATATATATATATATATATATATATATATATATATATATATATATATATATATATATATATATATATATATATATATATATAATTTGCTCCTACTTCCAGCCACATACTGGCTCCCGATACATTGCGTCCATCATACAGACCTCTGTCTTTCCTACCTCCAGCCACATGCTGACTCCTGATACATTGCGTCCATCATACAGTCCTCTGTCTTCCCTACCTCCAGCCACATCCTGACTCTTTACACATTGCGTCCATCATACCATCCTCTGTCTTTCCTACCTCCAGCCACACCCTTACTCCTTACACATTGCCTCCACCATACTATCCTCTGTTGTTCCTACCTCCAACCACATCCTGGCTCCTGACACATTGCGTCCATCATACAGTCCTCTATCTCTCCTACCTCCAATCACATCCTGGCTCCTGATATATAGCGTCCACCATACTGTCCTCTGTTTCTCCTACCTCCAGCTACATCCTGACTCCTGACACATTGCGTCCATCATACAGTCCCCAGTCTCCCTTACCTCCAGCCACATCCTGGCTCCTGATACATTGCGTCCACCATACTGTCCTCTGTCTCCCCTACCTCCAGCTACATCCCTGCTCCTTATACACTGCCTCCGCCATACAGTCTTCTGTCTTTCCTACCTCCAGCCATAACCTGGCTCCTGACACATTGCGTCCATCATACAGTCCTCTATCTCTCCTACCTCCAACCACATCCTGGCTCCTTATACATCGCGTCCACCATACAGTCCCCTGTCTCTCCTACTTCCAAACACATCCTGGCTCCCGATACAATGCGTCCACCATACTGTCCTCTGTTTCGCCTACTTCCAGCCACATCCTGACTCCTGATACATTGCGTCCATCATACAGTCCTCTGTCTCCCCTACCTCCAACCACATACTAGCTATTCACACATTACGTCCATCATACAGTCCTCTGTCTTTCCTACCTCCAGCCACACCCTTGCTCCTTATACATTGCCTCCACCTACTGTCCTCAGTTGCTCCTACCTCCAGCCACATGCTAACTCCTGATACATTGCGTCCATCATACAGTCCTCTGTCTTCCCTACCTCCAGCCACATCCTGACTCTTTACACATTGCGTCCATCATACCATCCTCTGTCTTTCCTACCTCCAGCCAAACCTTTGCTCCTTACACATTGCCTCCACCATACTATCCTCTGTTGTTCCTACCTCCAGCCACATCCTGGCTCCTGACACATTGCGTCCATCATACAGTCCTCTATCTCTCCTACCTCCATTCACATCCTGGCTCCTGATATATTGCGTCCACCATACTGTCCTCTGTTTCTCCTACCTCCAGGTACATCCTGACTCCTGATACATTGCATCCATCATTCAGTCCTCTGTCTCCCCTACCTCTAGCCACATCCTGGCTCTTTACACATTGCGTCCTTCATACAGTCCTCTGTCTTTCCTACCTCCAGCCACACCCTTGCTCCTTATATATTGCGTCCACCATACTGTCCTCAGTTTCTTCTACCTCCAACCACATCCTGGCGCCTGATAAATTGCGTCCATCGTACAGTCCTCTGTCTTACCTACCTCCAATCACATCCTGGCTCCTAATATATTGCGTCCACCATACTGTCCACTGTTTCTCCTACCTCCAGCCACATCCTGGCTCCTTATACATTGCCTCCGCCATACTGTCCTCTGTTGCTCCTTCTTGCAGCCCCATCCTGGCTCCCGATACATTGCGTCCATCATTCAGTCCTCTGTCTCCCTTACCTCCAGCCACATCCTGGCTCCTGATACATTGCGTCCACCATACTGTCCTCTGTCTCCCCTTCCTCCAGCCACATCCCTGCTCCTTACACACTGCCTCCGCCATACAGTCCTCTGTCTATCCTACCTTCAGCCATAACCTGGCTCCTGACACATTGCGTCCATAATACAGTCCTCTATCTCTCCTACCTCCAACCACATCCTGGCTCCTTATACATCGCGTCCACCATACAGTCCCCTGTCTCTCCTACCTCCAACCACATCCTGGCTCCCGATACAATGCGTCCACCATACTGTCCTC
This sequence comes from Lamellibrachia columna, assembly GCA_963662155.1. Lineage (NCBI taxonomy): Eukaryota > Metazoa > Annelida > Polychaeta > Sabellida > Siboglinidae > Lamellibrachia > Lamellibrachia columna. Next base: position 51,865,576 of record OY759261.1, read on the forward strand.
TGTTTCGCCTACTTCCATCCACATCCTGACTCCTGATACATTGCGTCAATCATACAGTCCTCTGTCTCCCCTACCTCCAGCCACATACTAGCTATTTACACATTGCGTCCATTATAAAGCCCTCTGTCTTTCCTACCTCCTGCCACACCCTTGCTCCTTATACATTGCGTCCACCTACTGTCCTCAGTTGCTTCTATCTCCAACCACATCCTGGCGCCTGACACATTGCGTCCATCTTACAGTCCTCTGTCTTTCCTACCTCCAGCCACACCATTGCTCCTTATATATTGCGTCCACCTACTGTCCTCTCTCTTCCCTACCTCCAGCCACATCCTGACTCTTTACACATTGCGTCCATCATAGAATCCTCTGTCTTTCCTACCTCCAGCCACACCCTTACTCCTTACACATTGCCTCCACCATACTATCATCTGTTGTTCCTACCTCCAGCCACATCCTGGCTCCTGACACATTGCGTCCATCATACAGTCCTCTGTCTCTCCTACCTCCAATCACATCCTGGCTCCTGATATATTGCGTCCACCATACTGTCCTCTGTTTCTCCTACCTCCAGCCACATCCTGACTCCTGATACATTGCATCCATCATTCAGTCCTCTGTCTCCCCTACCTCCAGCCACATCCTGGCTCTTTACACATTGCGTCCATCATACAGTCCTCTGTCTTTCCTACCTCCAGCCACACACTTGCTCCTTATACATTGCGTCCACCATACTGTCCTCTGTATCTCCTACCTCCAGCCACATCCTGACTCCTGATACATTGCGTCCATCATACAGTCCTCTGTCTCCCCTACCTCCAGCCACATCCGGGCTCTTTACACATTGCGTCCATCATACAGTCCTCTGTCTTTCCTAACTCCAGCCACACCCTTGCTCCTTCTACATTGCGTCCACCATACAGTCCCCTATCTCTCCTACCTCCAAACACATCCCGACTCCTTATACATTGCATCCACCATACTGTCCTCAGTTGCTCCTACCCCCAGCCACATCCCGACTCCTGATACATTGCGTCCAGCATTCAGTCCTCAGTTGCTCCTACCTCCAGCCACATCTTGGCATCAGAAACATTGCGTCCATCATACAGTCCTCTGTCTTTCCTACCTCCAGCCACACCCTTGCTCCTTATACATTGCTTCCACCATACAGTCCCCCATCTCTCCTACCTCCAAACACATCCCGACTCCTGATACATTGCGTCCAGCATACAGTCCTCTGTCTTTCCTACCTCCAGCCACACCCTTGCTCCTTATACATTGCATCCACCATACTCTCCTCTGTTGCTCCTACCTCCAGCCACATCCTGGCGCCTGAAACATTGCGTCCACCATACAATCCTCTGTCTTTCCTACCTCCAGCCACACCCTTGCTCCTTACACATTGCCTCCACCATACTATCCTCTGTTGTTCCTACCTCCAGCCACATCCTGGCTCCTGACACATTGCGTCCATCATACATTCCTCTGTCTCTCCTACCTCCAATCACATCCTGGCTCCTGATATATTGCGTCCACCATACTGTACTCTGTTTCTCCTACCTCCAGCCACATCCTGACTCCTGATACATTGCATCCATCATTCAGTCCTTTGTCTCCCCTACCTCCAACCACATCCTGGCTCTTTACACATTGCGTCCATCATACAGTCCTCTGTCTTTCCTACCTCCAGCCACACCCTTGCTTCTTATACATTGCGTCCACCATACTGTCCTCTGTATCTCCTACCTCCAGGAAACAGGTGTATTACGCGGAAAAGGTGTGTAATCGCGCGCGCCCCTGCGCCCCCTGGCGACTGTACCATTACTCTATGGTGGGGGTGGTGAGGTGTGGGAACCAGAATATAATGGCTACACTCGACTCACTACTACTACTGTATGGAGCTTGTGTATATGTAGAGGGGAGTCACTAGCGAGAATACAACACCAAGCGTGCGTGCGTGGGGGTGGTCAGATGGCTATACTCCTCTCATTACTCTATGGTGGGGGTGGTGAAGTGTGGAAACCAGATGGTTATTGGTACATTCGACTCACTACTACTCTATGGATCGAGGTATGTATCAGAAATTCTAGCTGCTATAGGTCTCTGTCTCTATGGAATGTACTGAGGGTGTAGTGACTATGTATTCCAGTTATGTACTGAGGGTGCAGAGACCATGTATTTCGAGCTGTGTCCTGGGTGAGCAGTAACTGTGTATTCTAATCGTGTACTGGAGTTGTAGTGACAATGCATTATAGCTATGTACTGGAGATACTGTGAATATTTTGTATTTTAGCTGTGTACAGAGTGTGTAGTGACTATATTTTATATTCTAGATGTGTACCGAGGGTGCACTGGCCATGTATTCTAGCAGTAACTGTGTATTATATTTGTGTACTGGAGTTGTAGTGACTATATCTTACAGCTGTGTGCTGGAGATACAGCAGCGACCATGTATTCGAGCTGTGTCCTGGGTGAGCAGTAACTGTTTATTCTAATCGTGTACTGGAGTTGTAGTGACAATGCATTATAGCTATGTACTGGAGATACAGTGAATATTTTGTATTTTAGCTGTGTACAGAGTGTGAAGTCACTATATATTCTAGATGTGTAGTGAGGGTGCACTGGCCATGTATTCTAGCACTAACTGTGTATACTATTTGTGTACTGGAGTTTTAGTGACTATATCTTACAGCTGTGTGCTGGACCATGTATTCGAGCTGTGTCCTGGGTGAGCAGTAACTGTGTATTCTAATCGTGTACTGGAGTTGTAGTGACAATGCGTTATAACTATGTACTGGAGATACTGTGAATATGTTGTATTTTAGCTGTGTACAGAGTGTGTAGTGACTATATATTCTAGATGTATAGTGAGGGTGCACTGGCCATGTATTCTAGCACTAACTGTGTATTCTATTTGTGTACTGGAGTTTTAGTGACTATATCTTACAGCTGTGTGCTGGAGATACAGTAGCGACCATGTATTCGAGCTGTGTCCTCCGTGAGCAGTAACTGTGTATTCTAATCGTGTACTGGAGTTGTAGTGACAATGCATTATAGCTATGTACTGGAGATACAGTGAATATTTTGTATTTTAGCTGTGTACAGAGTGTGTAGTGACTTTATATTCTAGATGTGTCATGAGGGTGCACTGGCCATGTATTGTAGCAGTAACTGTGTATTCTACTTGTGTACGGGAGTTGTAGTGACTGTATCTTACAGATGTGTGCTGGAGATACAGGCTGTACATTTATTTATTTTATGACACTGTCTCGAAGCTGTCTTCCTGTTTCTCATCGTCTCAGTATACATTTATGTACAGGAGCCAGGATGTGGCTGGAATTAGGAGAGACATAGGACAGTATAGTATGGTGGACGCAACGTATCAGGAGTCAGGATGTGGTTGAGGTAGGAGGGACAGATGACATTATGGTGGACGCAATGTATCAAGAGCCACAATGTGGCGGAGGCAGTGCTTAAGGAGCCAGGATGTGGCTGAAGGTAGGGGAGACAGAGGACTGTGTGGTGGAGGCAGTGTGTAAGGAGCCAGGATGTGGTTGGAGGTAGGAGAGATAGAGGACTGTATGGCGGGGGCAAAGTATCAGGAGGCGTGATGTGGTTGTAGGTAGAAGAGACAGAGGACTGTATGGCGGAGGCAGTGTGTAAGGAGCAGGGATGTGGCTGGAGGAAGGGGAGACAGAGGACAGTATGGTGGACGCAATGTATCAGGAGCCAGGATGTGGCTGGAGGTAAGGGAGACAGGGGACTCTATGATGGACGCAACGTGTCAGGAGCCAGGATATGGCTGGAGGTAGGAAAGACAGAGGACTGTATGATGGACGCAATGTATCTGGAGCCAGGATGGGGCTGGAAGTAGGAGCAACAGAGGACAGTATGGTGGAGGCAATGTATAAGGAGCCAGGATGTGGCCGGAGGTAGGAACAACATAGGATAGTATGGTGGAGGCAATGTGTAAGGAGTAAGGGTGTGGCTGGAGGTAGGAAAGACAGAGGATTGTTTGCTGGACGCAATGTATCAGGAGTTAGCATGTGGCTGGAGGTAGGAGCAACTGAGGACAGTATGGTGGATGCAATGTATAAGGAGCAAGGGTGTGGCTAGAGGTAGGAAAGACAGAGTACTGTATGCTGGACGCAATGTATCAGGAGTCGGGATGTGTTTGGAGGTAGGAGAGATAGGGGACTGTATGGTGGACGCAATGTATAAGGAGCAAGGGTGTGGCTGGAGTTAGGAAAGACAGAGAACTGTATGATGGACGCAATGTGTAAAGATCCCGGATGTGGTTGGAGGTAGGGGAGACAGAGGACTGTATGATGGACGCAATGTATCAGGAGTCGGGATGTGTTTGGAGGTAGGAGAGATAGGGGACTGTATGGTGGACGCAATGTATAAGGAGCATGGGTGTGGCTGGAGTTAGGAAAGACAGAGAACTGTATGATGGACGCAATGTGTAAAGAGCCCGGATGTGGTTGGAGGTAGGGGAGACAGAGGACTGTATGATGGACGCAATGTATCAGGAGTCAGGATGTGGCTGGAGGTAGGAGAAACAGAGGACAGTATAGTGGACGCAATGTATAAGGAGCAAGGGTGTGGCTGGAGGTAGGAAAGAAAGAAGACTGTATGATGAACGCAATGTGTAAAGAGCCAGGATGTGGCTAGAGGTAGGGGAGACAGAGGACTGTATGACGGACGCAATGTATCAGGAGTCAGGATGTGGCTGGAGGTAGGAGATACAGAGAACAGTATGGTGGACGCAATGTATAAGGAGCAAGGGTGTGGCTGGAGGTAGGAACAACAGAGGATAGTATGGTGGAGGCAATGTGTAAGGAGTAAGGGCGTGGCTGGAGGTAGGAAAGACAGAGGATTGTATGATGGATGCAATGTGTAAAGAGTCAGGATGTGGCTGGAGGTAGGGGAGACAGAGGACTGTATGATGGACGCAATGTATCAGGAGTCAGGATGTGGCTGGATGTAGGCGAAACAGAGGACAGTATGGTGGACGCAATGTATAAGGAGCAAGGATGTGGCTGGAGGTAGGAAAGACAGAGGACTGTATGATGGACGCAATGTTTCTGACGCCAAGATGTGGCTGGAGGTAGGAGCAACTGAGGACTGTATGCTGGACGCAATGTATCAGGAGTCGGGATGTGTTTGGAGGTAGGAGATATAGGGGACTGTATGGTGGACGCAATGTATAAGGAGTAAAGGTGTGGCTGGAGGTAGGAAAGACAGAGGACTGTATGATGGACGCAATGTGTCAGGAGCCAGGTTATGGCTGAAGGTAGGAAAGACAGAGGACTGTATGGCGGAGGCAGTGTGTAAGGATCAGGGATGTGGCTGGAAGTAGGGGAGACAGAGGACTGTATGATGGACGCAATGTATCAGCAGTCAGGATGTGGCTGGAGGTAGGCGAAACAGAGGAGAGTATGGTGGAAGCATTGTATCGGGAGCCAGGATGTGGTTGGAGGTAGGAGAGACAGGGGACTGTATGGTGGACGCAATGTATCAGGAGCTAGGATGTGGCTGGAGGTAAGGGAGACAGGGGACTGTATGATGGACGCAATGTGTCAGGAGCCAGGATATGGCTGGAGGTAGGAAAGACAGAGGACTGTATGATGGACGCAATGTATCGGGAGCCAGGATGGGGCTGGAAGTAGGAGCAACAGAGGACAGTATGGCGGAGGCAATGTGTCAGGAGCCAGGATATGGCTGGAGGTAGGAAAGACAGAGGACTGTATGATGGACGCAATGTATCGCGAGCCAGGATGGGGCTGGAAGTAGGAGCAACAGAGGACAGTAAGGCGGAGGCAATATATAAGGAGCCAGGATGTGGCTGGAAGTAGGAACAACAGAGGATAGTATGGTGGAGGCAATGTGTAAGGAGCAAGGGTGTGGCTGGAGGTAGGAAAGACAGAGGATTGTATGATGGACGCAATGTGTAAAGAGCCAGTATGTGGCTGGAGGTAGGGGAGACAGGGGACTGTATGATGGACGCAATGTATCAGGAGTCAGGATGTGGCTGGAGGTAGGCGAAACACAGGACAGTATGGTGGACGCATTGTATCAGGAGCCAGGATGTGGCTGGAGGTAGGGGAGACAGAGGACTGTATGATGGACGCAATGTGTAAAGAGCCAGGATGTGGCTGGAGGTAGGGGAGACAGAGGACTGTATGATGAACGCAATGTATCAGGAGTCAGCATGTGGCTGGAGGTAGGAAAGACAGAGGTCTGTATGATGGACGCAATGTATCGGGAGCCAGTATGTGGCTGGAAGTAGGAGCAACATATATATATATATATATATATATATATATATATATATATATATTACGCGCCACAGGCAGTAGGAGGCCTTTATAAGCTGAGCGCACAGTTAACGACTCACACAACCGCTCTCCGAACGCCTAATACAAGTCTAATCGTTCGTCAGCAGCAATAGCAGAAGCAATGGCCGCACAACAGTTCGTCAACAACAACAACAACGACGAGATGACGATGACACGTTTACATAATCAAGTAAGTAACGGATATATATATATATATATATATACATATATATATATATATATACATATATATATATATATATATATATATATATATATATATATATATATATATATATATATATATATATATATATATATATATATATATATATATATATATATATATATATATATATATATATATATATATATATATATATATATATATATATATGTATATATATATATATATATATATATATATATATATATGTAAATAAATTAAGGCAACAGCATGATGGAATCACTGCACGCAGTAAGTAGTAAATGCATCTTTATTATTCATCTTTTATTAAAGCGCAGTGTCACTGCACACAGTGCGGAAGTCCAGACAGGTTTAATCTTGGTAATAGTTTGCCTCGCCTGGTCAATCAGAATATAAGGGGTCTGTGATTAACACGATCCGTATGAAACTAAAGTCCCGTTCTTTTTTATGGCTCGGTGAACGAACAAACACACTACACTACATATGTGTGCTGGGTAAATTGTAAGGATTATGGGTAAACTGTAGGAGTTATTGGTAAAGTGTAAGAGCGCACTATTTTTTAATATTTACATATAATGAAAATATGCGTATGGCAAGAGACTTTAGAGTCCTCTGTCTAACGTTTGTGGACGATATTGTGTCATTATTTTCAAATATTTAATCAAATGTCCTTGTACTCTTATTCAATAGGAGAATTATGGGTAAATTGTAGGAATTATGGGTAAACTGTAAGAGTTATGGATAAAGTGTAAGAGCGCATTATTTTTAAATATTTACATATAAAGAAAATATAGTACGATATCGTGTTTTGTTCTCTGGCGAGGTGGAGACACCCCTAAGCTCGCGACCTCTGGCGTGATGGTCAACATCCGCAAGTCGCCTCATCTTCATCGTCATAGTTGTCGTGATATTACACGCTACCCATATTGTATCGCCATGCTGCTTGTGTTGTTCAATAAAATACGTGTGCACTCGTACGATATCGTGTTTTGTTCGTTTCTCGTCTCCTCGTTAGGTCCTTTGATCTCAGTTATTAATGACCCTGTTAATGACCACTGTTAACTTACTCTTTCATCTCAGTTATTAATGATCCTATTAATGACCGCTGTTAACAGACAGTCGTTCCTATGTCCACTATCGATGGCTACTGGTTATCTTTCGGTACTCCTACAGCCGCTAGGGGGCGCTGCGCACATTTTTTGGTGTTCCTACAGCCGGCAGGGGGCGCTCTGATTGGCTGCGCGCGCACCCGGAAGTCGTTCAAGCACATGGGCACCGGATTTACCTGGTCAGATCCTTACGTATACTACTCACAATATCAACATGTTTGTTTACAGCTTGTTGACCAGAAAAGGAACTGGCCGGGTCACCAGCCTTATTTTCATCCATGTTAGCGACTAATGCTACGTTCGAATGCGCTCATACTTCTCGTGAGTACGATTCACGATATATAAATATTGTTCACGACCACGTCAACTCGTACATACGATTCGCCGTTCGAGTTGTCGACTGGTAGGCCGAGTTCACCAGTGTCGTGAACTCTATTTAAATGTTGTGAACTGGTAAACACGAGCACACTCGAACGCAGAAGAAACCATGGTGAAGGACGCTTCCGAATTCGCGCGAGATCCGAGGTTACACAGCGCTACCTAGCGTCGAACTAAGAAGCTTCTCCCTTTCACAGTGCAGTTATGCCGGGGTAACTTTTCTCCCGAAACACTCACCCGAGTATTTTAGTGGAATAGCTAATCCGGGCTAAATAGCTTTCACAGTGGTTTTCTCACGGCATAACTCGACTTATTCATGACTGACTTCTCACTGTGAAAGGGGCTTTAGTTATCTTGGTCACCTCATGTCTTTAGTTGGACTAGACTATAAGAAAAAATCAGCCGACAGCAAGTTAGACACCTTGTGTCTCGAAGGAAGGACACCCAGTTGTTATTCAACAAGCGGCTTACCTTGCTTACTGGTGAAACAGGTACACTTAAATAATAAATGTACATAACTAACAAACATACCCATCCTCCGGACGAGATAATTTGGTAGTTCGTAAATATCAAATAAGACGTTATCACAGAAATATCCATACATGTCTTGGTAGTTGGTTCTGCCAGTCAATATCTGCGACGTAATTCTGGTAGTCATATTAATGTTTAATGACACATTGCCCTTGTATTACGTTATTGTATAACTTCGGACACCCGTAGACAAGACGTTGTGAACAATTGTACGTATTTGTTCGTATAGCGTGGCGGATAATAACTACAAAGAGTAGTTCGATTGTTCGTAAAGTGTAATAACGTGGTGATAAAAAAAAAAATTAAATGTGACGAACCGATCGTAGGGTCATAGATGAACCCCAGAAAGCGGCCGAGAGGCAAAGCGTATAGAAAGAGTAGCATAACAAACAAATAAACAAACAAACAGAAACACACACACACACACACACACACACACACACACACACACACACACACACACACACACACACACACACACACACACACACACACACACACACACACACACACACACACACACACACACACACACACACACACACACACACACACACACACACACACACACACACACACACACACACACACACACACACACACACACACACACACACACTCATTCATTCATGCATTCATTCATTCATTCATACAAACATGCATACATACATACATACATACATACATACATACATACATACATACATACATACATACATACATACATACATACATACATACGTACATACATACATACATACACTTGCTGGATCATACGATTTTGATTAATTTTTTGCCATCTTGGCACCCTTACAACTATCTATATCTGTCTCTACGGACACATTTACCACATTTCGTTTCCACCCTCCACATGCTATACTACTGTGGCTCGTAATGAATCAGGTGGACACGTCAGTTCACGAGTAAACAAAGTTAACATTATATATAGCAATGTTTCATGTTTTGCTTGATTTGCAATAAATATGATATCTTAAAATGCGATTTCCATCTTTATTTCTGCAGTTTTCGTAGATGTCACAGACAGTGGTTGAGCATATCTATATGACAGGAGACACATATTTCGTTATATAATTGCTTGTTGCACACATTCTCGCAATGTGGCCACCAGGATTAGCACCCATCTGAAAGAAATTGTCGAAGCTTCGAAGAAGCAGCAATAAGATTCGAACCCGGGTTACATCAATTGAGAGCCCGATGTTACATCAATTGAGAGCCCGATGTTCTAACCGATTCGCCACCGCTTAATGTCGTGGGAAGTTCGTTGCTAGGGATTCGGATGGGTCTACACAATCTATCGTTGACGAAACACTTGTGTTTGATAGTGACTATTCTTTCCGGAATACGAAGATTTACATTACCTTTAAATAAGACGCCATATGTCACGTTAATGTGTAAAGGTGGTCGCCGTAAATAGGGTTGTCTCACTGCTTTCGAATCGTTCAAAGAGGATTTGAAGTTTATAGAACATTCTTCAGTGTAGTTTAATGCTATAATACCTAGTTCTTATAATCATATCTAAACAGTAGAGCAAAGAAGCAGTTCCAATATTCACATGGACAGACAACATCGAGGCGTGGATGGGAAAATTAAATATGAAGACCTGACAGGAACGGCACAGTGCATACATCAATGGCGATCAATGACATCCGACTACGCGATGATAAGAGATGGCTTCCTCACAGAACACGAGGAGCGGACAGGGATGTTGACAAATGCGTTGTTGATATAATATTTTTTTTACAGATACAGCTAGCCTTCCTGACCACAGCAAGGTAACATTGGCGTAGCCAGGTTTGGAGATGCAATGCTACATTACTCCTACATCATTGTTTGTTTTGTTGCTACTCTATTGTTCAATTACGCTAATTCCATCATGATGACGGACATATTATAATGACGAATCCTATATATGGTAGTGTTGATTATATTTGGCTGGTATTCACGAATATACGTTTCCATTGTAACCGTATTTCAATAAGCACCAACCAGGGCTTTGATTAAAACCGAATAGCATTCAACCGCCCGAGGCCGCCCAAGCATTTACTCCTCACTCTGCCCGCTGCCGCCCGATGATCATACATGTGTGTAGTAGTGGCGGTATCTATTGGATAGTCCTGAATCTTTACCAATATAATTACTGATGTCATAGCTATGAGTTGTGGGTAAAAGCAACATCCGTTTGCATAGAGACATTTTCGAGAATTCGCGATTTTTTACAGCTACTTATTCACGTCTTGAGCCTTTTTAAAATGGCGTCTTCGCAGCGAATGAGGCGCTATACTGAAGTTGTCGACATTATGGAAGATTTCGATACATGGATGTAGAGGAAAGAATTACTGATGAAGTGCCACTTGCCAGCATGGCGCGGTGAAAGTGACAGGTCTTTGTCTTTGAGAATAATGGGGCAATAATTCACGCTAACGATGTATCGAGTCGTGTTTAAGAAGTCAATCATCATGTAAGTATGAATTTATTTACGTTATATATTTTTCATTCACCTGATGATTCATACAATATTGATTGCATGAAATTACCTACAAGTTTTCCTTGTTATTTTGGAAGATTTTGCAAGCTGTATGCATATGTGATTTTAACTTTGGCATTGTTCGCCAATATATCACAATGCACCTTTTCTGACACTCAAATAGCTTATTAAAGTAGCTGGGGTGGAGTTATAACACGTTATTGTCATTACATAGTGTCAGTTGATTTTTTCCTCATACGATGCTAGTATATTGATAATATATAATATATAATATATAATATATAATATATAATATATAATATATAATATATAATATATAATATATAATATATAATATATAATATATAATATATAATATATAATATATAATATATAATATATAATATATAATATATAATATATAATATATAATATATAATATATAATATATAATATATAATATATAATATATAATATATATATAATATATAATATATAATATATAATATATAATATATAATATATAATATATAATATATAATATATAATATATAATATATAATATATAATATATAATATATAATATATAATATATAATATATAATATATATGATATTGAACTGAGCGTCGACACCACAGATAATCATTTTACACTAACGTCGTATTTCGCCAATCCATCTTTTAAAAAAAGTTTTATTAATGTGGAGTATTATATAGTATTTCAACTACAACTTATGAAGAAATAGTTGGTTTTCTTGAAATCTTCTGCTGAAACTATTCAATTAAAAATAGGCATTGCACAGCCACCTAAGCTACCTTAATTATAAGCTATTTTTAGAGTTTTATTTCGTGTTCCAGGCGTCCTGTTGTGAAATTCCCAGTCGCTCTGGTCTTGATGGCTATCGCATCTCTGTCAGTGGCAAAACCTAGGTTTCATCTGAAACTTTCCTACAAGTCGTTCAACCCTGCATGTTGTGGAACAGTAGCTTATAACTACCGTAGTAACCGTTGCTGCAATGGCAAAATCTGTTAAACGCAGACATGCGGATTTCAATTAACATGATATATAGGTATATGTGCTACTACTGTGCAATGTATTGGTATGCATCGATACAGTTTGTCTATTTGTCGTTATCTTGTAACAAAAATAAAGTGGTGAATAAACGCCATGATACCTAGTTTTCCAGTTTCTTATTTTGTTTAGCAACAGTATATTTGTTGGTGGTCGTTTCATGAGTAATGAGAAATATGCAATTCTCTCGCACAAACGTCCTCATCGCGACGACAACGTGTCATTTGTTGGTATAAGCCATCATTGTACAAACATTTTTTTGGTCTTAACGGTGTCTTTATATTTTGCATGGTTGTTCTTCCCGATGGTTGATTTCTCTTCGGGTTCTCTTTCTCTCTCTCACTCTCTCACTCTCTCTCTCTCTCTCTCTCTCTCTCTCTCTCTCGCTATCTCTTCTCCCTCTCTTTATCTCCCTCCCTCCTCTCTATTCCTCTATATCTCTCCGGGTTCTCTCGCTTTTTTTCTCTCTCTTTCTCTCCCTCTACCTCTCTCAACCTCTCTCTCTCTCACTCTCTCTCTCTCTCTCTCTCTATCTATCTATCTCCCTCCCTCGCCCTCTCTCCCCGTCTCTCTAGCTATCTCTCTCTCCCTCTCTCCATCTCTCTCCCTCTCTCCCTCTCTCGCTATCTCCCTCCGTCGCTCTCTCACTCCCCTTCTCTCTCTCCCTCCCCTCTCTCCCTCTCTCCTCTCTCTCCCTCTGTCGCTTTCTCTCTCTACCGTCCTCCCTCTCTCCAACCTCTCTCTCTCCATCTCCCTGCCCCCTCTCTCCCTGTCTCTATGTCATGGATATGTATAAACGCGATCATACTTGATCAGACAATGGCACTCTCACATGCACAAACATACAAAATACGTAATAAGGTGTAGCAATCGTCATTGTTCTGTTACAAGAGGACACGTGTCGTGCACATTATTCCGCGAACTTCGCATATTACACGATTGAACGACTGAAACAAACATAGAGCGATATATTGTGGCATGAAATGGGGCAGGCAGGCATTCTTATTATGCGATTGCGGGGAGTCTGCAATAAGTGACAAGCAGCGCCGTCTTACGATCAACTCGCCATTCAGCTGTGCATGGGCTACATACAACTCTCCGAATGACATAAAAATTATGTTCATAACACTCAAACAACCAAAACTCACTATTCCTATACACTCGGCACCGACCTACAGTACCGTTGTGCAAGATGAAATTTAAGGTATGGTAACGGTAAATATTAAAACTCACATTTCGAAGTACTCAAATAAGATAAATGGATTACGACACACAACAATGGGTCACCATATTTTTTTTTTGCTGTAAAAACCGACTTTGCTCATGACACATGCAACGATTTTGTGGCAAGCATTACCCACTAACTATTCAATGTATTTAAATTATTCGTTTTGCAGTTGAAACATATCAACTGTCTGTATACAATGTCGTAGGTTTTTCCCCACGTATTCACTAATTATTGGATGATTTTCAAAATATGATCAATCAAATATGTACTGGAGTGAATATAGAAAAAATGTATGACATTGCATAGACATAGCTAATATCTTCCAAACGCAAAAAGACACCCCATGCAACGGCGGCGACGAAGGTTAGCAGTATGCGAGTATGAGGCACTGAAAAGCAGTGCCGGTTCATGTCGGGGGGGGGGGGGGGCTGGCACAAATGTTGTGGAGGCCATGCAGAATGCATGAATGACGAAGATCGAAACGCGTGCTCTTGGTGACGTCACCCCATACCGTAAAGGGAATAAAATCATATTGTATTACATTGCTTGAAATCATATTGTATTACATCTTGTAGTATATTTCCATTTCAACAAAACCCCAAAATTAATTAGAATTAAGTTAATTAATAATTCCGAATAGTACTCTGTTCTACCGGCCTACCTCGATTATGAATATTTTCCCGCGCTTATCGGCAAGGAAGTGCAACGAGACTGGGATTTTCCATTCATTCACCGCACCGTTGATATCGATAGCGGGTGTTTGGAAGCGAACGCCAAAATGGTTTATTGTGCGGCGTTCAATTGTAATGCAAACAGTAGTAAACATCGGGTAACATGTAGATGGCTTAGGCTCCCTACGGGGCCAACTTTGCTTAAAAAACAAAACAAAAACGTCAAGCCCGCGAAGCAGAGCCGGCTTTGATCTCTTCGAGAAAACTTTTTTCGACTGCGATCCGGATCAGAGAATATGGCAGCCCTTGTTTATCTTGGTGCTAAAGTCTCTTTGAAAGAGGATGATGTGCCAACATTATTCCTAGTAGTTGAAGCTATATTGATGCCTCCAATCCGTAGAACACAGGCAGCGACACGGGCGTCGATGACCACGGTCCACCTAGGATTGAAACGAGCTGTCAGCGAGCTGTTAGCGCGGATACAGGTGATGTCGGCTCATGATGAATTCGGCCCGGTGAATTCGGACAGCATTCTTTGGAGAGTTCGGCCCGCAACTGTGGTAACTCCTGCCTCAGAGCACAAAGGACACAGAGATCTAGGACCAAACGATTGTGTACCAAGTACATGAAGCTAAATGTGTGTCTTACTGTAAATAAAGCATACTGTTTATTCTCTCATTTTTTTATTGATTTACTTCCATATTAACCCGAAATTGAACCCGAATTCAACTCCTATTCACGCCATTAAAAGTGGCCGGATTCATGCACATGGCAGTTGGGCCGAATTCATCGAAGGCTGAAATCATCACAGCGTTACTCCTGCTGTTGCGATGTTTTCTTTCTGACCTAACCATGAAAATGATCCCCTAGCCAAATCTCTCCTCATATATTTCCATACATATACATATGTCACGTGGTCAAACATACTCTTAAATCCAAGAAACGATAACAAATTACAAAAAAAACCAAAAGCTAGCTATATATTCTACGCCTAGCTAAACTAGGCATAGGAGGCAGTTTTTGTTTGTGTTGATCTTTATATGGAAGTAAGAGAACTGTTTTAACCACGTCACACGTGTATGCGTATGGTAGATATGTGAGGAGATTTATTGTATACTTTAACATAAGTAATGCGTCTAACATACATCTAACACCCGACCTTTGGACAGTTTGTCTCCTGGTGGACGTCCAACCAACTACTGTCGATGGTGACTCTATATGAGTGCCATGTTTTCGTAAAACGCCTCTATAACAACTTGCCCCTGTATACAGCCCCGGTCTTCCCTATGGGTGCCGATAGACTGCCCCGAAAGAGCTGAATTCGAAGATGATACAGTGTATGATGACAGATAAGATAATACACCGTACAAAACAGGTAAACAAAACAGGTAAACAAAACAGGTAAACATCACAGCACACAATTCCTTACCAGGAAATACAGCAAAAAAAATAAAGTTCTCCTGAGCAAACAAAGAGTGACATCTACGCGCCTAATAAGATGGATTGTGATTGATTCTGTGGGGGCCCTTTTTGTGGGGGGCCTTTTTTGCGGGGAGGGGAGGTTTTTGTGGGGGGCCTGGTAGGAGTGTATCATTTGTTGCGCGGTTAAATCAAAACTATTTAAAAGACAAGGCAGATTAATGACATGAGCAGAGTTTATGGGGTGTGTGGGTCGATACATGCCGGACGCAGCTGGGATAGTCATCTCTAGTTCAATGTTCATGTTTGTGTAAAGTCCAGGTTTATTTTGTTAATGTGTAAACACGTAGATCCGGCTGCACCTACAATTGAGTCACCGCGGCAGAGGCAACGATGTGTATATAAGACGCATCGCTTCCCATACACATAAACGCCATCGTCACAACGTAAACTAGCATACAGTTACCGTACCGACAGTTACCGTATCGACTGCAACACGACAGAGCGTGAGATATAACGTGAGTGCGAATTAATTTACATAGTAACAATTATATAGAGCAACGTAACCAGATGTCGATAAACACGGGGTAACGTTAATATATATATATATATATATATATATATATATATATATATATATATATATATATATATATATATATATATATATATATATATAAATATATATATATATATATATATATATATATAATTATATCAATATATATATATATATATACATATTTAGACATATGTATATATACATATATATATATATATAAGTATATATACATGTATATATATATATATATATATATATATATATATATTTATATATATATATATATATATATACATGTATGTATATATATATATATATATATATATATATATATATATATATATATATATATATATATATATATGACTTAATTGGTCCTACCTAAAATCAAAGGTAATGTGCAGATCTCCTATTGGAGTACACAGATATGAAAAAAATCATGTGGATTACAAAACGTTTATTAATCGCCATCCGATTCACAATAGATTGCACTTTCCTAACATTTTGCCCTCCCCAAGTGACACGTTTTGCTTGACACCACAATGTTACAATTTTCCGAAAAATTGTACAACTCATCCCTGCATCATATCATTCACAACACCTTTGATTACATTACATGCGTAAAACACTGCTTAACGGCCTGTGTATCAGCTGGAACACATATTCATGACTAGAAATACCAATAGCCGAACAGCATAGGATATTTTAAATGGTGCCATTTGCCCCTTTCAATGGATTCACATGATATCGCGCATGACATATTTAAAACTATTGGTGAACATACTGCTACCTTATGAAATAATTTGCATTAATAGTTATGTATATATTACGTATGTTACAACATAACATACCTGTCTTTCAACTGGCCAAGTTCTCCCCTACATCACAATACATTCGCTACTGTCCGTAGACTTATCATGTATAAACAATCGTAAGTCTAACTGATGTTTCTTGAAGTTTGCACATCCCATTGGTGCAATCATAAGGATTATCGTAACCATGGCGAAACCTCCGCAAAACTGTATAATTTGAGGTGGAAGTTCCTTGTACAGATGGGTTGAGTACTGTATATGTTGTGAGTTGCAGTTACCGCATAATGAAAGCCACAGCAATCGTTCTCTTGACCGCTGCCTTGTGTCTAGCAGTGACGGAAGCCGGCAAGTTTACAACGTTTTCATCGGGCCACCGAGTATGTGGAAATCGCCGTTTCAACCCAAAGTACAGCGTGTGCTGTGGCGATGAAATTATTGACGCGACCTACGGGGCATGCTGTGGTTATCGAGGATACGACACAAGGTACTACCTGTGCTGTGACTGGAAAGTGGAGCGCAGTCAGTGGTACGGGGCGTGTTGTGGTCGCCAGATGTACGATACGCGCACGCAGAGTTGTTGCAACGGAAAATTGTGTTAAAGGCGAGCGTCAGAAAAAGAACGACAAGACAATGACAATTACATGTAGCAGAACTATTTGCCACTGACGTCAGATTGAATGTGATATTATGTATATATGTTAAACATAAAGAATGTATTAATAGAACAGTAAACTTGTATTTCTTGCCAGACATAATCAAGAAGTTATCAGTCTGTAAATTTTACGCGGTGTTACAACTTGTTACATATAATGCTTATCCCCCGTTTGTCACAAATTACTGAAGACGTTCACTCCTGTAATTGAATAGTTATGATAAATGGTAGTAACATATCCTTTATGATTGGTATCAGTTCATATCCCACTCGTGCGTGCGTGCGTGCGTGCGTGCGTGTGTGTGTGTGTGTGTGTGTGTGTGTGTGTGTGTGTGTGTGTGTGTATGTGTGTGTTAGTTTGAAAAGTATCACGGTAGTACAAATACACCGGGAGGGTGGGTGGGAATAAATTTGGTCGCTCGAAAGAGAGATGTTGTTCGTGTGGCACAGCGAAGAAAAGCTAGGTGATTTGAAAACGTTGTCCAGCTCGCTGTTTGCAAGTTTTCCTTGCGTGCACCACTGGCCAGTAGTATGTTCGGAATTAGTCACAGTTTGATTTTGTTAACCACACCAAGCTAGTCAGCTAGGTACTCGCTACACAGCCCCACAAAAAGGTTTTTCTTCCTACAGGCCAAACATGCATTTATTGTGTTTTAGTTGTTCGACACCCCTTTGACTCCCGGTGCATTTGTTTTTAATATGAATGTGGGCATGACCGCCCTGCGGCCCTTTCTCTATTTGTATGCACACACAAACTACTGTTTAGGTTGGTAATGAGTAATCCAATTTTATTAAAATCCAAACACATTATCTCTGTAATCGTGAGCGTGCGCCGATGTAGCGGTCGCCGTTAGCCGATACCGGCCCTCGTAAAGCTGCGCCTTAGCAGACATGTTTAAATATATACAAATTATTTCATTACTAGGCCGGTGTACGGCTGCCTTGTCAAGCTGTCCAACGTATCGTTCTCGCTTAAGTAACTTCGCCCTATGATTATTTTGCAAAGAAAACTGTTTTTAGGCCAGAAATTCAACTACAAATACGACGCGACGTCCGACAGCTTTACATTTGTGTCGCTAGACAAAAAGTCATGTACCGGATCTGACAATTGATTGATCCAGATTGTGCCGTCAGAATCCGATGCGCGACCAATGAGTGTGATATATATATATATATATATATATATATATATATATATATATATATATATATATATATATATATATATCCACTTATATATATATATATATATAATATATATATATATATATATATATGTATATATATATATATATATATATATATATATATATATATATATATATCAATATATATATATATATATATATACATATATATATATATATATATATATATATATTTATATATATATATATATATATATATATATATATATATTATATATATATATATATATATATATATACATATATAT
>OY759261.1:51889499-51929499 GCA_963662155.1 Lamellibrachia columna
TGTTACCGTACTAAATGCACAGCGAACAATAAAACACGGGAAACTGCCAGAGTAAGATAGCGTACTTACGTAAGATTAGGCCTCCAAAACACGACGTATGTCTTCTTCTCATACGCTACTTTTCTACTATACGTCGACCCAAGCAAGAACCTGTTTTATACGTTCCTCTGTTGGCGAAGGATTATGACTGTCAAACAAAGCCCCGCCTTTGGAACAGCTGGGCGTTCAAAGTTCATTATGAAGGCCAGTGGCATGCCAAAGCATCCAAATGTTCAGAATTTCGTAACAAACTGATATAGTGAAGTGTTTACGTTTCGAAGAGACCCTATCGCGATAGTAGCGTAAAACGTAATGATTACTTTGTTTATGTATAGTTTGATGATCAATTGTGAAAAAGCTCTCACCCCCCCCCCCCCCGAACAGAATACTGTAGTTCGTAAGTGATTGTCATGGTAACATAATCACATAAATGCCTAAGTAGTTGGTGCTGCCTGTCAATATCTTGATGGCTTCTTAGAAAATCGAGACGTACTAAAGCGTAACTTCGAACACTCGTAGAAAAGACGCGTCAAGTCGAGAACAATTGTACGCAGTAACTACAAAGGGTAATTCAATTGTTCATAGAAAGGGTAATAGGGATGAATTTCGTAAACCGACCGTGGAGTCACACAAGAATCCTTGAAAGATTGCTGCATGATACGCAAAACATCTATGAGGTAGACGCGCAGACGTGCAGAGGTACAAATGTGCATGCGTACATACGTACGTACGTACGTACGTACGTACATACATACATACATACATACATGCATACACACATACATACATATATACATGCATAGCATACAAACGTTGAGACGTTGAGACGTGCAGACGAAGATACGTACAGGCGTACATACGTACGTACGAACATACGTACGTACATACGTGCATGCGTAAAAACGCACGTACATACATACATACATACATAGCATGCAAATGTGGATACGTGGAGAGGTGGAGACGTGCAGACGTGCAAACGTGCCAGACGTGCAGACGTGCAGACGTACAGACGAACATATTTACATACGTACAGGCGTACATATTTACATACGTACATGCGTAACATACGTACATAAGTACATACATACGTACATATGTACGTCCGTGCATACGTATATGCGTACGCGCGTACGTACGCACAGGTGTACAGGCGTACACACGTAGGTACACACATACATACATACATACATACATACATACATACATACATACGTACATACATACATACATACATACGTACCTACATACGTACGTGCATACGTACGTGCATACATACGTGCATACGTAGGGCGTGCGTGTGTGCGAATGTGCGTGCATGCGTGTGTGCGTTTATATATATATACATATATATATATATATATATATATATATATATATATATATATATATATATATATATATATATATATAATTTAATGCATATATATATATATATATATATATATACCTACATACATATACATGAATATATATATATATATATACCTGCATACATATATGCATACACGCATACACGCAAACACGTACACACATACGTACGTACGTCATACGTACGTAAGTACATACGTATATGCGTACATAAGTGCAGACGTACGTACAAACATGCATACTCACAGTCATTCAGATCGCTCATATATATATATATATATATATATATATATATATATATATAATATATATATATATATATATATTAAATATTGGGTTACGTAACATTGAATGTCAATATCAAGCATATACATATAACGTATAACCCGATGTAACAGTTGCTTGTTGGGAGTTACGATCTGGGCAGCACGTTAAAGTCTTAGGAATTCTAAATCAAGTGTTCCGTAAATATGGCGGGAAAACTCTTGCAATATCTGGAGATGATAAACATGTTTTGATCAAAGACCATCTGAGTAAATATTATCGGATTATGCTAAATATTGAATGCGCCTAGTGGTGTGTTACACAACTGATGTTGAATCTCAGACAATAATGCAGGCTTGCAGTATAATCTTATGTTCGCCATGGTATTTTGTTATTTTATATTCCTTGAGTTACCCTCCCCCGGGCATCTTTGAGTTACGAATTCGAACGATTTTAGTGCGTGTGAATACGTTCCCAGGACTATGGTGCACGTAATCAACTTCTTCGAAACGTCAATAACACAGACATGACCTTAATAGTGTGTAGTCACTCCCTGCACGGGCTGTATGCATTTTGGATAATAAGCTTTACTAGGGTCGGATGTCATTCCGCATTGTTTTGCAATGTTAACACAATGTTAACACAATGCCGAACTGCGGTGTGTTGTTTATGATAGCGTCAAAAGCTTATCAGTATTAAGGACTTACAAGGGCGGCGTCCTATATACATGACTCCAAATCTGCCAACACACACGTGTATATCAAATAGTGCAGTTTGTTCGTACATGTTGATGGATATAACAATATTTGCGGACGGGAACAGAGCCCTTACCAAACACATCTATATCACTTTACATAATATTTTGTAGGATTTTTTTCTATAGAATTTTTACTGACACAGTTGTATAATTTGAAGTTTTTATTGTTTTCTATGCAATATTCTGCTACGCTCTGTATAATTCTATAAAATTACATACAAATATATTGAACATTGAAGTAGACTATTTCTACATAATTATTTCTTTAGAACATGGTAGTATTCTATATTTTTCCTATGAAACATTCTACAATACTATGAATTATATAGATTTTGTGTATAATTCTTATATTAGATTTTTTGTTAAGGGGGTTCTATAGAAAACACTTATCATCCAACCACACTCAAAAACTTGTGTCATTTGTTTAATTTTCTGTTGATGTTATAATCATAATACTGACACTTACACATATGAATGTTGGAATGCAACTTGTTAATATCACAATAACGCTTTTCTTCGGACGACTGTAAACCGCAAGTCGGTTTTAGCCAAACAAAATATGTTGGATTTTATAACGTTCTGATTTGCGCATCTACTTTGAAACGACAAACGTTTGTGACGAATAGAATTGGGTTTACGTTCACGATAAAATATTGCAAATGGAGATGTCACCTTGTATCCTTTTAATTGCTTTATTTTTTGACAATCGGGATAATGGTATGAACACATAGTGTAATATGATACGGGATCACGAATGTGTGTGTATATATATTTACATACATATATATATATATATATATATATATATATATATATATATATATATATATATATATATATATATATATATATATATATATATATATATATATATATATATATATATATATATATATATATATATATATATATATATATAGATGCTGGGGGCTAGATCGGAAATACCGTTCGAGTCGTGTAAAAAAAAACCAGAATACAAAATCATAACAGGAGAAACAAAATGTGAACAAAGCATACACCAAACATTACACAGTATTAACTAATGATGATTGTGCTGTGCTATTTCATTTGTATGATATGTATTTCTTTTTTAAACTATCTATTTTCACAGTGTGCATGAACCTAAGTTAGCAACATTCGTCTTAGCAGCTAGTCGTATATCCTGAGACATTGGGTGTGCTCAAGGTGGAATAGTTTTGCGAAGCCGTGTTTTCAACATGGTTATATTTGGAGGTCCAAAAAATCATTGCATTTTGTTGTATTTTATTAACATTGTCATTGGAAACTTTAGCATAACAAAAGGTCTGGTTTCAAGTCTTTACAAAACGGACCTGACCTTTGGAGATTGAAACCGTTCACAAGTCATACATATAGCATGAATCGACCAAATCAGTTTCTGCATGGTGGTTTTCGCATAGCTTGGCAAGCCTAGCTAACAGCGCAGCGCGAAGCGTTACTTGTTGCAGTATTTGGACGTAATTAATACAGTTTCTTTGCAATGTACTGACTTGTATCAATGTCGTCACTGGAAGCATAGTTGTATAACAATGCGACTGGCGTTGAGAGATTATGGTATACGTATATCGTGCTTCGAACAAGTAAGTTAAGGCAGTGGTGTCGGTCTTTGCAAGTGTAACCATCACTACATTGTGTATGTTTACTTGTCGCAGGGTTAGTACAACGAAACTCTTCGTGTTGCTGTTGGTCGTCGCCTTGGTGGCACAGTCAGAAGCTTACTTTTTATACGTATGAGGAAAGTTTTGCGAAGTGTCGCCGAAACACTCAAGCGTGTCAGTAAGTTATGTTTACTTATGAATACTCGCATGTGTGTATGTATGTTTATGTTCGTGCTTTTTATATTCATATATTCGAATATTGACCCTGGTCACTGCACTACTGTGATTCTGATGTGTTCATCTTTTAAAATAACAATATATGCCTAGTCAGATGTTTTCGCAATCTTGGAGTAAACATTCATAAATGAGCAAAGTAATAGTACAGTTTGTGACGTTTTACATGTGACTTTGTTGAAACAAGTTCTATCGTAGACATGGAGTGAGTAGTCAAACACTAGGCTGCGCCACTGGTCCAGATTCAACCAGATCATGAGATAGTGGGAACAATCTTGACTCTCAACATCCGGGTTGATTGTGTCGTTGCCCAAATAACAGCCCATAATCATTATCTGAGAAAGTTGTAAAATACTAAATCGTATACTCTTTCACTACAAACATTCTCGAAATAATTGTGCTGAACACATCTTTGCGCAATATCTGGCTGTTTAAAAAATATAATTTGCCTCTTTGATCGCTGATAGTATATGCCATCGAAACGATTCTCCACTGTGTCATGTTTTGTGCCATCTTTGTTTGTTCGTTCCAGGTGTTGCCAATCTTCTTAATTTATGCTTCCAGGTCTCGCCGCCAGGTTTTCTAGGCCGTCTTATTTTCTATTTTTTATCTTAATTTTCGTCTCCATTTAAAGCTTTTTTGTCCTTTCCCGGAGACCATTTCAAAATCATAATTCTATGCAGTAATCCACTAGAGAAAGTATGTATCCTTTTTCAGTGTTTGCTTTGTTATTCTCCAAGGCTCCGATCTATGTAGCAACACCGACTTTACAGTTGAATTAAGCTTAATGTTTAATTTGATCTGCGTTGTCTTCCAAATTGTCCTTAAAGTGAAGACAACAGCTAATTGTTAATCTTGTTATGGGTATTTTGTCTTGCTGACTTTACCGTCCCGACAGGTGAAGGAGTTAGTGCTTTCTAGTGGTTTCCTCCGAAAGTGACTAGTGACTCGGTCTACTTGGGCTTTCATGCAATATCTATCGTGCAATGTATTGTCTGGTGGTCTCTGACCAACTGTTTTCAACCACCACTGTTTTCAATCTTTCAAATATGTTGAGGACCTTTCAGACAGGAGCAGTTTCCCTACGTTCTGGCATCACTGCAAGTCTCGTTCCTTTGGAAGTTTGACGAGGTACCCTTCTTGCCACCCGGTTGCGATTTGTTTAATCGTAACCATTATCTTAAAATTATCATATAATGCAGACCCTCGGTGGTGGTCTACAACTCAGAAATTGCCTCAGCAGGAATTTCCTCTGGGCCCAAAGCTATCCCTCTCTCCAGGAGATAAATGGCTTTCTCGCTATCTGTCTTTCGCAGCTTACATGGAGAACTTCACAATTATTACGAAACAATACGTATGAAATATACTCTCTGTGGAAGTCACATGTCAAACTCACAAATCAATATATTTATCTGGCTGAGAAATAATGTGAAATATTTCATGTGTCTACTTCTTTGATAAAACAATATTCACGCAGCAACATTCATTTATTAAAAAAAAACAGTTATAAGAACACAAATTATAGGTGTGTGTGCACATTGATATAGTGTGTGCACATTCATGGGAAATGTCCTTCGCCATAACTCGCCGGTATTTCAAATATATAAACTACATGCATATCACATCCCTATAGGTTTTTAATTTATCAATATTTTAGTCGGTGTTAGACATTATGTGTATGTATGTATTCATGTGTATGTATGTATATATGTTTATATGTATGTATGTATGTATGTATGTATGTATGTATGTATGTATGTATGTATGTATGTATGTATGTATGTATGTATGTATGTATGTATGTATGTATGTATGTATGTATGTATGTATGTACGTATGTATGTATGTATGTATGTATGTATGTATGTATGTATGTATGTATGTATGTATGTATGTATGCATGTATGTATGTATGTATGTATGTATGTATGTATGTATGTATATATGTGTGTATTTATATATGTGTGTATGTATGTATGTATGTATGTATGTATGTATGTATGTATGTATGTATGTATGTATGTATATATGTATGTATGTATGTATGTAGTTGTGTGTATGTGTGTATGTATGTATGTATGTATGTATGTATGTATGTAAGTATGTATGTATGTATGTATGTATGTAGGCATTCGTGTATGCAGGCAATCATGGGAGTATGTATGTATCTAAGTATACATGTATGTATGTATGTATGTATGTATGTATGTATGTATGTATGTATGTATGTATGTATGTATGTATGTATGTATGTATGTATGTATGTTGTATGTATGTATGTTTGTATGAATGTATGTATGCATGTATGTATGTATGTATGAATGTATGTATGCATGTATATATGTATGTATGAATGTATGTATGCATGTATGTATGTATGTATGAATGTATGTATGCATGTATGTATGTATAATACACGTTTTATCCCTACTCTGTTCACCTTATATTTTTACTTTTCAGCTGATTTTTTCTATCAGTCGATTGTTGATGATATCCATATTTTCAACGAAATACATCAGAGTAAAATATATGTGCTCTTGGCAAATAACAAGACACCAATATTCGGTTAATAAGATCATATTGCTATCCACATTACAGATCCATGCAACTGAGTGAATACAAAATACATGGCTTAGCAGCCTATTGGGGACCGTGTTGTGTGCGATGTCTTGCAGGGTGCGGTGGAAAGTTCTACATCCCGAGGTTCCAGATTTGCTGCAATGCACGGGGTGACTACATCGTGACCACGTAGACATAAACGTCGATAACTCGCACTATAGATAAGCGATTGTATACACCTCGCAATTTGAAAAAAAATACATAATAAAGGTTTGTTTCGTCGCAATGTCACGTGTGTCTCTTTTAGCAGTGATCACATGACAGTACAACAATATATGTATTTTATATGATGCATATAGCATGTAGCATGCAGTACAGTCTTACAAGTTCACAATTTTCTCATACAGACTTATATTTTTGTGTTATTGTATGTGTAATATGTTTTATTATGTACAGCACGAAAGAATATCATTGTATAGTTTTGTTGCTCTCTCTCTCTCTCTCTCTCCCTCTCAATCTCCCTCCTCTCTATCTCTACATACACACATATATATATATATATATATATATATATATATATATATATATATATATATATATATAAATTCCTCTCTCTCTGTGTATCTGTCTGTCTGTATGTCTGCCTGTCTGTATGTCTCTCTCTCTCTCTCTCTCTCTCTCTCTATGTTTCTTTATCTCTCACCCTCACCCCTCTCTCTATGTTTCTACCTCTCTATCGTTCTCTCTCTCTCTCTCTCTCTCTCTCTCTCTCTATCCGAAATCCACAATGGTAGTCATGTGTCAAGAGAAGTTTTATGTTCTCTCGACGGCCTTCCGGCGAGAGAACATAAAACTGTGACGAACCCCTAATCATGAATTCCATTGACGATAAAATAACGCACAGTGACGGCATCGCACAAGTTGCAATGAAACTGGCGTATATGATACACGTTACTGATCGAAAACGTCCGCACCGAACCACTTAAGAACAAGATCAAGATAGTTTATTTTGGGTAAAAGTAAACATTTAGTGACAAAAACACAATATGCATTATTATGTTCACATGGAAAAATGCAAACACAATACAGCTTAATAAGGGGTCAATGATTCGTATAAAGATTTCACGGTCAGTCGCTCTCATAGGAGCCACCAATTAAATATAATTATCTAAGTTTATTTTGACACCGCATATCTCTAAAAATAGAAGCAGGGGTGTTTACAATAAAACATAAGTAAATTAAACAAATATTAATGATTATACATTACATAAGATTGCATTATATACGTATCTTCATATTTTTGTAATAAATATTTATTTGTATAATTTGCAAAACCTCACAAACAATGGGTTCCTATCGTCTCTGTATTTTTGGGGTATTATTAACAACACGTGGCAAGTTATATATAAGCCATATTTTGGCAAATGCAGGTATGACTAACGGCGCCAAACACCAAGACAAGTTTCTCAATTGTGTCCTGCTTCTTGGAGACTTTCAATGTGAACACCACCAGGTAGATACATATGAATTCGATGCAGAATATGTTTAAATGATTGAAGTTATCGCGCCACTAGGGGTGACAGGTGCGAATGGATGCGGAGTGAACTCTGTCGAGCTGTTGGTATGATTTTTGGCTCGTTCATTATCTTTGTCGTTAGTTTGGCTGTACGTTAGTTCGTTGTTCGTTCGTTCTTTCGATCGTTCGGTCGTTCGTTCATTTCGTTCGTTCGGTCGTTTGTTCATTATTTTAGCTGTTGTTGGTTCGATCTGTCGAAGAACATGAGTATACGTTTCTGATGATTCTCCGTTGCTAGCACACGGTGTTTGTATAAGACATACCTAATCTAGAGAAGGGAATGCGTGGTGTGGCTGCGGTCATGTTACTGGAACCGACATCCCAGTTTATATACTTCCTTCTTCTTGAAAGACATGAAGTGTTCGCATGCAGGATTACTGAGTGTTTAAGATAAACGGATCACGCACTTGTTTAAGCGTGAATATCAGTACGTGTGCGTCTACATACATATAGTACGCAGTTACGTTGGTGTTGTTCTTACATCTATTAGTATAATAGAGGTTTTGAGTATAATAAAGGCTTCGTGCCCGATTTGAACTTAGACATTCAGCATGCGGAAGTTCGGATTAATGGTGAGTATCAGTGGTTTTGGGGGATTTCGTTCCTTTGAAATTAAGACCGAATGCCGACACTTCCGAATTATTAGCGCTCGGATTAGCGACGTTCCACTGTCCATCATCATGTGGTTCCATCTCCTCTCGGAATGTCAGCTGTCATGTGTCGCCGCTCGAGTGTGTGTAGCGCTGTTCTGATCGGATATTAATACTTCACGTTTCCTTACTACTCCTGGATGTTTTCTGTCCATGTGGCTCTTGGTCTTCTCCTGCCTCTTCTACCCAGCACCATTCCATTCAATATTTCCCTTGCATTATTTCCTGACTGTTGATTTACAACAAACAACGTTAACTTGCGTTTCAATATTTTGTTGAGGAGTTGTATATTATGTATTGCATCTATGTTCGTGACATGTTCAGTAATGTTTTTGCGTCGTATTCCTCCTAGGCACCACGTTTCGACGTGGATCATATTATGTTTGTACAAGTGTTTCCACAAGTTGCGTAGAATGCCATGGTCGATCCAGTTTACAGAGGATGCGTGTTTGTGATATGATTCTGCAGATTACATCATGCCACCCGAGTGTACGAGACAGTCGTCGCATTCCTAAAATGTCCTGTATTGCTGTCTCCTGCTTTCCACTATTTGTGAGAGTCCACAAAAGTCTGCACATTTCCAATGTCCTTACTAAATGACCGCAATTTTGCGTCATCCACCCCTCGACGCATTGTTAATTCCTGAATATAAAAGAAAGAGCACACGCTTACGAGAGTACATTCTAACGTTTTCGCTTGTCACCTATTGAAGCCAACCTGCATTTATCAGACCACATAAATAACGGACTTTGTAAATATGCCTGCATTTCAGAGACACTACAAAAAATAACTGTCACGTTTAGTAACGATATAAATATAATACCAAAAATACCATTTTAGTATATTCATGTGATCATTGGTAAAAGAGACAAACACGAGATTGTTACCAAACAAATTCTTTATTACGCATTTGTTGCATTTGCAAGAAGTTCAACTTTCCACAAACACTCTCACGCCTGGTCTACTGCTAACAAGATGGAAAGTCCGCTAATAATGCGTTATGGTCGCAATGTTGATACCCGATATTACGCAGTTGTTATATTTGCGAGAAGTTCAACATTCTATATACACTCTCACGCCTGGTATACTGCTAACAAGATGGAAAGTCGGCCAATAATGCTAGATGGTCGCAACGTTGATGCTGGAACGGGAGTCGTTAGGACGGCTCAACACGTCGCCCCGGGCCACTTAATTCGGCGTACTCCATTGCAGCAAAGGTGGGTCCTCTGGCTGTACAATTTACCGCCGCACACTGCAAGAAATAGCAACAAAAGACGCTCTGAGTTATTCCGTTTTGGCAGGATTTTGTATTTTTTACTCGGCTAATATTCACATGTAATCTGGATGGCAAAGGTTTTTAGAAGATCTTTGAAACGGAATTTTGATGGTCTACTAATTGTTGAATGTTCCTACTTTCTTAACTCATTTATTTATGTGCAAATTAACACCATCCATTAATATGTAACTTGCATAGGCACATGAACATGGTGAACACATGAACATGGTGAACACATTGAAAGTAGCAGAAATGTAGGGTAAATCAAATAAGATAAAAAAAAATCACATTTTTCAGCGAAATAATTAAAATGACATGCGTGTTTCATGAGGAAATAACTAAAGTTAGTTGTGGTTTTGTCACTTAATAAAAGATATATTACTTGTAGCATACGAAGGGTCACACATTCGTCGAACCTTTCTTCTGTTTATATTGAAAAGGTTTATACTGTTAGAATACTGGAGTTTATCTATTTAGTAAAATTCCCAATTGTTCAATTAATTGCTACATACAAGTAGATGGTACGTGTATTTTTAAGCGAAATAGCTTTGCAACTGAACCGTATTTTGATTTAATTAATACAATTTCTTTGTAATGTGTTTATTTGTATCACCGTTTTCACTGGAAGTGTGTTTTACTACAACGGGACTCGTTCTCATATGTGCTGTATACATGTATTATACGTACATCATGCTTCGAACAAGTAAACTATGTCAGTGGTGTAGATCTTTGCAAGTGTAACCATCACTACATTGTGTATGTTTACTTGTCGCAGGGTTAGTTCAACGAAACTCTTCGTGTTGCTGTTGATCGTCGCCTTGGTGGTGCAGTCAGAAGCCGGGTGGACTCGATTCCGATTCCGCGGCAGACGTATAAGGGACCGTCTCGAACGTGCTGCTCGTTACATTAGAGACAAAGTCAGGCTCGGCAGTAAGTTGTCTTTCCCTATAAATACACGCAAACATCTACGCGTCCTCAATACTCACAGATTCTCCGGTGAGCAGCTTTTTGAACACCAACATACGCTTATTCAAACGTATTCTCAATAGATCGCAAATTTTGGCCTGGATTAAAACTGACCATAACATTTCGGAAACCGTGGCACACAACGTTTGGAATGAGTAAGTATAATATCAAATGACCGTCCAGCTGCGTACTATATGTATGTAGACGCACACGTACTATATGTATGTAGACGCACACGTACTATATGTATGTAGACGCACACGTACTGATATTCACGCTTAAACAAGTGCGTGATCCGTTTATATTAAACACTCAGTAATCCTGCATGCGAACACTTCATGTCATTCAAGAAGAAGGAAGTATATAAGCTGGGATGTCGGTTCCAGTAACATGACCGCAGCCACACCACGCATTCCCTTCTCTAGATTAGGTATGTCTTATACAAACCCCGTGTGCTAGCAACGGAGAATCATCAGAAACGTACACTCATGTTCTTCGACAGATCGAACCAACAACAACTAAAATAATGAACGAACGAAATGAACGAACGACCGAACAATCGAAAGAACGAACGAACGAGCAACGAACTAACGTACAGCCAAACTAACGACAAAGATAATGAACGAGCCAAAAATCATACCAACAGCTCGACAGAGTTCACTCCGCATCCATTCGCACCTGTCACCCCTAGTGGCGCTATAACTTCAATCATTTAAACATATTCTGCATCGAATTCATATGTATCTACCTGGTGGTGTTCACATTGAAAGTCTCCTAGAAGCAGGACACAATTGAGAAACTTGTCTTGGTGTTTGGCGCCGTTAGTCATACCTGCATTTGCCAAAATATGGCTTAGATATAACTTGCCACGTGTTGTTAATAATACCCCAAAAATACAGAGACGATAGGAACCCATTGTTTGTGAGGTTTTGCAAATTATACAAATAAATATTTGTTACAAAAATATGAAGATACGTAAATAATGCAATCTTATGTAATGTATAATCATTAATATTTTTTTTATTTTTTTATGTTTTATTGTAAACACCCCTGCTTCTATTTTTAGAGATATGCGGTGTCAAAATAAACTTGATTTGATACATTTCAGTATATGCACTCGAATATTCATGCACCTTCTTGCTCCTTCTACACACGCACTGTCACAACCTTTTATATAAATGAGTTAGTTAATTATATTTAATTGGTGGCTCCTATGAGAGCGACTGACCGTGAAATCTTTATACGAGTCATTGACCCCTTACTAAGCTGTATTGTGTTTGTATTTTTCCATGTGAACATAATAATGCATATTGTGTTTTTGTCACTAAATTTTTATTTGTATTGTAAAAAGGCCCAAAATAAACTTTCTTGATCTTGTTCTTAAGTGGTTCAGTGCGGACGTTTTCGATCAGTAAAGTGTATCATATACGTCAGTTTCATTGCAACTTGTGCGATGCCGTCACTGTGCGTTATTTTATCGTCAATGGAAATCGTGATTAGGGGTTCGTCATGAACGGAAGGACGGCGAGAGAACATAAAACTTCTCTTGACACATGACTACCATTGTGGATTTCGGATAGAGAGAGAGAGCGAGAGAGAGAGAGAGAGAGAGAGAGAACGATAGAGAGGTAGAAACATAGAGAGAGGGGTGAGGGTGAGAGCGAAAGAAACATAGAGAGAGAGACATACAGACAGACAGATACAGAGAGAGAGAGGAATTTATATATATATATATATATATATATATATATATATATATATATATATATATATATATATATATATATATATATATATATATATATATATATATATATATATATATATATACGTTTATGTAAAGATAGAGAGGAGGGAGATTGAGAGGGAGGGAGAGAGAGAGAGCAACAAAACTATACAATGATATTCTTTCGTGCTGTACATAATAAAATATATTACACATACAATAACACAAAAATATAAGTCTGTATGAGAAAATTGTGAACTTGTAAGACTGTACTGCATGCTACATGCTATACGCATCATATAAAATACATATATTGTTGTACTGTCATGTGGTCACTGCTAAAAGAGACACACGTGACATTGCGACGAAACAAACCTTTATTATGTATTTTTTTTCAAATTGCGAGGTGTATACAATCGCTTATCTATAGTGCGAGTTATCGACGTATATGTCTACGTGGTCACGATGTAGTCACCCCGTGCATTGCAGCAAATATGGAACCTCGGGATGTAGAACTTTCCACCGCACCCTGCAAGACATCGCACACAACACGGTCCCCAATAGGCTGCTAATCCAGGTATTTTTTATTCACTCAGTTGCATGGATATGTAATGTGGTTAGCAATATGATCTTATTAACCGAATATTGGTGTCTTGTTATTTGCCAAGAGCACATATATTTTACTCTGATGTATTTCTTTGAAAATATGGATATCATCAACAATCGACTGATAGAAAAAATCAGCTGAATATTAAAAATATAAGGTGAACAGAGTAGGGATAAAACGTGTATTATACATACATACATGCATACATACATTCATACACACATACATACATGCATACATACATACATACATACATACATACATACATACATACATACATACATACATACATACATACATACATACATACATACATACATACACATAATGTCTAACACCGACTAAAATATTGATAAATTAAAAACCTATAGGGATGTGATATGCATGTAGTTTATATATTTGAAATACCGGCGAGTTATGACGAAGGACATTTCCCATGAATGTGCACACACTATATCAATGTGCATAAACACCTACAATTTGTGTTCTTATAATTGTTTTTTTTTTATAAATGAATGTTGCTGCGTGAATATTGTTTTATCAAAGAAGTAGACACTTGAAATATTTCACATTATTTCTCAGCCAGATAAATATATTTATTTGTAAGTTTGACATGTGACTTCCACAGAGAATATATTTCATACGTATTGTTTCGTAATAATTGTGAAGTTCTCCATGTAAGCTGCGAAAGACAGATATCGAGAAAGCCATTTATCTCCTGGAGATAGGGATAGCTTTGGGCCCAGAGGAAATTCCTGCTGAGGCAATTTCGGAGTTGTAGACCACCACCGAGGGTCTGCATTATATGATAATTTTAAGATAATGGTTACGATTAAACAAATCGCAACCGGGTGGCAAGAAGGGTACCTCGTCAAACTTCCAAAGGAACGAGACTTGCAGTGATGCCAGAACGTAGGGAAACTGCTCCTCTCTGAAAGGTCCTCAACATATTTGAAAGATTGAAAACAGTGGTGGTTGAAAACAGTTGGTCAGAGACCACCAGACAATACATTGCACGATAGATATTGCATGAAAGCCCAAGTAGACCGAGTCACTAGTCACTTTCGGAGGAAACCACTAGAAAGCACTAACTCCTTCACCTGTCGGGGCGGTAAAGTCAGCAAGACAAAATACCCATAAAAAAATTAACAATTAGCTGTTGTCTTCACTTTAAGGACAATTTGGAAGACAACGCAGATCAAATTAAACATTAAGCTGAGGTAATTTTAATTCAACTGTAAAGTCGGTGTTGCTACACAGTTCGGAGCCTTGGAGAATAACAAAGCAAACACTGAAAAAGGATACATACTTTCTCTAGTGGATTACTACATAGAATTGTGATTTTAAAATGGTCTCCGGGAAAGGACAAAAAAGCTTAAAATGGAGACGAAAATTAAGATGACACCCAAAATTATACATGTCGCCCACTAACTTATTCGATGTCATTATTGTAGCACACCATTTTAAAACATTGCTGATCCTGAGGTCAAACTCATCGGCCCCAAACATGACCGATGAAGCGGAACTCTTCACTCTCGGTTGCCCAAAAATGTGTTTGACGAAGCGGAACTCAGCAATCACTGCAGCCAACAAAATTGCCAGGCGATGTGGAACACAATACATAGAGCAGCTTTGAGGAGGGACATGCAATTGTAACAAGTGAAGAATTTACCCATGTGCACGTTAATATAATTGTATTGCTGCAGGCTGAGAACCTGCCACCGCAGGCTTGCTGGTTTGTAGTCGATCAGTTTACATGTTTGATTAAGGTGTCAACGTGATACGTTCCTGTCTAACGCCATTAACCTAAGCTTGACTTCATTTTGAAGTACAACAAATATTGTCTTTGTTTTGTGACACCTACGTGTAAATTTGATACTTAAAGTATGATACTCGATCTTAATAAATAAACTCAATCGAAGAAACCACGATCGATTAATACACATTTGGATTCAATGTTATGGCACTGGCCTTCAAGTGATCAACTAAACTATTTCGAATGAAAACTGAAACCTTGACGAGCAGTGGTTGTATACACTGCACACCCTACCCTCCATGCCTCACCCCGCCACACTCCACCCTGCCACACCCCATCCCATCAACCATCACCCCCGTCACACAACACCCCGCCTCACCCCGTCACAGGCCGCCACACCCCGTCACACCCCGCCACACATCGCCCCGCTCCGCCACACGCTTCACTAACCACCCCGCCACACCCCACCGCATCAAACATCACCCCGCCACACAACACCTAGCCACACCCCAACCCGCCACACCCCGTCGCACCCCCCACAACCCACCCCGCACCGCCACACCCATCACAAGCCACCCTGCCACACCCCACCACACCAAACATCACCCGCCACAGTCCACGTAGCCACACCCCATCCCACGCCACCCCGGCACACACCATCCGCCACACACACCACCCCACTCTACATAATTAATCATGCAATGTTTCGTTTTATCAAACAAAATACAAAGCACATACCTTCAAATTAACAACATTTAGACATACGTAGACTGTTCATTGTGTGGCATTTCTATTATTCTTCTGCCTTACCTAACCCCAACCTGGCTACACCTTAACGATTTTACAACGTCAACTCAACAACTCGGCAACAACCTTTCTTTTTGAATACAAAACGTAAAACGCTTATGTTAGATATTTCAATCATCTCCACCACCCCCGCCCCCAAATTCTTGGTGCACCATATCTGTGTCGAACCCATTTTAATTGAATAGTTCAAAGTATCATAACAGTGAACAGATTGACGATTAAATATGATTTCGTATTGATTATTTATGATTATCAATATTCTAATAATTTTGTTTGGGGTTGGGATTCATTCGACAGAAGAACAAATCAGCCAAAAGAAATAAAATGAGCGAACAGTCAAATTCAGAATTTGAGTCAGAGTTTATCACTGTAGAAATCCGATAATCTTGAATGGTTGATTAATAGAGACATTGGTCTCGCTAGGTATAATGCAATTCTTAGAGGCAGCAAAGGGCTTATATTATTTTTTTTAGAGAATAAACTTGCCGCCCCTACCCCATTAGCCTCCCATTCGCGAGATTCTACATTATGCCTCAGGTTGGAGAAATAAGAAAAAACTACCGTTATCTGGATCGTTTCTTATATCGTTCAGAACACAGTGTGTGTCAATTATATGTAAACGAATGCTTCGCACGAAAACGGACTGATTACTTTTTAACTATCGTATTAAGAGCAAACGTGTTTAAAATAGTTCGATGTATGTGGAACTTGTGGGTATGTGTGTTTGTTTGTTTGTTTGTTTGTTTGTTTGTTTGTTTGTTTGTTTCCGTCTATGTATGTGTGTGTGTGTGTGTGTGTGTGTGTGTGTGTGTGTGTGTGTGTGTGTGTGTGTGTGTGTGTGTGTGTGTGTGTGTTGTGCGTGCGTGGGTGCGTGCGTGCGTGCGTGTGTGAGTGTGAACGCGCGCGCGTGTTCGCGTGTGTGCTTACGTATTAGCTAAAAAATGTGGATGCTTTGTTGCCAGGTAAGTTAAACCATACTATCGTTATTATGCCAAGATGGCACATTCTCGCTTTAACTAGGGTGTATAATGGATTTTGAAATGAATTTTCGAAATTGAAGAATGGGCGATTATATTGTTGATGTCGGCGCCAGCCACGTAGTTTCGCGACAAAACTTGTACACGAGATTTCTAGGCGTGCCACAGAGTAAATCAAAACGACATAGAGATAATCTTATATATGAATTGTGAATGAAATCCGTGAAACGTAATTCCTTTATTAACAACAGTGTTGATGCATGAAAACATAGATTGTACGTATCGTTTCAGTCTTTAAGTTAATACGCTCACGTCCCACCCCAGTCAGTGGAAACTAAATGTATCTTTTATTTAAATTTCTGGTGATAGTGATTGTTTTATACTCAACACTGCTGACATTCTCTCCTATAAATGACCTGTTGAAACGCAAAATGTCGACAGAAAAATAACTTTTTTCACGTCTATCTAGAAGCAACTAGTGTATATAACATCATCTGTTTAGCGTCCAACATTAACTGTTGGAAATTGATTCTTTATCTCATATCCTTTTACCCGGTTTCATGTGTTGACAATCGAGTTAAAACACTGTAGCCGGAAGATATCACATATCCGTTTACACCGTTTTGTTTGTGGAAGAATATGGATTACTTAAGTGACGTAGTCAACTTGCGTGGTCGATAATCACGTACGGGTATATATAGAGAAGGCTACATCGAAAACATCACACTTTCTTCGATTGGACAGTGTCGAGAACAAACAGACGACGGCATATTGAAAGGAGAAGCAATATGTGAGTACCTGATATATTAAACATTGCATTATATTAACTAAAATTGTGTTTACCTGTTTCATTTGAATGAAATGTAATTATTTTTAAACTACGTTATTCCAAAATGTGAATAGCAATACAACAGCAACTTCGTGTTGATGCATTGCTACATGCTTTGGAACTGAACCGTAATTTGACATAATTAATAAAGTTTCTTTGCAATGCATTTACTTGTGTCAACGTTTTCACTGGAAGCTTTTTTGTATCAACGGGACTCGTCCACAGATTGGCTTTGTACATATGTTATACGCATATCATGCGTCCAGCAAGTAAACTATGTCAGTGGTGTAGATCTTTGCAAGTGTAACCATCACTACATTGTGTATGTTTACTTGTTGCAGGGTTAGTGCAACGAAACTCTTCGTGTTGCTGTTGATCGTCGCCTTGGTGGTGCAGTCAGAAGCCGGGTGGACTCGATTCCGATTCCGCGGCAGACGTATAAGGGACCGTCTCGAACGTGCTGCTCGTTACATTAGAGATAAAGTCAGGCCCGGCAGTAAGTTGTCTTTCCCTATAAATACACGCACACATGCATGCCTGCGTATATTCCTATTTTCTTGCATTCAATTATTATATTATTGTGTAATATTCCCTCTCTTCATCTTGCTGTGTCATCTCCGTATGTACGTGTCGTCAAAACACGGCGATTATGAAAGACACAGTCAGGCCCGGCAGTAAGTTTCTTACATTCGATTATTCAAGTATTGGATAATACCCCCTCTCTTCGTCTTGCTGTGTTATCATAACATCTACGCGTCGTCAATACACGTAGATTCTCAGGCGGGCAGCTTCTTGAACACCAAAATACGCTTATTCAAAAGTATTCTAAATTTTGGAGTCCAAATAAACAGATAACTATGTCAAGGAAAAAGACTCGCTTACAATATGTCGCACACGCTGGACTAATACAAACGATGACATTTCCTAAAAGCGGCAATCAACTGTTGGAATGAGTCTAGTCTCAATTGGCAGTCCACAATTGTGAATTGTTAATTGATTTAAAGGCAAATTCCATTATCCTAACAATATCAGTATTCCCGATGTGAACTGAACAAAGGTTCGACACATGGATGACCTTTCGTATGGTACAAGTAATATATCTCTAACAATTTAAGTTACAAAACCACAACGAACTTTACTTGTTTCCTACTAAAACCTGCACATTTTAATTCTTTCGCTGAAACAATTGTGAAGAGCTTCACAAATATATTTGTTTGAATAAGTTATCCATTCGATGTATGTACGTAGAACTTATTTATGCACATTGTGAATGTTAAATAAATGGATCCATGCTAATTCGTTTTTCTCATTTTATTTGCCCTATATTTCTGCTAATTTCGTT
Organism: Lamellibrachia columna; assembly: GCA_963662155.1. Classification (NCBI taxonomy): domain Eukaryota; kingdom Metazoa; phylum Annelida; class Polychaeta; order Sabellida; family Siboglinidae; genus Lamellibrachia; species Lamellibrachia columna. The sequence goes on from OY759261.1 coordinate 51,908,852, forward strand.
TTTATCAATATGTTCATGTGACTGTGCAAGTTACATATCGATGGTGTAAATTTGTCAAATATATAATTTAATCTTTAACGTAGGAACATTCAACAAAATAGCAAACCACCAAAATTCCATTTGAAAGATCTTCTAAAAACCTTTGCCATCCAGATTACGTGTGCATTTTAGCCGAGTAAATAATGTATGAAAACCTGTCAAAACGGAATAACTCAGAGCGTCTTTTGTTGCTATTTCTTCCAGTGTGCGGCGGTAAATTGTACAGCCAGAGGACCCACATGTGCTGCAATGGAGTACGCCGAATTAAGTGGCCCGGGGCGACTTGTTGAGCCGTCCTAACTACTCCATTTCGGGTATCAACATTGCGACCATAACACACTATTAGCGGACTTTCCATCTTGTTAGAAGTACACCAGGCGTGAGTGTGTTTGTGGAATGTTGAACTTCTCGCAAATATAAAACTGCGTAATAAAGAATTTTATTGGTCACAATCTCGTGTTTGTCTCTTTTACCAATGATCATATGAATATACTAAAATAGTGTTATTTTATATTACATTTATGTTTCCTTTCCTCGTGAACCACGCATGTCACTTTAATTCTTTCGCTGAAGCAAAATGTGAAGAGATTCATCTATTTGTTTTACAAGGTTAATTGGGCAAAAACATTCACTTTTTAATAAACAGAAAATGAACCACATATATACCCGCATATTAAAACATGTGCGCACAGTCATCGGGAAAAACCAAAGTTATGACAATCCGCTATTGTAATTGTATACAACATTCATATCGTATCCATACATATATTTAATAATGTATATAATCACTATGTTAACTATGTTCATGTGACGGTGCAAATTACATATTGATGGTGTTAATTTGTCATATAAATAAATGATCTAGAAAGTATGTACATTCAACAAATAGCAGACCACAAAAATTACGTTTCAAAGATCTTCTAAAAGAAACAGAATTTGGTTGGTCACAATATCGTGTTTGTCTCTTTTATCAATGATCACATTAATATAATGAAATAGTATTATTTGATATTATGTTTATATATTTGCCAAACATGACAGTTATCTTTCGTAGTGCCTCTGAAAAACTAGCGTATTTACAAAGTCCAATAAGTGCTGATTGGATTCAAAAGATTTAACAATATTTAACAAGATTGCCATCCAAGGCAAAGGCCCAGATTGCAAGTGGACAAGGAGGCCATTGGCTTATCGAGACTCCAAAATGTTTAATATATCCGCCTTCCTTAGATATGTGTCAACCTTGTTTTTAAACATATTCACGCTGCTAGCAGTTACACAATCTGTAGATATTTTTTTCCATTCATTGATTGTCATGCTTAGATTGATTAGATGAAATGCGAGAAAGTGAAAATGTACTCTCGGAGGCGTTTGCTCACATTCAGGATCCAGCTATGTCGCAAGGATTCCGCAAACATTGCAGGCTTTTAGTAAGGGCATTGAAAATTAACGGACGTTTGGGGTACTTAGCAACGAGCGGAAAGTAGATTAGAAGATACATTCCGATTAATATGTTGGATGTTAAGTTTGCTGCCACTCTGAAACAACCAACGGTGATTAATTCTCTTTCTGCATAGATTAGTCGGATGGACATGTACGCATGCGTCACACGACGTACGCTGGTTTTGTTCATCGAACACCGGTCGGTGTTAGTCCGTTTGTCGAAGTAGTCAAAATGTTTTGCCTTGCAAGATTGCAACAAAGCAGAAGCTGGACAGAAAATGTCACAAACAAAGAAGTGGTTAATCTGGCCGGATTAAAAAGACAACTCGTCAACAAAATGTAGAAACAAAAACTTACATTGTTTGGGGTACATTCTAAGAGAGGAAATACTGCAAGGGGAAATATTGGAAGGAATGGTGATCGGTAGAAGACGCAGGAGTAGACCAAGAGCCACGTGGACAGAGAAAATGCAGGAGTGGTCAGGAAACATGAACTATGAATAACCGATCAGAACGGCGCAGTGGAAACATGAGTGGCTACCCATAGTAGTTTACGACGAAATGTTGCTATGTTTCCTGCAGACTTAACACCAACATAGAATGAGTTCCACAGAGTCGGGGCATCAGCTAAAAAGCTCTAGTTCCGACATTTGTCTTAACACTGGGAACAAAAAGTAGATTAGAATTAGCTGACCGACACTGTCTGAGCTGTCTTGCACGAGGGAACAATGAATATAAATGTGGTGGTTCTTTGAATGAAAGTGGTTGATAGGTAAGTGTACATATCTTAAAAATAATGCGATATTGGATAGGGCGCAAATGCATTAACTACCCTTGTCAAAACATTTTACATAGGTTGAAGTTTCAATTGTCATTGAGAGCAATATTATGATAAAGGTAATTGCAACTTTACTGTTAACAAGAGAAGTTACACTAGTTTTGGCGAGAGCAAAATGCATATACCGGCGAATAGGACGAAGATCACAAAAATAATAAAAGCAGCGATAAGTTTGTAAAATATGCTGTCTAGAATTTAAATTATTATCAAAGGTTACTCCTAAATTCCGTGCTGAGACGACCGGTGTGAAATTCTGGCTCAGCATTGGTGTTGGAAAAAAACAATCAAGTTTACCACGCTGCTTTTATTTACCAATAATAAGAACCTGTTTTATTTGCATTTAACTTTAATTTGTTTTAGTCGTCATTATTTATTTGCATTTAACTTTAATTTGTTGTTAGTCGTCCAGTGGACGACTACATTACGGAGACAATCCCTAAGTTGGTTTAAGGAACAAATTGCATCCGTAGTAGCTAAGGAAAGGTAGATATGTGTATCATCTGCATATAGGTGGTGGTCCAAGTTATGAGTGTGAATAATTGAGTTGGATGGAATAGCGTAAAAAAAGAAAGTAATGGTCCAATGACAGAACCCTGAGGAACACCACACGAAGTGGGTAGTGCCGCTGAAAAGCAATTAACTATCTTCACTCTTAGGTATGATGGAAACCAGGTATCGGCTGTGTATGATGGTATGATGGAAACCAGGTATGGTCTGTGCCAAGTATGCCATACCACATTAACAAGCGTTTAATGAGTATGTAATGATCAATAGTATCAAAAGCAGCAGTTAAATCAAGTAAGGTAAGTGTTGTTACTTTACCTTTGACTATTTTTAAAGTGACATACTTATGTACTTTTAAAAGTAAGTAAGTAAAGTAAGTAACTTTTATTTCCTCATCCACATAATATACAACACATTTCAAGAAAAAAGCAACACAAATGAGGTGGCTACCAGAGAAGTATAAACTTATCGAGCTGTTAACCTATTAAATCAAACTAAATATAGTATACCCCCAAATTAATTCATATTATTACGGTTATGCTGTTTTATCAATAGCAATAAACTCAGTCAATAGTAATATATTCAGGTTATGAATTTCCTTTAATTAAAACTGGAGATAATATATCGGAACATGATAATTAAAGAACGTATTCATTACAACATATATTTCCATTAAATTAGTTAATTGATACGACTTATAAATTTCCTGATTTTTTGCTTTAAATATTTAATGAATTCGGGTTTTTAATATATAGAGGTAGTTAGTTCCATTGTCGTGTCCCTGTTAATTTCAAGGAGTTCTCTCCAATTCGATTTTTAGATCTTGGTGTATATAAATTTGCCTCCTGTATTGAGCGTCTCATCATGATCTCGCTACTAAGTTTGTAAAATTGGTGGAATAGATCAGGAAGTTGATTCATATCCTGTCTATACACAAATGTGAGGATATTAAGAGTAAATATGTCATGAACCTTTAGAATATTACGTTCCCGATGCAAGGTGGTTGCACTAACTCGACGGTTACGCTTTGGTAATGGTCTAAGTAATAGATTTTTGACAACATGTATTTTAGCTATGTTGGTCTTAAACGCTGACCCGTATAATTCGATACCAATATTGGTATGAGGAAATACATAGGCATAATATAATGGCCTTACCATATCGGCGTTTATGAGGCAATATGATGAAATACGCCGGATAGCTTAGACACCTTTATACAAAGTTCCTTAATATGTTCAGACCATGATAACTTACAGTCCAAATAAATACCCAGTTTAATTTGTTTTTCTTGCTGCAATAATGGCAGGACGGCGCGATCCAGCTGTCTACCCAATATTGAATAGCAAGTTTTATTCAGATTCATAGTTAGTTGATTATGTCGGAACCAGACACCAGGAGACTCTAATTTATCCAGAGTCGTACATACAATATCATTAAAATCCTTTCACTAATGAATAAAACAAACGCGAAGATACATTATCTATGGCATTAGAGGTATCGTTAACGTACCATAGAAATAATACTGGCCCCAAAATGAAGCCCTGCGGGACGCCAGTTTGAACATGAGCAAATTCTGAAACTGTGCCATTAATGCTAAAATACTGCTGTCTATCACTCCAATAATGTCTGAACCAGTTACATACATGACCTCTTACTCCGTAGTGACCCAGCTTGTACAACAGTACTTCCTGATCAACGGTGTCAAAAGCCTTACTTAGATCACTCGATTACTCCGACTCTCTACTGCATGGCCTGCCCGTGAATCGGATTGCGAAAATGCAACGTCTGCAGAACGCATGCGCGCGCATGATCACAAGAACCAGTCGCCGCTTGCACCTCACTTCCTGTTCACCGCCGAATACAGTATAAGATCATGTCATAAACTTTCCGTGCTATCCACCACCAAGCACCGGATTACCTGAGTGATCTGCTGTCCATTTACAGTCCAATGCGCTCACTACGATCCGCATCTGCCATCACATTGACTGTGCCTAGAACTAGAACAGCCACATTCGGTGATCGCACGTTCACCAGTGCAGGGGCTGCTCTTTGGAACAATTTGTCCGCCAACATTAGAAACTCTAACAGCTGCGCCAGTTTTTAACGGCAATTAAAGACTTTCCTATATACAGGAATATACCAGATATAATTATATGTTTACCGGTTTTAATCTTATTCAATAGTTATTATAAGTATGTTGTCTTATTTAATTCTCTGTATACCTTTATTTATGCAATTTATTATTTTAATATTTTAATCCCATTTTATATTTATAATTGTATTGCTATTAATGTAATTTGTCATTTAAAGTATTTATTCTATGTATACATTTCACTTGTATACTTGTATTTTTAACCGTTTAATTTGATGTATGATGTTTAGTTGTATTGTACTATTACTGTATTTAAAGCGTCATAGAGCAATATGTGATTATGGCGCTATATAAATATCGTATTTCATTTATTTTGTTATTTATCACATTTCCCAGCATATAATATTCTCCAGTTCACAGGTAAAACTTGATATATTATGTTCACTAAAATTCTCATTTTAGGTCGGTCTCTAATATCGTACTTTTTATAATAATAAAATTAGGTAAGTGGTCTGATATATCTTCAAACAGGTTTCCTGAAATTATAAAAAAAAATTCATGTATTTTAAGGGTAGGTATATATTAATATGATCAATAAGAGTTGCAGAGTGATCGGTTACTCTTGTTGGCAGTGTGATGCACGGTAGATAGATTTCCCTAATTAACGTATCCATGTATACCTTCATTTGACACGAGTCCTGTTGTAATATGTCTATATTAACGTCACCATAAATGATGCCAATGTTCCGCTCCTGTTTAATGATAAATTATGTGTGAGCCAATAAGATCAGATCATAATAATGTGTTATAATTGGGGCGTCCAGTCCCAACCTCCAGCCTACAGTTATCAATAAGCTTTAAGTCATGTCTTTCGTCAACATAAAAGTCCTTCTTGATATATACATCAACTCCGCTTTTGTTATTACTATTTAATGGTCCCTCATAATAGACATTGTACTCTTTGAATATATTCACACAAAGAACAGTATCTGTAGAATGAAACTGTTTGTAAGCTGATTGTAATATTTACATTATACATACAATTTGACTCAAAGTGAGACCATAGACGGCTTGCTACAACTTTTTCCAGTACCTTGGAAATAAAGTTTTGATTAGAAATAGGTATAAAACTGTTTAGGTTTTCTTAAGGCAACATTGATATAAGAAGTGGGTTGACTTGCGCTTGTTTAAAATCGTCAGGAAACAAACCAAACCTGACTGATGCATTTATAATGTTTGATACTGGGTAGTAAAGTATATCAAGACATGATTTCAGCAATGTAGTCGGTTATGGACCAATATCACAGGGCTTATTTGGGACATGATTATTTTCCTTAATTCATCAACTGTAGCAGTTGTAAAAGAAGCAAGTAGAGAATTCACTTGCGGATAGTCCAATACTACAGGATTTAAAGTATGATATGGAAAAGCAGACCGGATCAGACTAATTGTGTTCTAGAAATGACCGGAGAACGAGTCGCACAAAGACTTGATTGAGACATGATTAGGTAGAGTCGGAGCAGGCACTCTATGTAAAATTTTATTTATTCAATAAATACGTGTATTTTCAACACTATTTGAGACCATATTTGTATAATAATCCGATTTGAAATTGGTTTAGGATATCATCAAAGTTAATGGTTACTGCCATAAGTTTATCCAACTGAAGATTAAAATCACCAAAAATTTAACATTCAGAATTTTCTTGCAAATCCTGAAATTCTTCAAAGAAGTTGGTTGACTGTCCAGGAGGTCGAAACATACATACAACATATGCAGAGAAAGAAGAATCTGGCATTTCAACGCATTCAAAAGTAGAGATATTAACGTGTACACCCCCCTATAATTACGTTCGTCTTGACATAGACCCCCATGATGTTGGTTTGTCGTTGAAATGCTTTTTGAAATATACCAAAAGACCCCCCAACCCCATGTAACACTTCGTCACGCTTGCCCATATACCCCACCCCCTAAGCGTGACGTACTTATTGGATGACCCCTTAGCCAAATTTCAGCGATGGCAAGAATGTCTATCTTTTTCGAAAATAATAAGTGATGCCGTCTTACCCTAAACCGATCGGACGTTTGTGGTAGCAAACCTCGTGTTGCGACTGATGGCAGGCTCAGGATTGATACTAACGTCTCCTGATAGGATAAGTACTACGGCCATTAACAGCTTAATGGTGTGCATATTTAGTATGAAACTATGTAAATATCACACATCTACTACATCATAACAACATTTTTATAAAATACGCAAGAATATTTTGTTGATATATCTAAAGAAATAAAATTTAAATGTTGGCCTAGAGCAAGGTATTGGAAATAACTTGCGGTTCAATCAAATTTTAAGACATGGCAAACCATGTAAAAAGGAGAGTGAATGATGTACTCTAATTTTTGGCGGATATATTGAGGTAATAACATATGTTACAGGTAAATCGCTTGCACAGGTCAAAGTCATAAACTCTCAATGCCATTGAACAGGACAGGAAGAAAACACACAGTAGGAATTGCCGGGACATTATCTTAAAGATGATAACCAATTGATTGAAACAGGTTAATAAAACAAAATAATATAAATGTTTAGATTATAAAAGTGAAGGTTTAACAAATAAGGTGAAAATAAGTCATAGACAATTTGGTTTAGCGATCGACTTAGCACTGAAAATGTAATACACAATTATATTTTTGTATTTATTTTTAATGGTTAAGACATCACCTAAATTACAAATTCCGAATCAGATATAATTAAAACTATATGTGTGGTATAAAAATCCACGTAACCTAGGTTAATAGAAATTTCACAAATAAACCATAATATGCACCACTAGAGATATAAAATAGTGAGACCAAAATGTTATAAAAAACAAATAAATTAATAAATGACAGAAGCTAGAATTTTCATCCCAGTGCGACTCTGTCTATAATAAACGTCTTGGGGAAAAGCCTGTTAGTAAATAGTTTATAAGGCACTAGCCTTAAGTCCAACTTATTTTAAATTATATTAACCCAGACAAGACAAAGCCAAAAAAGGCTAAAAGTTTTTGAGCATATGATATAATAACAAAGTACAGGTTACGGCCACATGATTAATTTGTAAATAATTATATTAATGTAATATTATCAACAGTCAGTAAGTATAATATAGTACATCAAATTTAGCGAAGATAACAACATAAAGGTACAGTTTAATATATAGTGAAACTACAAGGAGGGTGAGCGAAAACAAGTTAACGGTTAGCGGCAACCGTCAGAAGAACGTAATTAACTCTTAAAACATGTATCTTATTGATGACATCCAACGTATAACAAAACGTAACTATTTAGATAGCATCACACATATTGAATTTAGTATACGAAACAATAGTGCTGAAAAAAATTACTAAAAATGCCAGTGCGACAAATTTAAATGTTTTAAAACTGCCAAAACATCCAAAAAGTACGTCACGCTTAGGGGGTGGCATTTCAACGACAAACCAACATCATGGGGGTCTATGTCAAGACGAACGTAATTATAGGGGGGTGTACACGTTAATCTCTCTGCTTTTGAATGCGTTGAAATGCCAGATTCTTCTTTCTCTGCATATTTTGTATGTATGTTTCGACCTCCTGGACAGTCAACCAACTTCTTTGAAGAATTTCAGGATTTGCAAGAAAATTCTGAATGTTAAATTTTTGGTGATTTTAATCTCTGTTGGATAAACTTACGGCAGTAACCATTAACTTTGATGATATCCTAAACCAATTTCAAATCGGATTATTATACAAATATGGTCTCAAATAATGTTGAAAATCCACGTATTTATTGCATAAATAAAATTTTACATAGAGTGCCTGCTCCGACTCTACCTAATCATGTCTCAATCAAGTCTTTGTGCGACTCTTTCTCCAGTCATTTCAAGAACAAAATTAGTCTGATCCGGTCTGCTTTTCCATATCATACTTTAAATCCTGTAGTATTGGACTATCCGCAAGTTAATTTTCTACCTGCTTTTACAACTGCTACAGTTGATGAATTAAGGAAAATAATCATGTCCCAAATAAGCCCTGTGATCTTGATCCATAACCGACTACATTGCTGAAATCATGTCTTGATATATTACTTTACTACCCAGCATCAAACATTATAAACGCATCAGTCAGGTTTGGCTTGTTTCCTGACGATTTTAAACAGTTTTAGACCTATTTCTAATCATAGCTTTATTTCCAAAGTACTGGAAAAAGTTGTAGCAAGCCGTCTATGGTCTCACTTTGAGTCAAATTGTATGTATAATGTAAATATTACAATCAGCTTTCAAACAGTTTCATTCTACAGAGACTGTTCTTTGTGTGAATATATTCACATATTACAATGTCTATTATCACGGACCATTATCACGGACCATTATCACGGACCATTAAATAATAATAACAAAAGCGGAGTTGATGTATATATCAAGAAGGACTTTTATGTTGACGAAAGACATGACTTAAAGCTTACTGATAAATGTAGGTTGGAGGACTGGACACCCCAATTATAACACATTATTATTACCTGATCTTATTGACTCACACATATATATCATTAAACAGGAGGGGAATATTGGCATCATTTGTGGTGACGTTAATATAGACATATTACAACAGGACTCGTGTCAAACGAAGGTATACATGGATACGTTAATTAGGGAAATCTATCTACCGTGCATCACACAGCCAACAAGAGTAACCGATCACTCTGCAACTCTTATAGATCATATTAATATATACCGACCCTTAAAGTACATGAAAAATTGTATAATTTCAGGAAACCTGTTTGAAGATATATCAGACCACTTACCTAACTTTATTATTATAAAAAGTACATCTAAAATTAAGGATATTAGAGACCGACCTAACGTGTGAATTTTAGTGAACATAATATATCAAGTTTTACCTGTGAACTGGAGAATATAACCTGGGGAAATGTGACAAATAATAAAATTAATAAAATACGATATTTATATAGCGCCATAATCAAATAGTGCTCTATGGTGCTTTACAATACAGTTTACAATACAACTAAAAATCATACATCAAATTAAAAGGTTAAAAATACAAGTATACAAGTTAAATGTATACATAGAACAAATAATTTAAATGATAAATTACATTAATAGCAATACAATTATAAGTATCAAATGGGATTAAAATAGTAAAATAATGAATTACATAAATAAAGGTATACAGGGAATTAAATAAGACAAACAAATTATAATAACTATTGAATAAGATTAAAACCAGCAAAACATATCATTCTATCTGGTATATTCCTGTATTTAGGAAGGTCTTTAATTGCCGTTGAAAAGTGGCGCAGCTGTTAGAGTTTCTAATGTTGGCGGACAAATTGTTCCAAAGAGCAGCCCCTGCACTGGTGAACGTGCGATCACCGAATGTGGCTGTTCTAGTTCTAGGCACAGTCAATGTGATAGTAGATTCGGATCGTAGTGAGCGCATTGGTCTGTAAATGGACAGCAGATCACTCAGGTAATCCGGTGCTTGGTGGTGGATAGCACGGAAAGTTTATGACATGATCTTATACTGTATTCGGCGGTGAACAGGAAGTGAGGTGCAAGCGGCGACTGGATCTTGTGATCATGCGCGCGCATGCGTTCTGCAGACGTTGCATTTTCGCAATCCGATTCACGGGCAGGCCATGCAGTAGAGAGTCGGAGTAATCGAGTGATCTAAGTAAGGCTTTTGACACCGTTGATCAGGAAGTACTGTTGTACAAGCTGGGTCACTACGGAGTAAGAGGTCATGTATGTAAATGGTTCAGACATTATTGGAGTGATAGACAGCAGTATTTTAGCATTAATGGCACAGTTTCAGAATATGCTCATGTTCAAACTGGCGTCCCGCAGGGCTCCATTTTGGGGCCAGTATTATTTCTATGGTACGTTAACGATACCTCTAATGCCATAGATAATGTATCTTCGCGTTTGTTTTATTCATTAGTGGAAGGATTTTTATGATATTGTATGTACGACTCTGGATAAATTAGAGTCTCCTGGTGTCTGGTTCCGACATAATCAACTAACTATGAATCTGAATAAAACTTGCTATTCACTATTCGGTAGACAGCTGGATCGCGCCGTCCTGCCATTATTGCAGCACGAAAAACAAATTAAACTGGGTATTTATTTGGACTGTAAGTTATCATGGTCTGAACTTTGTATAAAGGTGTCTAAGCTATCCGGTGTATTTCATCATATTGCCTCATAAACGCCGATATGGTAAGGCCATTATATTATGCCTATGTATTTCCTCATACCAATATTGGTATCGAATTATACGGGTCAGCGTTTAAGACCAACATAGCTAAAATACATCTATTACTTAGACCATTACCAAAGCGTAACCGTCGAGTTAGTGCAGCTACCTTGCACCGGGAACGTAATATTCTAAAGGTTCATGACATATTTACTGTTAATATCCTCACATTTGTGTATAGACAGGATAGGAATCAACTTCCTGATCTATTCCACCAATTTTACAAACTTAGTAGCGAGATCATGACGAGACGCTCAATACAGGAGGCAAATTTATATACACCAAGATCTAAAAATCGAATTGGAGAGAACTCCTTGAAATTAACAGGGACACGACTATGGAACTAACTACCTCTAGCTATTAAAAACCCGAATTCTTTAAATATTTAAACTAGAAAATCAGGAAATTTATAAGTCGTATCAATTAACTAATTTAATGGAAATATATGTTGTAATGAATACCTTCTTTAATTATCATGTTCCGATATATTATCTCCAGTTTTAATTAAAGGAAATTCATAACCTGAATATATTACTATTGACTGAGTTTATTGCTATTGATAAAACAGCATAACCGTAATAATATGTATTAATATGGGAGTATACTATATTTAGTTTGATTTAATAGGTTAACAGCTCGATACGTTTATTCTACTCTGGTAGCCACCTCATTTGTGTTGCTTTTGTCTTGAAATGTGTTGTATATTATGTGGATGAGGAATAAAATTTACTTACTTTTCTTACTTACTTTTAAAAGTACATAAGTATGTCACTTTAAATATGGTCAAAGGTAAAGTAACAGCACTTACCTTACTTGATTTAACTGCTGCTTTTGATACTATTGACCATTACATACTCAATAAATGCTTGTTAATGTGGTATGGCATACTTGGCACAGACCATACCTGGTTTCCATCATACCATCATACACAGCCGATACCTGGTTTCCATCATACCTAAGAGTGAAGATAGTTAATTGCTTTTCAGCGGCACTACCCACTTCGTGTGGTGTTCCTCAGGGTTCTGTCCTTGGACCATTACTTTCTATTATTTACACTATTCCATCCAACTCAATTATTCACACTCATAACTTGGACCACCACCTATATGCAGATGATACACATATTTACCTTTCCTTAGCTACTACGGATACAAATTGTTCCTTAAACCAACTTAGGGATTGTCTCCGTAATGTAGTCGTCCACTGGACGACTAACAACAAATTAAAGTTAAATGCAAATAAATAATGACGACTAACAACAAATTAAAGTTAAATGCAAATAAAACAGGTTCTTATTATTGGTAAACAAAAGCAGCGTGGTAAACTTGATTGTTTTTTCCCAACACCAATGCTGAGCCAGAATTTCACACCGGTCGACTCAGCACGGAATTTAGGAGTAACCTTTGATAATAATTTAAATTCTAGACAGCATTTTTTTTACAAACTTGTCGCTGCTTTTATCATATTCGTGATCTTCGTCGTATTCGCCGGTATATGCATTTTGCTCTCGCCAAAACTATTGTAACTGCTCTTGCAATTACCTTTATCATAATATTGCTCTCAATGACATCTTGAAACTTCAACCTATGTAAAACTGTTTGACAAGGGTAGTTATTGCATTGCGCCCTGTCCAATATCGCATTATTTTTAAGATATGTACACTTACATATCAACCACTTTAATTCAAAGAACCACCACATTTATATTCACTGTTCACTCATGCAAGACAGCTCAGACAGTTTCGGTCATCTAATTCTAATGTACTTTTTGTTACCAGTGTTAAGACAAATGTCGGAACTAAAACTTTTTAGCTGATGCCCCGACTCTGTAGAACTCATTCTATGTTGGTGTCTGCAGGAAACATAGCAACATTTCGTCGTAAACTACCATGGGTAACCACTAATGTTTCCACTGCGCCGTTCTGATCGGTTATTCATAGTTCATGTTTCCTGACCACTCCTGGATATTCTCTGTCCACGTGGCTCTTGGTCTCCTCCTGCCTCTTCTACCCATCACCATTCCTTCCAATATTTCCCGTTGCATTATTTCCTCTCTTAGGATGTACACCAAACAATGTTTTGGTTTCTACATTTTGTTGACGAGTTGTCTTTTTAATCCGGCCAGATTAACCACTTCTTTGTTTGTGACATTTTCTGTCCAGCTTTTGCGTTGTTGCAATCTTGCAAGGCAAAACATACTTCGACATACGGACTAACACCGACCGGTGTTCGGTGAACAAAACCAGCGTACGCCGTGTGATGCATGCGTACATGTCCATCCGTCTAATCTATGCCGAAGGAGAATTAATCACCGTTGGTTGTTTCAGAGTGGAAGCAAACTTAACATCCAACATACTAATCGGAATGTATCTTCTAATCTGCTTTCCGCTCATTGTTAAGTACCCCAAAAGTCCGCTAATTTTCAATGCCCTTACTAAAAGCATGCGCTGTTTGCGGCATCCTCCCCCACATGACATAGTTGGTTCCTGAATGTGAGCAAACGCTTCCGAGAGTACATTTTCACTTTCTCGCATTTCATCTAATCAATCTAAGCATGACAATCAATGAATGGAAAAAATTATCTACAGATTGTGTAACTGCTAGCAGCGTGAATATGTTTAAAAACAAGGTTGACACATATCTCAGGATCTCAGGAAGGCAGCTAGATTAAAATTGTTGGACTCTCGATAAGCCAATGGCCTCCTTGTCCACTTGCAATCTGGGCCTTTGCCTTGGATGGCAATCTTGTTAAATATTGTTAAATCTTTTGAATCCAATCAGCACTTATTGGACTTTGTAAATACGCTAGTATTTCAGAGGCACTATGAAAGATAACTGTCATGTTTGGCAAATATATAAACATAATATCAAATAATACTATTTCAGTATATTATTGTGATCATTGATAAAAGAGACAAACACGATATTGTGACCAAACAAATTCTGTTTCTTTTAGAAGATCTTTGAAACGTAATTTTTGTGGTCTGCTATTTGTTGAATGTACCTACTTTCTAGATCATTTATTTATATGACAAATTAACACCATCAATATGTAACTTGCACCGTCACATGAACATAGTTAACATAGTGATTATATACATTATTAAATATATGTATGGATACGATATGAATGTTGTATACAATTACAATAGCGGATTGTCATAACATTGGTTTTTCCCGATGACTGTGCGCACATGTTTTAATATGCGGGTATATATGTGGTTCATTTTCTGTTTATTAAAAAGTGAATGTTTTTGCCCAAACTTGTAAAACAAATAGATGAACCTTTTCACAATTTGCTTCAGCGAAAGAATTAAAGTGACATGCGAGGTTCTCGAGGAAAGGAAACATAAATATAATATAAAATAATACTATTTTAGTATATTCATATGATCATTGGTAAAAGAGACAAACACGAGATTGTTACCAAACAAATTCTTTATTACGCAGTTGTTATATTTGCGAGAAGTTCAACATTCCACAAACACACTCACGCCTGGTCTACTGCTAACAAGATGGAAAGTCCGCTAATAGTGTGTTATGGTCGCAATGTTGATACCCGAAATGGAGTAGTTAGGACGGCTCAACACGTCGCCCCGGGCCACTTAATTCGGCGTACTCCATTGCAGCACATGTGGGTCCTCTGGCTGTACAATTTACCGCCGCACACTGGAAGAAATAGCAACAAAAGACGCTCTGAGTTATTCCGTTTTGACAGGTTTTCATACATTATTTACTCGGCTAAAATGCACATGTAATCTGGATGGCAAAGGTTTTTAGAAGATCTTTGAAACGGAATTTTGGTGGTTTGCTATTTTGTTGAATGTTCCTACGTTAAAGATTAAATTATATATTTGACAAATTTACACCATCGATATGTAACTTGCACAGTCACATGAACATATTGATAAAAACGAAATTAGCAGAAATA
The DNA here is from genome assembly GCA_963662155.1 of Lamellibrachia columna. NCBI lineage: Eukaryota > Metazoa > Annelida > Polychaeta > Sabellida > Siboglinidae > Lamellibrachia > Lamellibrachia columna. Next base: position 51,923,988 of record OY759261.1, read on the forward strand.
TATGGCAAATAAAATGAGAAAAACGAATTAGCATGGATCCATTTATTTAACATTCACAATGTGCATAAATAAGTTCTACGTACATACATCGAATGGATAAATGTGTATAAAACTTGGAGAAATCAATAGATTATCAAATATATGTATGTATATGGTATGTATGTTATATACAATTACAGTAGCGTAGTAGTATGACATGTCCCTAGGAATGTGCACATACCTTTTAATATGTGTGTATACATGTATTTAATGTAACGTTTATTTAAAAGTTAATTGTGTTGCCAAATTAACTTATTCAAACAAATATATTTGTGAAGCTCTTCACAATTGTGTCAGCGAAAGAATTAAAATGTGCAGGTTTTAGTAGGAAACAAGTAAAGTTCGTTGTTGTTTTGTAACTTAAATTGTTAGAGATATATTACTTGTACCATACGAAAGGTCATCCATGTGTCGAACCTTTGTTCAGTTCACATCGGAAATACTGATATTGTTAGGATAATGGAATTTGACTTTAATTAAATTTACAATTCACAATTGTGGACTGCCAATTGAGACTAGACTCATTCCAACATTTGATTGCCGCTTTTAGGAAATGTCATCGTCTGTATTAATCCAGCATAAGCAAATTGTAAGCAAGTCTTTTTTCTTGACATATTTATCTGTTTATTTTGACTCCAAAATTTAGAATACTTTTGAATAAGCGTATTTTGGTGTTCAAGAAGCTGCCCGCCTGAGAATCACCGTGTTTTGACGACACGTACATACGGAGATGACACAGCAAGATGAAGAGAGGGAATATTACACAATAATGGAATAATTGAATGCAAGAAAATAGGAATATACGCAGGCATGCATGTGTGCGTGTATTTATAGGGAAAGACAACTTACTGCCGGGCCTGACTTTGTCTCTAATGTAACGAGCAGCACGTTCGAGACGGTCCCTTATACGTCTGCCGCGGAATCGGAATCGAGTCCACCCGGCTTCTGACTGCACCACCAAGGCGACGACCAACAGCAACACGAAGAGTTTCGTTGCACTAACCCTGCGACAAGTAAACATACACAATGTAGTGATGGTTACACCTGCAAAGATCTACACCACTGACATAGTTTACTTGCTCGACGCATGATATGCGTATAACATATGTACACAGCCAATCTGTGGACGAGTCCCATTGATACAAAAAAGCTTCCAGTGAAAACGTTGAAACAAGTAAATGCATTGCAAAGAAACTTTATTAATTATGTCAAATTACGGTTCAGTTCCAAAGCTAGTTCGCTTAATATACACGTAGCATCTCATTGCATGTAGCAATGCATCAACACGAAGTTGCTGTTGTATTGCTATTCACATTTTGGAATAACGTAGTTTAAAAATAATTACATTTCATTCAAATGAAACAGCTAAAACACAATTTTAGTTAATATAATGCAATGTTTAATATATCAGGTACTCACATATTGCTTCTCCTTTCAATATGCCGTCGTCTGTTTGTTCTCGACACTGTCCAATCGAAGAAAGTGTGATGTTTTCGACGTAGCCATCTCTATATATACCCGTACGTGATTATCGACCACGCAAGTTGACTACGTCATTTAAGTAATCCATATTCTTCCACAAACAAAACGGTGTAAACGGATATGTGATATCTTCCGGCTACAGTGTTTTAACTCGATTGTCAACACATGAAACCGGGTAAAAGGATATGAGATAAAGAATCAATTTCCAACAGTTAATGTTGGACGCTAAACCGATGATGTTATATACACTAGTTGCTTCTAGATAGACGTGAAAAAAAGTTATTACTCTGTCGATATTTTGTGTTTCAACAGGTCATTTATAGGAGAGAATGTCAGCAGTGTTGATTATAAAACAATCACTATCACCAGAAATTTAAATAAAAGATACATTTAGTTTCCACTGACTGGTGTGGGACGTGAGCGTACTAACTTAAAGACTGAAACGATACGTACAATCTATGTTTTCATGCATCAACACTGTTGTTAATAAAGGAATTACGTTTCACGGATTTCATTCACAATTCATATATAAGATTATCTCTATGTCGTTTGGATTTACTCTGTGGCACGCCTAAAAATCTCGTGTACAAGTTTTGTCGCGAAACTACGTGGCTGGCGCCGACATCAATATAATCGCCCGTTCTTCAATTTCGAAAATTCATTTCAAAATCCATTATCCACCCTAGTTAAAGCGAGAATGTGCCATCGTGGCGTAATAACGATGGTATGGTTTAATTTACCTGGCATCAAAGCATTCACATTGTTTAGCTAATACGAAAGCACACACGCGCGCACGCGCGCGCGTTCACATTCACGCACGCACGCACGCACGCACATAGACGCAAACAAACAAACAAACAAACAAACACACATACCCACAAGTTCCACATACGAACTATTTTAAACACAGTTGCTCTTAATACGATAGTTAAAAAGTAATCAGTCCGTTTTCGTGCGAAGCATTCGTTTACATAATTGACACACACTGTTTTCTGAACGATATAAGAAACGATCCAGATAACGGTAGTTTTTCTTATTTCTCCAACCTGTGGCATAATGTAGAATATCGCGAAGGGGAGGCTAATGGGGGGGGCGGCAAGTTTAGTCTCTCAAAAAAAATAATATAAACCAAAGTGTGTCCACGGCCCAATTACACCAGTCTCCAACCCTTTGCTGCCACTAAGAATTGCATTATACGTAGCGAGACCAATGTCCATTCAAGATTATCGGATTTCTACAGTGATAAACTCTGACTCAAATTTGACTTTTCGCTCATTTTATTTCTTTTGGCTGATTTGTTCTTCTGTCGAATGAATCCCAGCCCCAAACCTAGCAAAATTATTAGAATATTGATAATCATAAATAATCAATGTGAAATCATATTTAATCGTCAATCTGTTCACTGTTATGATACTTTGAACTATTCAATTCTAATGGGTTCGACACAGATATTTTGCACCAAGAATTTTGGGGCGGGGGGGTTGAGATGACTGAAATACCTAACATAAGCGTTTTACGTTTTGTATTCAAAAAGAAAGTGTATTGCCGAGCTGGTGAGTCGACGTTGTAAAATCGAAATGCCACACAATGAACAGTCTACGTATGTCTAAATGGTGTTAGTTTGAAGGTATATGTTTGCTTTTGTATTTTGTTTGATAAAACAAAACATTGCATGATTAATTATGTAGGGTGGGGTGGTGTGTGGCGGATGGGGTGTGCCGGGGTGGCGTGGGATGGGGTGTGGCTACGTGGGCTGTGGCGGGTGATGTTTGGTGTGGTGGGGTGTGGCGGGGTGGCTTGTGATGGGTGTAGCGGTGCGGGGTGGGGTGTGGGGGGTGCGACGGGGTGTGGCGGGTTGGGGTGTGGCTAGGTGTTGTGTGGCGAGGTGATGCTTGAAGGGGTGGGGTGTGGCGGGGTGGTTAGTGATGAGTGGGGCGGAGCGGGGCGATGTGTGGCGGGGTGTGACGGGGTACGACGGGTGTGGCGGGCTGTGACGGGGTGTGTCGGGGTGTTGTGTGACGGGGGTGATGTTTGTTGGGATGGGTGTGGCAGGGTGGGGTGAGGCGGGGTGAGGCATGGAGGGTAGGGTGTGTGGTGTATACAACCACTACTAGTTAAGGTTTCAGTTTTCTTTCGAAAAAGTTTAGTTGATCATTTGAAGGCCAGTGCCATAACATTGAATCCAAATGTGTATTAATCGATCTTGGTCTCTTCGATTAAGTTTATTTATTAAGATCGAGTATCATACTTTAAGTATCAAATTTACACGAACGTGTCACAAAACAAAGACAATATTTGTTGTACTTCAAAATGAAATCAAGCTTAGGTTAATGGCATTAGGCAGGAACGTATTACGTTGATACCTTAATCAAACATGTAAACTGATCGAATACAAACCAGCAAGCCTGCGGTGGCAGGTTCTCAGCCTGCAGCAATACAATTATATTAACGTGCACATGGGTAAATTCTTCACTTGTTACAATTGCATGTCCCTCCTCAAAGCTGCTCTATGTATTGTGTTCCATTTCACCTGGCAATTTTGTTGGCTGCAGTGATTGCTGAGTTCCGCTTCGTCAAACACATTTTTGGGCAACCGAGAGTGAAGAGTTCCGCTTCATCTGTCATGTTTGGGGCCGATGAGTTTGACCTCAGGATCAGCAATGTTTTAAAATGGTGTGCTACAATAATGACATAGAATAAGTTAGTGGGCGACATGTATAATTTTGGGTGTCAGACGAACTTAAATATTTCCTTGAGGTGACAGATTAAACAATGCTAGCCATCTTATACTGAGGCGAACGTCCTTGTAATATTTATATGGCGTATCATGTAACTGATACAGTGGGCCAGTTACATTATGTATAATGGCATCCACGAATATAATCACAATTAAGTGTCAACCTGTGGTTAAGAATAACAATTGTATCATGTCATGTGTTATTGGCATACAATCAATCTTGATTAGTGTAACGCCCAGCAGGTAAACCATCCAGTCCTGGTGTCTTTCCTGACTTTGTTGATTTGATGGCAACCACAATTTCCTCTAGTGATGGTGGATTTGCAATGTCTTCCTGTGTTGGGTGTTGTTCTATCGTAGCAAGTGCTTCTTCTGTAGCAGTCGTTGGGCGATTCAGCAGCTCGCTGAAATATTCCCTCCATCTGGACACAATTTCTGGCTTCTCTGTGAAAACTTGTGAACCTTCTGCATCTCTAACTGGTGCAATAGCAGCTTTTTGGGGGCCATAGATCTGTTTGTTTGCAGCAAAGAATCCTTTTGAGGAATTTTCATCAGCTAGCTGTTGCAGTTCGTCAGCTTTTTTGTCCCACCAGGCATTTTGCATCGCTCGTAGTTTTTTTTTGTAGCTTGGATTTTGCTTGTGCATAGCGCTGGTTTCGACTTCTTGTCTGTTGTGATAGCAATGCGTCATGTGCCCTACGCCTATCATCCAGTAGCGATAGTATTTCTTCATCATTTTCATCAAACCAATCTTGATGTTTCCTTGCTGTGTGTCCCAGTGTGTCAACAGATGTTTGGTACACTTTCTCACATAGATTCTCCCACTGATCATTGATCGTGCCATCGCATGGAAGGTTTGTCATGTTGGCTTCCATATTTGTCATTAACAGTGCCTGCATCTTGCTATCTGCTAGCTTACTGACATTTAGCTTCTTCACAGGTGTAGGGCCAGTTTTCCTACGAGGTGGCTTGATATGGAAGTTGTACAGTGAGCGAATGAGGTAGTGATCGGTTGAACAGTCTGCACCACGCATTGCACGTGTACTTCGTATGTCAGCTAGGTCTACTCTTCGTGTTATTATGTAATCTAACAGTCTGCACCACGCATTGCACGTGTACTTCGTATGTCAGCTAGGTCTACTCTTCGTGTTATTATGTAATCTAACAGTCTGCACCACGCATTGCACGTGTACTTCGTATGTCAGCTAGGTCTACTCTTCGTGTTATTATGTAATCTAACAGTCTGCACCACGC
>OY759261.1:51934499-51941999 GCA_963662155.1 Lamellibrachia columna
ACACTAGACGTTCTAGTACTTTTCGAATTAAGTCCAAAAATAATAACCATGAATGTAAACCTAAAATGCAATAAAATGTATATGCCACCGGTCCAAGGCCTGAACAAGAACCTAAATTGTATGTTTTATATATATATATATATATATATAAATATATATATACTCGAAATAAACACAACGTTAAACATAGTAATAGCTATATATATATATATATATATATATATATATATATATATATATATATATATATATATATATATATATATATATATATATATATATATATATGCACACACCAGTAAATCGGAACAAATGCATGCCTTTAGATAAATCTACAAGGAAAGAAAGAGATTCTTCCACAACGAAACCATAATGCTCCTTCAAGAAACTAGTGGCACGATGGAAACTTAACATGAGAAGAATCCACCGACGGTGAATTCCTGATAACATGTGCAAGTTGTAAAACGTTGATGTAGGTGTCAACATTACCGCTTTCCGGTGGGAAATTCCCGTTTTCTCTTTGCTCTCGCTTTCCCAGTTTTGTTTTTGACGAATTGTCCCGCGTTCTTAGTCTGGTTCCGTTTTATCCACTTGTTGATGATGAGGCCGTTCGATGCACATGTTGTTTCTGTGGTATCATGTGACTTAATATTTTCTCGCGTAACAAGTTTTTATAATAATAATTGCTTTTTGTGTGCATAAAATCACTTTGAATCTATGCTAGTTACTACTACAGCGAAATCGAAAAATCGAATGTTTAACGCTAGGCACGCTGGAATAAACATCGCCCAAACCAAAAACCGTGATAGCAATGGCCGACGAAAAGCTAGTCGTTGTTGGCTCGTTCTGTCGACGAAATCGAGTGTACATTTCTGATGATTCTCGTTTGCTGACATATGGTGTTTGTATACCTAATCTGCAGAAGGGAATGCGTAGTCTTGCTGCGGTCGCGTTGTTGGAACCGACATCCCACCTTATATAGGCCCCACGTCCTTCTTTTTGCATGCAGGATTAGTGAGTGTTTAAGATTTATTCTACTCACTCTATTGTCATTCAGGTAATCTCTGTTAAAACCTTAAATCATTCCGCTCATATCATTGATGACTGTGCGTTCTGTAGTTAATGGCGCCACCTGTTGGGTGATTGCAGTAATGCCACCAATGAGTGTTTAGTTGAGGCACATTTTACATTGGCATTTTAATTCGCAGAATTAGAGAGCACCGTGTCTGCAAACGCATTACTCCACGTATAATGGCTTAGACCACAATTTGCAATTTAGTCATTTAGCAGACGCTCTTATCCAGAGCGACTTACAACAAGTGCATTCAACCTAAGTTGGTAAAATAACTACAGGTCGCTATGATAGCAAACAAGTATTTTCGTCAACTTAACGTCCAACATACTCATCGGCATGCAGCTTTTAACGACCCTAGATGTTATATCAATAACACTACTAGAATTACCTATGTTCGGTATTAGTCTATAAATCGTACTCGACCCAGTTGTGGACATACATTTTCTGTAACGCAGAAATATATATGCGGAATAACCTGGTCGTAAACATCGTTTGTGAACGTTTCGTGAGAAATACATACAAATACACACACATACACACACATACACACACATACACACACACAAACATATATATATATATATATATATATATATATATATATATTATATATATATATATATATATATATATATATATATATATATATATATATATATATTATCAGTTAATACAATTTTAGTATATTCATGTAATAATTGGTAAAAGAGATAAACACGATATTATGACCAACAAAATTCTTTATTACGCAGTTGCTGCATTTGTGAGAAGTTCAACATTCCACAAACACTCTCACGCCTGGTCTACTGCTAACAAGATGGAAAGTCGGCCAATAATGCTAGATGGTCGCAACGTTGATACTGGAACGGGAGTCGTTAGGACGGCTCAACACGTCGCCCCGGGCCACTTAATTCGGCGTACTCCATTGCAGCACATGTGGGTCCTCTGGCTGTACAATTTACCGCCGCACACTGCAAGAAATAACAAGAAAATATGTTCTAAGTTATTCCGTTTTGCCAATTTTTTTATTCATTACCCGGCTAACAAGCACATGTAATCTGAAGGGCAAAGGTTTGAGAAGATCTTTGAAAGAAATTGTTGTGGTCTGCTATTTATTCATTTTTCATACCTTCTAGAAGATTTATTTATTTCACAAATTAACACCATGAATATTTAATGTGCACAGTCACCGGGACATAGTTAACAAAAAGAAATAGTAGAAATGTAGGGAAAATAAAATAAGATAAAATAATTAGTACGAATCCATTTATTCAACATTTATAATATACATATACTATAAAACACACATGCTTAATAAAAGAAACACGTTCTACGTAGATATATATATATAAAATGCATTAATGTGTATTCAACTTTGAGAGAAATAAATACATTATAAAATATGTGTGTGGATATGATATGTATGTACAATTACATTAGCGGAGTGGAATGACATTGATATTTTCCGAGGAATGTGCTCACATATTTAATATGTGTGTATAAATCTAGCGTTTATTAAACAGTTAAAGTTGTTGCCATATTAATCTTTTCAAATAAATAGATAGGTAAACTTTTTCACAATTTTTTCAGCGAAAGAATTAAAATGACATGCGGGTTTCATGAGGAAATAAGTAAAGTTCTTTGTGGTTATATTACTTAAAGTTGTGAGATATTTATTACTTGTGAGATATATATTACTTGTAGCATACCAAGTGTAATACATTCGTCGAAGCTTTTTTCAGTTTATATCGAATATACTGATACTGTTATGGTACTGGATTTTGTATGTAATTAAATTCACCATTGTAGATTACCATTTGAGACTATAGACTTACTTCAAACATTGAGTGTCAAGTTTTTTCCTAAATGTGATTGTCTGGTTTAATCCAGGTAAAATTTGCGATCTATTTTAAGCAACTCTATCTTTTTGACATATCTATTTTTACTCCAAGATTGAGAATATTTTTGAAAAAGCGTATTTTGGTGTTCAAAAAGCTGCTCATCCGAGAATGTCCATGTACTGACGATGCGTACATATGGTAATAACAATGAAAGACGACGACAGGGAATATTACCCAAAAATCGAATGTAAGAAAATAGGAATAAACGCAGGCATGCAGGTGTGCGTGTATTTATAGGGAAAGATAACTTACTGCCGGGCCTGACTTTGTCTCTAATGTATCGAGCAGCACGTTCGAGACGGTCCCTTATACGTCTGCCGCGGAATCGGAATCGAGTCCACCCGGCTTCTGACTGCACCACCAAGGCGACGACCAACAGCAACACGAAGAGTTTCGTTGCACTAACCCTGCGACAAGTAAACATACGCAGTGTAGTGAAGGTTACACTTGCAAAGATTTACACCACTGACATAGTTTACTTGCTTTATGCATGATATACGTATAACATATGTACACAGCCAATCTGTAAACGAGTCCCTTTCGTCAAAGTCAAAATACGGTTCAATTCCAAAGCTATTTCGCTTAAAATACACGTACCATCTCCTTACATGTAGTAATTCATTGAACATGAAACTGTTATCGTACTAGTACTCACAATTTAGAATTATGTAATTTAAAAAGAATTATATTTAATACAAATGAAATAAGCAAACACAATTTTAGTTAACACAATGTAATGTTTACTGTAACTTGTACTCACATATTGCTTCTCCTTTCAATATGCCGTAGCCTGTTTCTTCTCGACACTGTCCAATCGAAGAAAGTGTGATGTGTTCGATCAAGCCACCTCTATATATATACCCGGATGTAATTATCGATGATTATCGACCACGAAAGTTAACTGCGTCACTTGTGTGATCCATATCCTTCCACAAATAAAACGGTGAAAACGGATATGGGATTTCATTCTGTTACAGCGTTTAATCTCCTAAGTTAACCCGACTGTCAACAAATGACACCAGGTAAAAGGATACGAGATCAGGAATTCATTTGCAACAGTTAATGTTGGACGTTACACCGATGATTTTGTGAACACTAGTCATTTCTAGATAGACGTGGAAACGAGTTATTGTTCCGTCGACAATATACATTTCAGCATGTTGTTATTTTTTTAGAAGAGAAAGCCAGTTATGTTGATTATGAAACAATCACTATCACCAGGAATTTCAGTTAATGAATAATATAATTTCCAACGACTGGTGTGCCACGTGAACTTAGTAATTGAACGAATCAAACGATACGTATAATGTGCGTTCTCTTGCATCAGCACGGTTGTTGATACAGGAATTGCGTTTCACGGATTGCGTTCACAATATATTTTATTATCTCTGTGACATTTTGATTTACTCTTTTCCACGCCTAAACATATGTATACGCGAGATCATAGCTTTGCCACTGGTTGGAGAAATAAGAAAAAGTACCATTATCTGTATCGTTTATTAAGTCGTGCAGAAACCAGTTTGTGTCAATTCATGTAAACGTATCAATCGCATGAAAGCGGACAGTCTGCTCTGCACACACAATAGCGGAAAAAACATCAAAACACATATTTTTCGAGAACATAACCCTCGAACACCACACGACGAATGTTCATGATATTCGTCCATATTTGTATACAACGAGTGATTGTGTGTGTGTGTGTGTGTGTGTGTGTGTGTGTGTGTGTGTGTGTGTGTGTGTGTGTGTGTGTGTGTGTGTGTGTGTGTGTGTGTGTGTGTGTGTGTGTGTGTGTGTGTGTGTATGTGTGTGTGTGTGTGTGTGTGTGTGTGTGTGTGTGTGTGTGTGTGTGTGTGTGTGTGTGTGTGTGTGTGTGTGTGTGTGTGTGTGTGTGTGTGTGTGTGTGTGTGTGTGTGTGTGTGTGTGTGTGTGTGTGTGTGTGCGTGCGTGTTTTTCACTCAAGAAATATAGCAGAACTAGAGGACATGAAGTAAATTTAGTAAAGGATCAGCGTAGATTGGATATCAATATTTTCATACCCATTTAATATCTTAAAAACTTCAATCTGATCTCCTCTTAAACCGCCTTGTCTCTAGTGTTGATCAACCACATGCTTTCAGGCGTTCTTCATAACTAAGTTATCTCAGTTCTGGAATAATTTTAGTTGCTCTCCTCTGTATGCGTTCAAGCGTATCTATATCCTTCTTATGATATTGTATCCACGCGTGTATACAATTTTCTAAATAAAGTCTAACTATTGCTTTATGCAGAGTTATAATTACTTTTTTCCTTGTATGCCATGTTTTTCCTAATCAACCCAAGAATTTGATTACCCTTTGAAGCTGCAATACCACACCGCTATGAAACTTCAATATCAACGCTTATTTTAACTCTTAAGTCCTTTACTTTTACAGTAGTACCCAGAACAGTATCTCCCTTTTTATAGTTTACATCCATGTTCCCATGTCCTGTATGTAGGCATTTACATTTCCCAAAATTGACCAACATCTGCCATTTCTCAGACCATTAAACTAATCTGTCTAGATCGTTTTGTAAATGTTGTTTATCACCATCAGTGTTAACCTTTCTAAACACTTTTGTGTCATCCACAAATTTGACTACGTCACTTATTATATTGTCATCCAAGTCATATATATATATATATATATGTATGTATGTATATATGTACGTATGTATGTATGTATGTATGTATGTATGTATGTATGTATGTATGTATGTATGTATGTATGTATATATATAAATATATATATATATATATATATATATATATATATATATATATATATATATATATATATATATATATATATATATATATATATTAAGAATAATAAAGCTCCTAATGCTGACCCTTGTGGTACCCCACACAAAACTGATTTGCCTGTTTGAAACTTCTCCATCTACTACAACACGTTGTCATTCAGCCATTGTTCTATCCAGTCAATTATGCCATCCCCGTGGGCTTTTAATTTAAGTAGTAATCTTTGATGTGGTACTTTGTCAAACGCTTTCTGAAAATCTAAGTAGATAATATCTACTGGCGATCCCTCGTCTATCCACTTGGTGATTTCTTCTCCAAAACAAAAAAAAGTATAAGCTTTGTTTTTAATAATAATTTTAATATCAATTTAATAAGCTATACCTAACAAGGAAGTCCACCATATTGTATTTTCTAATAATTTACTAATCACTGACGTTAAACACACTGGTCTGTAATTCTCTGACTGGTCTGTAATTCTCTTACTAATTTCTCGGACCCTTAATAATAATAATGGTATGATGTTTGCTTCTTTCCATTCAAATGGAACAACTCCTTCTTTTAATTACAAATTGAACACTCTTGCAAGTGGTATACTGATTTGTTCAACTGTTTCCATTAGTAATTTTGGAGGAATTCCATCAACTCCCGGTGATTTATTATCCTTCATTGTCTTTACTTTCTTAGCTACCATTTCTGGAGTTACAATTAACAGTCCTAAATATTCAGATTTAGCCTCCTGAAATTTTGCATCTGGAATTGTTAATGAACTAATACCCTCTGGATATGGACATATATATTGTTAACGTGGGCGTTTCGCGAGACAACGTGTACACGAAATTCTTAGGCGTGGAACAGAGTAAATCAAAATGTCATACAGAAATCCGTGAAACGTAATTCTTTCATCTACAATCGTGTTGATGCATGAGAACACGTGTTACACGTATCGTTTCATTCGTTCAATTAATGCGTTCACAGCCCACCAGTCGTTGGAAATTACATATACTATTTATTTATTAAATATCTGGTGAATGACCTTTAGAAATATAAATTGTCGACATAGCAAAAACGTTTTTCCAGGTCTATCTAGAAACAACTAGTGTATATAACATTATCGGTTTAACTTGCAATATTAACTGTTGGAAATTTTTAATCTCGTATCCTTTTACCCTGTGTCATTTGTTGGCAATCGGGTTAATTTCATAGATAAAACACTGTAACCGAATGAAACAACATATTGTCTTACATCGTTTTATGTGCGGAAGATCAAAGATTGCCTCAGTGACGTAGTCTACTTTCGTGGTCGATAATCAAGTCCGGGTATATATAGAGGTGGCTAGATCGAACACATCACACTTTCTTCGACTGGATAGTGTCGAGAAGAAACAGACTACGGCGTATTGAAAGGAGAAGCAATATGTGAGTACACGATACAGTAAACATTACATTGTGTTAACTAAAATTGCGTTTACCTATTTCATTTGTATCAAATGTAATTCTTTTTAAATTACATAATTCTAAATTGTGGGTACTAATACGATAGCAGCTTCATGTTCAATGAATTACTACATGTAAGGAGATGGTACGTGTATTTTGACTTAATTAATAAAGTTTCTTTGCAATGTAATTACTTGCATCAATGTTTTGACTGGAATTATTTTATAACAACGGGACTCGTTTACAGATTGGCTGTGTACATATGTTATACGTATATCATGCATAAAGCAAGTAAACTATGTCAGTGGTGT
>OY759261.1:51946999-51961999 GCA_963662155.1 Lamellibrachia columna
AAACAGAACGTCGGGGATCGAACCAACGGAAAACAACAGTGGAAACATAATTTCAGACGGGTTTCAAATGGCAGAGTTCCTGAATGAGTATTTCAGTTCAGTTTTTACCACAACAGATATCTGATCAATTCCAGTTCCAGTTTCTAAATTTGAGGGGGATAATTCAGATCATGTGGGGTGTTATGTGTAACTCGTGAAATGATAGCAAAGAAAATTGCAACGATGAAACAAAATAAGGTGATGGAATACCACCAAAACCTGCTGAAGGAAATTGTAGAGTTAATTAGTACACCGCTTGCAAAAGTGTTTCACTTGTCACTAGAAGAGGGAATAGTTCCTTCAGAAAGGAAAGAAGCAAACATTACGCCAGTTGTATACAAATTATTCCGTGAACATTTCATCATGGGTTCCTAAAAGCAACGTCATATTTAGCCAATCTCTTATATTTTTGGAATAAATTACAAATTGGGTAAACGATGGGTTACCAGTGGATGTTGTCTACTTAGATAAAATGAAAGCTGTTGATAAAGTGCTATATCAACGAGTGTTACTTACCTCACACAAACATATTTAGAAAGGTAAAAAGTGATGCAGATAAACAAAGCTTACGGGATGATCTAGACAAATTGGAAGCTAAAAAATGGCAACTGTCATTACATTTTGGGAAGTGTATGAAGAACATAAAATGGGGGATACTATTCTATGTAGAACCACAAAAGAAAAGGACTTGGGAGTAACATTTACTGCTGACATGAAGGTCTTAGAGCAATGAGGGTTTGCGCCTTCAAAATTTATTTAAATGATACGGCTAATTAGGCCATATATCACATGTATGGAGAAACAATAAATTGTATCAATGTACAAATCAATGGTTATGTCTTATTTGGAATAGCGTATGCAAGCATGGAGGCCATGTGGGGAAAAAGACATAGATCAGCTCGAAAGAATACAACGAAGAGCAACTAAGTTGATTCCATAACTGTTAGACTTTAGGTATGAAAGCCAGACTTGTTAGCAAGTCACAAACTATGACATGTAAGTCAAGTCAAGTCTCAAGTCAATAACCTCCAAATCCATGTCAAATCTCGAGTCATATATATGAAGTCAAGGTCAAGTCAAGTCAAAATGCGCGTTTTAGCCCGACTCAAGTTTGCCTCATTTAGCAAGTCTGATGGAAGCCGCTTAATAGAATGCGGTTTGGCAACACTAGACGACCAAATATCTTAAAGAAGGCACGGGCGGATTATACATATATGACTTGTTGTACTCTTTGTTGTACTCTCCATCCAATGGCATCCTCGTCTATATGTCATCTGCTACATAAGTATTTGTACTGTACGTGGGGCGCGGTAACGAACATAAGTATTTGTACTGTACGTGGGGCGCAGTAACGAACATAAGTATTTGTACTGTACGTGGGGCGCGGTAACGAACATAAATATTTGTACTATACGTGGGGCGCGGTAACGAACATAAGTATTTGTATTGTACGTGATGCGCGGTAACGAACATAAGTATCTGTACTGTACGCGGGGCGCGGAAACGAACATAAGTATTTGTACTGTACGTGAGGCGCGGTAACGAACATAAGTATTTGTATTGTACGTGAGGCGCGGTAACTAACGCCGGACTCTCAACCGAAAGAACCCGGATTCGATTCCTCTAGTAGCCGTTTTGAAGATTTAGCAATTTCGTTCATCCCACGTTGCCACAGTTCACTCAGCTGAATAAATGAGCATTTGGTTATACATATAGGAGGATATGTTAACAAACATTCTTCGTGCAGTAAGTGCAGCGTGGCTGAATGCTTCCCAGATAAATCGAGGTGGCGTTGGAATGAACAGGTCTGCCAGGGGATTAAGTGTAAAGCGCTTTGAGCAGTCCCAAGGACTGGATACTGAGCTGTATATGAACGTACCTTTTTATTAGTTTAATTATTTTAGCTGTGTTGTTGGCAAATAAATGAAAACTGATTACCATCGTTTTACAACTAATAAGGTGGCCTTGACTTGATTAGTAATGGATGTTGATATTGAATTTGGGAAACAAAAACTACATAAATAAAACACATTCGGTGACAAAACATACAGTTGAGGTTTATACATAAACACACACACACACGCACGCGCGCACGCACGCACACACGCACGCACGCATGCACGCTCGACAACGTCATAACGATGTCGGAATATTTTAATTGTGAATGAAACCCACACATCTTAATTTCTTTTTCAACAAACGTGCATCAAATATTGGTATTTGTCAGTATATTGTATTTTTTGCTGGACAAAAAACGTTAGCAACTATATATATTGTTACATTATGTAATTACCTCTTGAAACCCTCCATTTTCAAATAAAATCGCAACAATTTTGGCATGCGATGTTACGAAATAGCAACACCTGCTTGTATCTGGCCTGTGTACACAGCCGGACGGTCGATGTCACGTATCCATTTACACTGCTTTATTTGTGGAAGAGTATGGGTTACATACGTGACCTCATCACCAATCGCTGTTGTGAGTAACGTACGAGTATTCATATGCACAGGCGACTAGATCGAAAATATCATAGCTTTGCCGTTTGAGAAGTGTCAAGAAGAAATTAAGCTACGGTTTCTTGAAAAGAGAAACAAAATGTAAGTACAATTTACTCCAAACAATTAATTCATATACCACAAGACGTACCGTGTATCTAAGGCGAGGTGGTTTACGCTATTTTAAGACGTTAAGTACATTTCATTGCAATTGGTCGGATTTTATCAACGTGTTCATTTATTGAAGGCACTTTTTCGTTTATAAATATGGGACTTCCATATACAGTTCGACAATATATATATATATATATATAAGGAGAAGAACGAGAAGAGAAGTTTCTTTTAAGTGAATCAACCATGCATACACATACATACATACATGCATACATACATACATACATACATACATACATACATACATACATACATACATACATACATACATACATACATACACACGTATATACGTACATACGTAATTACGTATGTACATACGTACATACGTACATACGTACAGACGTACATACGTACATACGTACATACATTCATACATACATGCATACATACATACATACAAACACACACACATACATACATACATACATACATACATACATACATACATACATGCATACATACATACACACATTCATACGTACGTACATACGTACATACGTACAGACGTACATACGTACATACGTACATACATTCATACATACATGCATACATACATACATACATACATACACACACACACACACACACATACATACATACATACATACATACATACATACATACATACATACATACATACATACATACATACATACATACATACATACATACATACATGCATACATACATACACACATTCATACATACATAAGTACATACATACATACTTGACCCACGACGTAGTGTATATATCTTAACTTCTTTTCACGTATTTTACAACTTTATACATTGTATGCCAAGCAATAGCATTTACAAAGTAGTGACCAATTTATATTATTTTATTGTCTATTGCAATTTCGTTTTTCATTTTTAATCTTTTCATATGTAATTTTGAATTACTATTTTATGTATTTATATCCACACTTCGTGAATGGGGCATTAGGCCCGGATTTGATGGTGTTTAAGTAAAGTTATTATTATTTATTATTATTACACGCATACATACGTGCATGCATACATGCATACACGCATACACGTATATACGTATACACGCATACACGCATACACGCATACACGCATATACGTATACACGCAAGCACGCACGCACATTTACATGCATACATACATACATACATACATACATACATACATACATACATACGTACATACGTACATATATACATACATGCATACGTATATACATACATATGTACGTACGTGTGTACATACATACCTACATAGACACACACTCATGCATGCAAACGTACGCATACACACACGCACACATGCGCACACACACTCGCACACGCACACATACCATTGCATACATAATTCTTCAAATTAGCTATCAGAACACAGCGTTACCTGTTACAGGGTTAGTGCCAGGATGCTCGACATAGTGTCCTTGATAGTCGCCTTGGTGGCACCGTTGGACGCCGGGTCCAGTGGTTATGACAGCAGATTCGGTCAGTTTTGTTTGCCTGTAAATATACACGCACGTATATGTATGTGAATATTCCTATTTTCTTGCATTCATATAATCGAATATTGGGTAAAGTTAATTTCATTCGTTGTTCATTTCATTCGGATATTCTCAAGTGTGCAGCTTTAGGAGCCAGTGCTAGACATTGGGGTGAGTAGCTTAACAAGAGCTTTTGATTCTGGCCTCTGTTAAACCAGGCCATATGACATTGGTGCAAACCGTGGCTCTTAACGTTCGGGATGACTCTGGCGCGAACAAAATGGAAGTCCAAAATCCTCATTTCGGAATTTAATGAAATAAAAAAAACCTGCACCCTACCAACATCGAAATCATTGTACTGCACTATTTGTGGTCTGTGTTGTCTTCGAAAGGGCATCACTAATATTACGTAACAGTAAATGTACACTACACATTGTACCAATCGTATTTATCCCAATGCGACAGAAAGATAAGGAATGTAGATTGCAACGTTACGCAATTGACAGATGAACATGCACATTAAAAATAATATGTGGACATTTTATCGTAAATACCAATGTCATAACACACCGTTATGTTAAGTTAATATGTTACATAATGCCACATCCCTCTATGCATTTTAGGATTAATTAATTTGTTGTCCACATTTACACAGTTGTATGCATGTTGTTTTTTATATACAGCATACATCATATTGTTCTTGATTATTAACCACGTGTTTATTATACATGATATGTATATTACGTATTTTTGGCCCTGAAATAAGGTACCATGTTGATTAAAAACCTAATTGTGTTTGCCCTACATGTAAACTGTGTTCGTTTTGTTAACTCTGTTCAACAGTTGACTTTGTTTCAAACACGTGTTCATCGTATCCTCGTGTTCACATATAGAGCGTAGTGAATATAAAACAGTTGCCATTGCGGATTGAGGGGTCGTCCACAATTGTCGACAATTACCTATTTATACGAAACGTACTAATTCATAATTCAAGTCCCCTCACCTCCCCGAATTAGCACTTTAAAATATTGATAATGTTCCATATCGAAAGCAACTATGTAACAATATTGTGACATAATGCGTATATATGGGTGTAGGACATACAATAATAATAATAATAATAATAATGCGTATATATTTGGGTGTAGGACATACAACAAAAACAATCAGGGTATTTGTAGTATTTTTACAAACATCTATCTCCAATAACAAACTGTTTCTAGGAAGCTGTGAATTTCCACAATGTCGGACAGTGTTACAGCACGCGCGGTGAACGGTTACACTATTTAAAACAATTGCACATCAGTAACAGTTCACCGCGCGGCGCTGCACGACGCAACGGTCAAGTCATACTTCGCATGCGACCGACATTTATTTATTCTCAAGTGTGCAGCTTTTTGAACGGCCCCTAACGGAGACCGTGTTTTGTGCCATTTCCAGCAACTTGCGGAGACGACATGTACAGCGTGAGGAATCACGTTTGCTGCACTGGTCGGATCAACCACACGCGGCCCAACGGGGTGTGCTGCGGAAATCGCCTCATCAATGGTGCACTCTTCCAATGTTGCAACAACAGGATTCAACCAAAGAGTGTGCGGTGTTGAGCCGTCCTGACGACTCCCGCTCGCGTGCCGATACAGCGACCCCGTAGCAACATTTGTGGACATATTTTAACAGTGGACCAGGCCTGATTTTGCTTAGCAGATATAAGCGCCTCTCAAATGTACTAAACACGTAATAATGTGTTAGGTCACAATACCTTGTTTGTCTCTGTTTATAATGATCACGTGACAAATAACATAATTTCATATTACCAAATAAAGATGAGTTACTAGAAATTAATTGTATGTATTCATGTTTTATGTATTTACATATGTATATATTTTATATAAATGTGTATGTTAATCTATTCCTCTTGCACACTTTGCGTCTTCTCGTGTGCCAAGTTTTCAGGGATTCATCTACAACAAAATATATTTTCTTTTTTGTACGAACAATCGAATTACCCTTCTTAATTATTACATCCAATTGACTCAACGATATGCGTGATTTATATGACTGTTAAACATTTCGTCAGCCTCCTTCCATCAGAAAATATTTTTTTTTAACAAATGGAAGTTGTTATTAGAAATGTTAATTATATAACGTATGGTGGACTTCTTTGTTTGGCATAAATTAGGCATATTAAATCTCAACATAGATTCCTAAAAGTGAGGTCATGCTGAATAAAATATGTTATGTTTTAAAAATAAATCACTAAACCTAATCACTAAACCTGTAGATGAAGGATCACCAGTACATATTATATATATATATATATATATATATATATATATATATATATATATATATATATATATATATATATATATATATATATATATATATATATATATATATATATATATATATATATATATTTAGTAAGCGTTCGACAGAGTACCATATCAAAGACTACGACTGAAATAAAAATCCCATGGTATTAGGGATGGGGCAATCAACACTCAATGTACTAAAATTTGCGGACGACTCAAAAGTGTTTAGAAAGGTTAAAAATGATGGAGGTAAACACCATTTTCAATACGATCAAGATGAATTAGTTAGATGGTCTGAAAATGGCAGATGTTGTTAAATGTTCGGAAATGTAAATGTCTACACACACGGCACGGGAACTTGGATGTAAACTATAAAATGATAGATACTGTTTTAGGTAAAACCATGCAAGAAACGGTTAAGAAGAGATCAAATTAATTTTTGTTAACGATATCGAATGGACATGAAAATATTGATATAAACGTTTTTATCCACATAAGAAATATAGTAGAACAAATGGACACGAAGTAACATTACTGGAGGATTATTGTGTATTGGATGTCAGAGAGAACTCATTCTCTCAAAGGGCAATTAATGAAGGGGACACATTATCTACATATTGTGTAAATGCTAGCAGCGTGAATGTGTTTAAAAATAATTGCGAGATATCACAGAAGGACGGATTACACATAGATGAAAAATGCACTCTCGATAAGACAATGGCTTCCTTGTCCACTGGCTATCTGGGTATTTTGCCTTGGGTGGCAATCTTGCTAAATCTTGCTATATATTGAGCCCCATCAGAAAATTATTGCTATATTGACAATAATACCCTTTTGCTGATTGTACGTGCCCATCTGGATCATTGCCTTTTCAGTAAACAACCCCTATATGAATAATGTTGCCCTATTATTTATTCCATAACATTTGAGAAAAATGCCCTAGATACACATCAGTGAGAATAAAGTCAGTTAAGTGGGTATCTGTTATAGGTAGACATTACTCATATATCAAAGTAGCGGGGTCAGCTGGCGATCCCCGGATGTATAATCTCAATGCAATACTTTTTGGTAAACATGGTGCACTCTTGCGGCAGATTCCACGGTTCCTTTGTGTAGATAAGTATAGCTGTAGTTGCAGCTCGAATATACGCATCAATGTACAAAGCCACGTATAGAGCAAAAAGAGAAAAGAAAGTTCCCACGGTAAACAACGGTGCAAATACGAAGCCGATGAAACCGTGATATTCATAGCTTCTGGTTGTCATCGCTAATCTCACTGCGATCGACCCCCGAATGAATACAACATTTCTGTAATCTTTAATTTCACAAATTAATGTCAATAACCAATTCGTCAGTTCGTCGAAGTGTTGTGTTATAAAACGTCTGGACACCTGGGAAAATTAGTCAGAAAACGAAAATGCATCTTTTCAAGAGTAATGTACTTTATGGATTATAATTCTGGAAACTGACAGACTATCAACCACAGACTTGACGTCTTTCAGAACAGATGCCTGCAAAATACTCAATATATTCTGGCCTAACACAATCTCCAATGCAGAACTTCACAGAAGAACATCAGCCCAGCCCATCACATTGGAGACAAAACGACGCAGATGACAATGGATGGGCCACGTCTTGAGAATGCCGCAGACAGCAATAGTCCGAACTGCTCTCAGATGCACACCTGGTAGAAAACGGGTGAGAGGAAGACCGAAAGAAACGTGTAGAAGAATGGTGGAGCGAGAAATGAAAGAACATAACTTGACCTGGGAGAAGTTCGAGAAAACACCAACAGACAGATTGCAGTGGCGTGCTCTGGTGTCGGCGTTATGTGCACGAAGAGGATTAAGTAAGTTGTGTTATAGGACGGTCGTCTTGTTTATCGTCTATGTCAACAGAGACATAAATTTAGCACATGCAGTGTCCGTCTTCATGTATGTTTATATGTGCGTGCGTGTGTGCGTGCTTGTGTGCATGTGTCTGTGCGTGTGTGCGTGTGCGCGTGTGCATGTATGTATGTATGTATGTATGTATGTATGTATGTATGTATGTATGTATGTAAGTACGTATGTGTGTGTGTGTTTGCGCGCTTGCTTGCTTGCGTGCGTGCTTGCGTGCGTTTGTGTGTTTGTGTGTGTGTGTGTGTTTGTGTGTGTGTGTGTGTGTGTGTGTGTGTGTGCGTGCGTGCGTGCGTGCGTGCGTGCGTGCGTGCGTGCGTGCGTGCGTGCGTGTGTGTGTGTGTGTGTTGGTATGTATATATGTATATAAGTATGTATATATGTATCTATATATGTATGTATGTATCTATGTATGTATGTATGTATGTGTATATATATATATATATATATATATATATATATATATATATATATATATATATATATATATATATATATATATATATATATATATATATATATATATATATATATATATATATATATATATATATATATATATATTTATTCAATAAGTATTACATTGAACCTATTTTTTCCGCTAATCTCCTTAGTGAACGAGATTTTTAGTTTAAACATAGACAGTTGGTCGATATTATGTTTGAATCCAGTACGCATTGTATACATTTTTCAATAACAATTCGATATATTACAAGTGGTACAACCATAATACACCTGATTAGCCAGACACTCTCACAGGTGATCCAGAGCAGGAAGTCACAACAGAGGCTAAACAAATCTCTGGATGCTTGATTGCAGAAGACGTCACTTGTGATGAACTCCACACGCTTTCACCATAATCCCGTATCATTTTATGTTATTTGTGTTAGGTATGACATACACTAATGTGGACGTTACCCGGTTTGTTTTAAGCAAATATTTATTAAGAACTAGAGCTCCAAAGACACACGCCCGCACACGCACGCCACGGGCACGCACACACACACTCACACGCACGCTCGCACGTACGCACGTACGCACACAACACGCACGCGCGCGTGTGCGTCCCTGCCTGCGTGTGCGTGCGTGCGTGGTTGCGTGCGTGGTTGCGTGCGTGCGTGCGTGCGTGCGTGCGTGCGTGCGTGTGTGTGTGTGTGTGTGTGTGTGTGTGTGTGTGTGTGTGTGTGTGTGTGTGTGTGTGTGTGTGTGTGTGTTCTCCGACAGTAGAAGAAAATCAGATGGGAGCACATCCCTCACGTGTTTCGTCCGTGTGTCTTTGAATCAACTGTTCAGTTGTTCTGTTGACAGAGAAGATAATCCAGTTGACCTTCAATTTATAAACGTTTACTTTTACTCGTATGGATAATTGACGTTGATTTTGAGTTCTAAAATCGAAAGGTAAACACATATATCATTATCGAGGCGGTTCTAAAGCAAATTGACATTCCAGATTAAGGGGAACTGGGTAAGTTGTAACAAAAGCAGCGTGCTTCAGGACTGCGTTTCGAATTGTTACCCGATCAAAAGAAACTTAACGCCCACGAAACCGCAAATATTTCTCGCAGATAGCAAAGTTTACGCAACAATTCGGTTAATGAGATCTCGTAAATGTTCGCAATTTTCCCTGATGCGGGGCAAGTTGTAACACTTTGCCTCCCCGGGTGAAAGGTTTCGTTAGAACGTGATTGAGCACCGTATTATTCATTTTAGAGCATATTTAAAACACTTCTCACATATTATGATAAGACATGTGCGCACAAACCCTTAACACCTTATTTATTGGCAGAGCCCTGGGGTGGGGTGGGGGGCCTCTATTACTGGAGGCCTGTTGGGACAAATGACTGCCCCCACCTTTGCTATTTTTTAATTTGTCATTTACTATCTGTGTTTTTCGATGACCATGTGTTAGCGATTAAGCTATGTCAACGATATATCATGTGTTAGCGATTAAGCTATGTCATCGATATAACGGTATTATTCTACGTTGGTACATTTAGTAAATTACCTTTACCAACAATTACTCTTTGTGTTTTCATTTAGCAAACGAGCACAGGGTTCTGCCATTAAGACTCAGCATGATATAAATACAATATGTGTGCGAACAGCCTAGACTCGCCCAACGCCGGCTGCACCTGAGGTCACCGCTTAACTGTGACCCTCGATGTGAGAAGTGGATGTCTGTTCGCGAGAGTCGATATCCAGTTCGCGACGCCGAACAAATAAAGAACTTCTGCTTATGTACTTCCAGATATTGATCTAGTCCATTTTAACAGCTCACTATGTGTAAAAAATATAAATCGTTTAATGGTGGAGAGTGAGCAGAATTGTTTATGAATGTTAACAAAATGCATCTTATGTTCACGCTTGTCTTGACCTTCTTCCTCTGACCTTACGTATATAAAATCCTATGACGTAACATCAGTTTAAGCAGAACATCCAGAATGTCGCATTCGATTCTAAATAATCCGTTAAAATTGGTTATGCTCGTGTAATTGCAACTGATGTTGGCCATGCCTATTAACTATGTTGTTCCAAACACATGCGGTAACCTTTCTGTGATCCCATAACGGTGTTTAAAGTGTCAGCATTCTGCATTAAATGTTATAAAACAATGCAGCGTATACGAGAAATTGAAGGCAATTGGGGTTAAGTATTCGTGAATAGTAAACAGTATTTTTAAGGATGGAAAACTTATACCATACCCTAATACTAGAATAAAATAATAAACAATAAATTTTGCGAATCCAGTCATCAGTCAGTTATGTATATATAATGTACGTATAATATATATATATATATATATATATATATATATATATATATATATATATATATATATATATATAATATATACACATAATGTATATATATATATATATATATATATATATATATATATATATATATATATATATATAAATATATATATATATATAAATATATATATATATATATATATATATATATATATATATATATATATATATATACACGTATATATATATATATATATATATATATATATATATATATATATATATATATATATATATATATATATATATATTGTTATTATTATTATTAATATAATAATACTATAAATTATATATATATATATATATATATTATTATTATTATTGGGACGCAAAATACGGAATTATGTATATTAAGATATCATTTGTGGGGAATTTGGGTGGATCATGATTTGGAAGAATGACCCTAATACTTATGTAATTGTTCAAAACTACTGAGTACATTTATTTGATATGATGTGTATATTGTGTACGCTCCGGCTATAAAAAGGGGTTCCCAAATAATGAAATATTGTGTTTTGTTTGTCGTGCATACAAACTATGATCCTTTTATTATGCTTACATAATATCCACATCATAATATCCACATGTTCCAAGAAATGTATAATCATTTTACAAATAACAAAACATCTTTTTGTATTTCAAATATAACATTTGTTATTCACATTAAATTGTCTTGCTTAGTAGTAAGTATAAAATGCCTAACTTGCGGAATAATTGATAATGTGTGGTTTGTTATTTCTAGTGTTGAGGATATCGCTGCGGGTATTGGTGCGATTTGCTGAAATGGATTTGTCTACTCAAAGACGGATTTCGCGTGCTGCGAGAAACTTCCCTATCGCCATAAATGGTATCGCTGTTCCAACAACATTGTCTACAATAAGTATCCTTGATGTGAACCTTCCCGAGGATTCCCGTTCGAGTAACGACACTGCGACCGCCCAGCACGATTCGTGGACATTCCATCTTGTTAATGATATGACCTGGCAGAAAAATAGTTACTGGAGGTAAACTCCTCGTACTTTTAAGAGATGCGTAATCAAGAATTTGGTTGATCGTAATATGGTGTTGTTCTATTTTACATGACGGCAATATAACAATATTATTTCATACTATTTCGTACCGATGTTTGTAGAAATGACACTTTTTTTTCCTCGTTCTTCTAATGAATATTATTTACGTCTTCCGATTTCCAAGAATTCCATTAAGTGTACGTTGGCTTGAACAGAGGGTATGTGTGAAGAGGGCTCTGGAATACATAACCAGTTTATTTTGGTTGAATTTATTTTGGGGTTGTGCAAGAGCAATTAAAGTCGGAAAAGTGGAATAAAATGGCCGCTTGATTTGTTTCTACACATCTACTTCTATATATAGCTCACATCGAATAATCTCTATGGCAAAACGACTAAAGGACAGTTCACCCATTTGGCCCAAAAGTTGAATAAAAGCATATTTTTAACAAATGTGTAATTATATTGAGGTGACATTCCTTTCATTGACAGAGAAGTAAAATCATTTTCCATTACTAAAACAGTTTACAAATGGAGGTAGGACACAACAGCTTTAAATAGTCACAGTGCTACGATGTTCCACAAAAGAACAATTCACTGGTGGAGTCCAAAGACGAATTTCCTTTGACAGAAACAGTTTTTACGATTTTCTGGATGTAATGTACCAAATGGGCCCTTTCAACGTGAAAAATGGGCCCTTTCAACGTGAAAAATGGGCCCTTTCAACGTGAAAAACAGCACCATTTTCTTATATAGAAAACAATTTATTCATGCAACTATGTCCAGAAATGGCACTGTATTTATAGTTCTACGAAAACCGGAGCTACGCAAACATTTCACGATGTGTTTAATAGTTCAACATATAAAACATGACACACGAGAGTCCTGGATTTTGCAAGGGTTGCAAACATTTGTCTTCGTTTCGTTTTAGTCAATGTACGCAGGTGATGTCATTGGTGTGGGAGCAACGTTCGCAGACAATGTGTCGGACTGGCGAAGGCGGGCAATCAAGGAAGCTATCTGGTTACGAAATGCCAAAAAAATCAACCGGAAAGAGGACCGATACTGTTTCTCCCACGCCTATGACGACCTCCCGAGGGGCCGCCGTAGGTAGCGGCCGTAGGTCCACAACAACGACATCACCTGCGTATATCGACATCAGTGGTGCCGTCTAGCGGTAGTGAGTTTAACGAAGACATGTGAAAGCAGCCGCAACGTAACAAAGAAAAAAGGAAACATTTACTGTGAAAAGTGAGAAATTCTGCACTTCTTTTTGTGTGCCCCATATAAATTGACAACACAATGATGTGTTGTTTGAAGTAGATTTGGAATACATTATTATGTACCATATTGATCGCATTTTATTTTGTTCAGTATGCCGCAAGCAATATATACACATATTCTCCGTACCTGCTGACCAAAATGACGAACACTTTGCCAAATCCTGATTCACCTGTTTCCTGACCAACACATTGACATATGTACATTGTTGCTGCAAGTACAGTATGTGTTTGTGAAACTCAATTTCTCGTAAAACGATTCGCACTTGATTACACTTACATAAAAATGCAAAAATGCATTTTTTATCACTAAAAAGTTACAAAATTGCTCTTTTTGTAGTTTGTTTCCCTGTTTAATCAGCGAAAATGCCATATGGGTCATAGTCCCATCAATATAATATTTGTATTCATAAGGAGTGGTAGTGAAACAGGTGTGTGATGCGTCGAATACACACACACACACACACACACACACACACACACACACACACACACACACACACACACACACACACACACACACACACACACACACACAACACACACACACACACACACACACACACACACACACACACACACACACACACACACACACACACACACACACACACACACACACACACACACAAACACATAGCAGCAATCAATACACAAGGTCAGCTGGGATGTATGGAGCTGGCTTCACGAATGGGGGGGGGGGGAAGGTTGGAGAGAAGACATATTTATAAGGCTTTGACATCACCTTATTTGTAAGGCAGCCGCAGTTTATAGAACAAGTAAATGCAGCGGACGTGGACACAGTGTAGTGTTGTCTTGCAACCTGTAGCATTGTATATCGTAGCTAAGTAGATATCTCGTGTAGCTATATTACATTAGTAACTACACCAGTACCTACATAAGTAGCTACATCAGTGATATCAGTAGAACAAAAGTATTAGGATATATATTTTGCAACTATGTGTTTGTTTGTGTTTGTATATAACATGTCCGGATGGCATTGCAATAATAATTGGAATCATCGGCCTGTTCTTCTGCCCCCCCCCCCCACCCCCACCCCCTCCCCAGCTGTACGAAATTGCCTGCAATGTGAGTTGTCTGCTATTTCTTCTCTTTACCAATACCGCAGTCATGTATTCAGTATGAATTAGGTTTAAAATATTTATATTTTACTAACCGAGTTGCCCGGCGTTACACGGGAGAAAAGGACTATTACGACTCCTGCACAATCTAGTCAAGTTTAGGTAGGGCAACGCAAATTGCAATGGCATTGTTATGCCCCCAAAAAAATGTACCACTGCCGGTTTCACGAAGCATCCATACCGTACTAAAGGACCTATGTGGGTGTTTGACGTAGATCACGTGACTAAGTACAATCGTGGGAAACACGGTTAGCGTTGGTAGCAATTGTTCGTACTGTTGTTCTGAGTTACGTAATCTACGTCAAACACCCACATTGGTTCCTTCGTAATATCCACACCTGGGGGTGAATATTGTATGTACGAACCAT
>OY759261.1:51966999-52044499 GCA_963662155.1 Lamellibrachia columna
GTTTAACCTGATTTTAAGACACACACGGACGTAAGACGTGATGCATGCGCTCCGATCTGACTTTTCGTCTACTGTAGGAGAATATAATATACAGCTGAATCATTTAATTAATCATGGAACACTAACGAAGGCAAGCTCATGCTTAAACCTTTACGTGCGACCAGAAGAAGTCGATGACTTGTATCTTCTCTTTTCTCAACTCATAGTGGCGAAGCCAGGAGACGATAACTCTCCTCTCTGTTCTCTACTCATAGTGGTGAGGCCAAGAGACGTTGACTCTCCTCTCTGTTCTCTACTCATAGTGGCGAAGCCAGGAGACGATAACTCTCCTCTCTGTTCTCTACTCATAGTGGTGAGGCCAGGAGATGATTATTTTCCTCTCTGTTCTCCACTCATATTGGTGAGACCAGAAGACGATGACTCTCTTCTCTGTTCTCCACGCATAGTGGTGAGGCCAGGAGATGATTATTCTCCTCTCTGTTCTCCACTCATAGTGGTGAGACCAGAAGACGGTGACTCTCTTCTCTGTTCTCCACGCATAGTGGTGAGTCCAGATTGAGGCAACATGGGGTAAAAGAAAATGCCTAATCTTCAACACGACAACAAAAGGATTTAAACCCGGGTTCCCTCGACTGAGAGTCCTGTTTCCTACCCGCAACACGACCGCACCCAGCAGGAGGGAGACAGCGATGAAGGCAGCACCAGTTTGTTACTTCACCGACGGATTCGCGCGATGCCTGGCGGACGTCCGGCAGGGACCAATTACTAAGGGTGACTATCGGGGGTAGTTTTGCTATTGCAATAGTATCACGATAGCTGTATAACTATATTATTGCGATAGTTTCATAGATATCCCGACAGTATTGCAATAGTATAACGGAATAGCGAATAGACGGCCCCAAAACGAAAATTTATGGCGTTGCCTTAGGGATAATTAAATTTAAAATGCTAAAACTGTGAATGACGCTGCTCTAACTAATTGTTGATGTTAGGTCGATAAATAAAAAAAAAATAGTTCAGTGTACTATCGACGATAACTATCGATAGTTCAGTGTAATGACGACGATAATTATGGATAATTCAATTTAATGTCGATAGTACTTCTCCGCAAACTAGAACATACTGAAGTGATAGGCAGGCAACACCAATCTTTTTCTAAACGGTGCATGTCAGGTTCGAACACGAGAAGACCCCCGCCGAAGAAGAAGAAGAAGAAGAAGAAGCGAGTTGCTGCTCGTTTGTTACAGGTATTTGACCTCCATTACCTTATTTCGCGAGTAGGAAACTCGATACTCGAAAGACAATGAAGCTTAGTACTAATGCGTTAATGCATACCACTATACGTGACACCGAATGCCGTTCAGCAAGACTACCTCGCAGGCATATTTAATACGGATATTGATGTTATGTTAAAACCACGTTTGTGTGCGCGTGCGTTGAAATGCGTGAAGATTAAGTAATTCGAGTAAATGCACATTAAACGTTGGATGTACCCTCGTTTTCAGCCACCCGCAAGTCTGAGCGGCCTAACCGATGCACAGTGTAACACGCGTCACATCTACAGCATGCCCTTGTTGCATTGTTGCAAAGAGTGTCATCGACAAAAATAGACTAGATTTGGGTATAACGCCCATGTTGACGAGAAATCAGTTCCTGAGAAACTCTTTAGCTATGATATAGTGAATGCATCAGCTAAGTCATTAACATAGATAAATGTCACGTGTTGAGTGCGGCCCCCCCCCCACTATTGTTGGCCTTTATCCCCATACGTTCAATATTAAAATTTCACCATTTGCATATTATTGTCTTTTATCACTCGCATCCGCAACATTCACGAAACTTTGTCTCAGTTTCATTGGGTTACGGACCAATAAACCAGTTTTGTGGTCCAACGTTTGATGTAAAAAAGCTATCGTGTATATTTCGTTTTCTGTGACGTATTCTATGTGAAGAACTGTGTGTGCTTAAGTTCGAGTCTTTTAGCTAGATGGGTAAGGGCGGTAACCATATACGCCTGTGGGTTAGGCCCCATGCCACTCTACGCCATTATATACAGTGTTGGCCACAATGGCGATTCCAGTTCGGATACCGACCCTGCGACCGCCCAGTGTTACTGAGGACCTGCCATCTTGTTAGCTGTACACCTGGCGTCGTTGGTTATCGAGTGTGAGCTTCTCACAAGTGTAACGAATTCGTAGCACACAATCGTTAGGTCAATGTGCCGTTTTTGTCTCTTTTAATAAGTATCGATCACGTGGTAGGGGGTCATCCATAAAATACGTCACGCTCAGGGGTGGGGTGTCCGGACAAGCGTTACGAGCGTTACATAGGACGGGGTGTCCGGACAAGCGTTACGAGCATTACATTGGGGTGGGGTGTCCGGACAAGCGTTACGAACTATCCGCCTGTCGATATCTCAGGGGCAGCGTTGATTACTCTGCCATTTTTTTGGTATATTTCAACTGAATTGCAGTGGAAACGGAATGCCTATTATAGCATACACCGTGCTCTACAAAATACCAGAAACACCAGCCTGCTGCATCTCAACCCACGGGGAAACGTAACCAGTAACTCATGTGCGTACAGGGATGGATGATGCTGAATTGGAGTGGCTTGGTGAGGAGACACCAACATTCCCCTGGGAAGCACTATGAATCCTTCGGAATATGTCTAGTGCGTGGGTAGGCACATAAGCAGAAGCGTGTGTCTTTTAGTGTGTCATGACTCCAAGTCATGAGTGTATCAGTACAGCGAAGTACTCCCGAGAGATTGGCATACTTTATGGATATCCCCGTACCATTGAAATAGTAGTTCTTTTGTTTATATTGATCAGTATGCTTTACTAGAAGTTACTGTTCTCGTTCCAAGTGCCTCTGGTGTGTACGCTTGCATTGTCCAATACTCTCTTATTCTGTTTAGTGCAAGGTGGGTTTGGACAGAGTATATGTCAGAAAGGGTGCCTGGACTCGGGCAACAGAGGACTCATGCTTTTACCTTTAAAGGTGCCTCATCAATTCGAAGTTTTTTCGTCTCATTTCAAATTCATTTTGCAAAAATTCAAACCTACCTTGTATCCACTACGATATGCTAGTTCGTTTGTGCAACTTTTGTATGTATTTTTTGTGAAATCATCAGACAAACTATTAAGCTATTAAATTCTCCATGCAGAATTTATTGAAGTGAAAATGGAAACGCTGAAAACTCGCGAATTTCGCCCTTGATGAAATTAGGTAAATTTGTCACGTGATCCGCGAGAGGACGGATGTGTGCCTCACACAATCTATTTGTGTGCCTCACACAATCTATTTGTGTGCCTCACACAATCTATTTGTGTGCCTCACACAATCTATTTGTGTGCCTCACACAATCTATTTGTGTGCCTCACACAGTCTATTTGTGTGTCTAGCACAATCTATTTGTGTGTCTCACACAATCTAATTGTGTCTCACGCAATATATGTGTGTGTCTCACGCAATCTGTTTGTGTGTATCACGCAATCTATGTGTGTGTGTGTCGCAAGCAAGTGTTGAAGATGGGTTTTACTTTTCTTTTGGAGTAAAAAAATGTCTTCACGGGTCTCCAAATGTTCTCGTAACATAGTTGTATGCAATTGAAACTGAGAGATTTATTTTTTTAAATGAGGAGTTTACCAAATGAACTGACGATATGCATGCATATCAAATGTTAAGCAGTGGTGAAATCGTGACTTGCATTACATTCACTACGTGGCGCCACTGGTGGGGAATTCGAGTCTGACTGCGGTGTTACCGCTGTGGAGTGGAACTTTTGAATTGTTCGGTTGGCGCAGCAGACGGTGATATCAAATACAAAACTCCTCACCAGTTTCGCTACTAATTATTTCAACACTGCCACAAATTACATTTGATATGCAGAATCTGCACATGTTTATTTAATTTGATAAACTCCTATTTTTTTATAATAAACATATGTCGGAATACGGTGGAAAACCATTTTGATAATAAAAAGAACGTAATTTCAGGAGCAGTGTCTCTACTTAATTTATCTAGTGTTGCACTATACTTCTGGGAAGCGCCTAGCTTCGATTACCCAAGTTCCGGCATGTGGCGCCACTGTAGCGCACACCACAACATGGAATCATAGAGTAAGTTCCATTGTGACGGAACATGAATGCACACCCAGATTCTGGGTAAACATCCGGGGATTTCCATTCTAACTCATCAGCTGTGACATATGATTAACATTTTATAAGCGTAAACCATGTTTATTAGTGTTTAACACTGTTCGTTCCGCATTTATAATATCTCCACCGGCTTCCGCGTGTCGGCGCCACTATCGACGAGAAGGCGTTCGACTCGAGCTCGGCCTCGTCTCGCAAGAACGCGCCAGCGACCGGCATCTATTCACTGTCCGTTTACTGACTGTCCAACTAACGGAAACAACTGAACAAACGAAATAAAATAAACTGTACCGAATCATAACGCCAACATGAATCAATCAGATAAATGATGCCACCCGCCAGTAACAATCAAGAGATGTCTCTGACGCTGGCCTTGATTACCTAGCCCCGAGATGAGGCGTCACCGTTGGTCGCACACATCATCGCCTGGATCCAAATCAAGAGATCAAAGAGATCAAGAGATCAAGAAATCAAATCAAGAGATGTCTCTGACCCTGGCCTTGATTACCTAGCCCTGTGATGAGGCGTCACCGTTGGTCGCACACATCATCGCCTGGATCCAAAACAAGAGATCAAAGAGATCAAGAGATCAAGAAATCAAATCAAGAGATGTCTCTGACCCTGGCCTTGATTACCTAGCCCCGAGATGAGGCGTCACCGTTGGTCGCACACATCATCGCCTGGATCCAAAACAAGAGATCAAAGAGATCAAGAGATCAAGAAATCAAATCAAGAGATGTCTCTGACCCTGGCCTTGATTACCTAGCCCCGAGATGAGGCGTCACCGTTGGTCGCACACATCATCGCCTGGATCCAAATCAAGAGATCAAAGAGATCAAGAGATCAAGAAATCAAATCAAGAGATGTCTCTGACCCTGGCCTTGATTACCCAGCCCCGAGATGAGGCGTCACCGTTGGTCGCACACATCATCGCCTGGATCCAAATCAAGAGATCAAAGAGATCAAGAGATCAAGAAATCAAATCAAGAGATGTCTCTGACCCTGGCCTTGATTACCCAGCCCCGAGATGAGGCGTCACCGTTGGTCGCACACATCATCGCCTGGATCCAAAACAAGAGATCAAAGAGATCAAGAGATCAAGAAATCAAATCAAGAGATGTCTCTGACCCTGGCCTTGATTACCCAGCCCCGAGATGAGGCGTCACCGTTGGTCGCACACATCATCGCCTGGATCCAAAACAAGAGATCAAAGAGATCAAGAGATCAAGAAATCAAATCAAGAGATGTCTCTGACCCTGGCCTTGA
Organism: Lamellibrachia columna; assembly: GCA_963662155.1. Classification (NCBI taxonomy): domain Eukaryota; kingdom Metazoa; phylum Annelida; class Polychaeta; order Sabellida; family Siboglinidae; genus Lamellibrachia; species Lamellibrachia columna. The sequence continues at coordinate 51,972,425 of OY759261.1, forward strand.
TTACCCAGCCCCGAGATGAGGCGTCACCGTTGGTCGCACACATCATCGCCTGGATCCAAATCGTACTTTTCTTTGTGGCGGAAATTATGAATGCGCCGAGATTCTGGGTGCGTTCATAATTATATTAAACAGGCTAATTCTTCAAATAAAAGTGCATACATCAGTTTATATGATGAAATACGAATCAACGTTAAACTTTGATTGTACTGACAACTGTCACACTGAAAAGTTAAATCATGCAAATATGAGTGTTGCGGATGACGGACCTCATTGAACTAAACATTAACAGCAGACGATCATAGACTAATCCTCGTAAAGAAAGAAAGCTGACAGTGAATGCTGACAGTGAATGCTGACAGTGAATGCTGACAGTGTTGTTGTTTGAGAGAAATGCTGAAAAGCAGCTTCATATTTCAAAGGGACGGCAAAATTGTATTGATATTGAAAAATGTAATACATAATAATAGGCAAACATAGATCGGCATAAAACAACGCAATTAGATAATTATAATTAGGTAATTAGAATATTGTTTACAAAAGTGTTGGCCACCAAATTGTTCCCGGAATTGAGAATGCATCTGTGAACATTCTGAGAAGAAGATTCACAATTAACAATTAGAAGCGAGAACCACTTAACTTGGAACTTGTTACGTATCTGAGTCAATTCTGGTAGCCTGTAGTAATAGTACTAATGAAACATATAGAGCGTCTAAATACTGAGGCAGCCGAGCAAACAGGCGCAACCAACCAGAATCATTAAGCATGATAACATGAACAGGGACGCGCAAAAGTCAACATCTGAGCGATGGACCGCCGAGGAATTCGGTTGGAAATGTAATATCGAAATGATATATGTTGATATTTGTACGGAAATAGCTATATATTCAGATGATCTTAATGCGATGGGGAGTTCATTCCAGAATTTTGGCGCAACTACAGAGGATGCGTGAACAGGTTCTACTTTGTTTAACGACGTAAAACTGTTGTGATCTTGCATAAGAGTGGACAGTTTAAATTAGCTCATATCATTACGGTCACCAGCTGTAAGATAACCATGGGCAGGTCCATCTGCATTTCGCTAAGTATGTATTATAAAGACGTCAGTGACGATAACATGATATAATCAGTAGCGATGAGTAGTTTTTGCCCACGAACTCAATTTTTATATGTTCATATTCGCAGTATCTCTCCCGATCAACAGCTGCTGGATATTCGCTGGCATCTTGTGTGGACAGGGGATTCGATTACGCCTGCGAGGTCTCCATAATACGCCCACGAAATAGCCAGAGCGCTCGGTGATGTCACGTCTGGGACGGAGCGGTGACGCAGGAATTATCTTACCAGCAAGACGAAATATGGGCGAATTTGTTAAGCGAAATGTACCTTAGCGAAAGTTCACGAGCCAATAATACAACAAGAAAACGAAGGCGTGATGACGTATGGCAGTGCTTTGTTTATTAAAATTAACAGGAACACCACATGATGCGCATTGATGGAGATACAACGATATACCTTAACTCCGGATTTATCGAAGCTGCGAGAAAACGATCATCCCACGAAGGGACCATCGAGTAATCACAGTAGGGACCATCGAGTGTGGGTAATCATAGTAGTGAATTTTTCGAAATTGCACATACGTACGTTGTGCATACGTACTACGTGTTTATCTATTAAATTGAAAGGCACGGTTTTACACAGCGCTGTATCCATTACTCAGGACCAAATCGACTTCTCTGGAAATTATTCAGCCATGTTGCAATTAATACTTGAAGCGTATACGTTCACATATATACATACACCACTGTCTAGTGTTTGTAGAGAGGTACGCACTGCTATATCACAGAAAACCGAGCAATGTGGAGTGGCCGAAATTCAAAATGCCAGTACGAGAATACTGTGTCGCCCGACCAATCGGACAACTAATCGCTCGTGTAAATCCCATCGCAAGACCGGTTGCGGGTACCATTGTGTCGCCGGAATTGCGGCTGGTTCCGATTGGGGCAACTATAGAGCGACAGTTTAAGACAGTAGCCAGTCAGCGACAGCCTCGCAGTGTTGCTCGCGCATACGATTTAGTTGAGCATTGTTGTGCGATCAAATTGGCAATTAATCGCTCATGTGAACGGGCCTTCAGGAAGACGATAGTCACAACTTAGGTGCGTACGTAACTCGAGGGCATGGACACCTTGCAACAGCTACAATAAGTTTATGTAATGTTTTGTCGATTCACAATATATTGAGACTGTAAGTATGATGTATTGGTTTTTCGCACCGGACACACTGATCGCAAAAACCCTTGGCGTTTCCCAGAAACAAATCCCTGTTATTTCCTGCTACAATAAATCGTGTTTCGTGTGACTGATTCTATCTAAATGCGCATTTTAGCGCAGCGGTAATATAAAAAGCGTCAGTCTTCACGTTTCGCGCTTGCTCAAAATCGAGTCGTATTAAGGCCCATTCACACGAGCGATTAGTCGTCCGATTGATCGGCCGACATAGCGTCGCCCAGCCAATTGGATGCATCGTTTCTTGAAAGCAACAAGAAACGACTCGTCCAATTGTTTGGGCGCTACTGTGTCGCCCGATTAATCGTTCATCCGTTAAGATTGTAAGACGTTTGACACTTTGTTATTACATTCCGCTCTTGTCAGTTGATATACTACTAATGTACAATTCCGTTCTCGAAATAAAGTTTCGACCAGTGCATCGTACGAAAACGAAAGAAACAACGACTGCAATAGTTTGATTATTGTGTAATTAACTATTCATTATATCATCGCGTATACCATTTTATAAATAGTTATATTTAGTATATAGTCACCAAATTGCGACAATGCTCCAGGGTGGGATTACGCACTTAAAAATTGCGACAATGCTCCAGGGTGGGATTACGCACTTAAAAATTGCGACAATGCTCCAGGGTGGGATTACGCACTTAAAAATTGCGACAATGCTCCAGGGTGGGATTACGCACTTAAAAATTGCGACAATGCTCCAGGGTGGGATTACGCACTTAAAAATTGCGACAATGCTCCAGGGTGGGATTACGCACTTAAAAATTGCGACAATGCTCCAGGGTGGGATTACGCACTTAAAAATGAAGAATAGAAGACGATGCAGCAACTAAACAAGATCATGTACAAACCTACTGACCGGACGGAGCTTCTAAAATATGTAAACGTGACCTTCTCTGCACATAAGCCTTGTTAGCAATACAGACAGTTTGGCATGGAAGCGAGACAAAACGTCAACGTCGATAACAAGTAAAAACAGCTTTAGTGACAATCGCGTGAATGATGATGAATCGTGTGTTGCTCACATACGATGCACTGGGTGGGCTGACATTGGGTCACTGTTAAAACTGCCTCCTCGATAGATGTAGCCCACAGTGAAACAGGTTAACTGGTGTTCAATTGTGTAGTGCGTGGAATAGCTTAAGCATTGTACGCCTCATTTGATTTAGCCCATCGTGAAACAAGTTCATTGATGTCCAAATGTGCGGTGCGTGGAACAGCTTAAGCATTGTACGCCTCATTTGATTTAGCCCATCGTGAAACAGGCTCATTTATGTTCAAATGTGCGGTGCGTAGAACAGCTTAAGCATTGTACACCTCATTTGATTTAGCCCATCGTGAAACAGGTTCATTTATGTTCAAATGTGCAGTGCGTGGAATAGTTTAAACAGTACACGCCTCAATTGATTTAGCCCATCGTGAAACAGGTTCGTTGATGTCCAAATGTGCATTGCGTGGAATAACTAAATTTTTGAGAAATTTTTCTTTAATGCGTGTGTGTGTGAGACCACTATATACGTATAGTTCACCGAGCAATGTAAACATGATATTTGAGTCATAACATTCAAATCAAACATATAACGGTTAAATAACAGTAATCAATTGTGGTTCGTTTAAGCACACTTGCGCAATCAAGATGTTAGAATAGGTAATAATTATACATATCGTTTTTACAACAACATCAATCATGGTTTGCACATTTACGTACGTCAGTCACAATCAATATTAATAGTTAAATATTTCAAAACAAACATTGCGGCTTTCACTATCGTAACATAACTGCACTTACCAGCCTTTGAAACTGAAATGACATGTATCCGTTATGATAGATGGTCAAAAAACATCACAGCAATTACTATAGCATCAATACGTCACTCGCCGCCGTTACATTGTTCGTGTTGACCGCACTCTCTTGTTTGGAATCGCTGATATGACAAGTGGTTTGTTCGTGTCCTTGGTCAATTTGTTTCGGTGTGATGTCTGTAATGTTTGTGGCGGCGACACGCTCTAGTTGTCAGCCGCCCCCGCTCGAGGGATGGCGACGTCGTTGCCACGATGGTTGCTAGGCGGAAGTCTGTGGTGACGACCATCGAGATGAAGGTCGCGGCGTTGAATACTCTCAACAAAGTCGGTTATTCTAAATGGAACCTAACGTATATACGACATCTATTGAGAACCGTTGTTTATTGGCCGTAGCAAATGTCGTTATTACTGGCAAATAGTGGATGCTCGTCCTTATGAGTGCAAGCGTATGTTTGTATCATATCATAAAACATATCATTAATGTAGACGTGTGCAGCCAAAAGTCAACTTTAGTTTGTTTTAGGTCAATATAGCCAGTTCTGTGGCGCCAAAGTCGACTGTATGCGGCCATGTCTTCCCAGTTACTGATGTTAGTGTGACATATTGTTCAGGTACACATACATACATACATACATACATACATACATACATACATACATACATACATACATACATACATACATACATACATACATGCATGCATGCATGCATGCATGAATGCATGCATGCACGCAAGCATATATTTATATATATATATATATATATATATATATATATATATATATATATATATATATAGATAGTCGGTGCATCTACAGCGCGGTACGATTTATATATATATATGTGTGTGTGTGTGTGTGTGTGTGTGTGTGTGTGTGTGTGTGTGTGTGTGTGTGTGTGTGTGTGTGTGTGTGTGTGTGTGTGTGTGTGTGTGTGTGTGTGTGTGTGTGTGTGTGTGTGTGACACGGATATAAACACACACAAACACACACGCACGCACGCACGCACTCTCGCACGCACGCACACACGCACACACGCACGCCCACACACACACACACACACACACACACACACACACACACACACACACACACACACACACACACACACACACACACACACACACACACACACATATATATATATATATATATATATATATATATATATATATATATATATATATATATATATATATATATATATATATATATATATATATATATATATATATATATATATATATATATATATATATATATACGTTCCAACTGGCACGAATAAAAACGAGCATCATGCCACGGACATGATAAAACGACTGGAAAACTCGATTGGTTATCGTTTTCTCATGGGACCAAGCGGACAACTATCTATAGCCATTACATTGACACTTGATGTTATCTACACATGCCCGTCAGCAAACATTAATATGTCTGCGAAACTCTGACTCAGTAATGTCTAAATCTTTGTCCGACTTGCATCATTAGATTGAGTAATGTCCCTAGATTGCGTCATTGAATCGACAACTGTCTCCAAGTTGCGTCATTGATGTGTGTGGTATCGACCTACACAGTATATTGTGGAAGACATTAAACTAAGTTCTGCGTGTGTGCATTATTTAATGTGTGGAAACTGTAGAAACATTATCAACACGTATATTGCACAAGTTTCACATTACCTAGTGAACACGGAAGGCTCTATTCACACGCGCACGCGCGCGCACGCACGCACGCGCGCGCGCACGCACGCACGCACGCACGCACGCACGCACGCACGCACGCACACACACACACACACACACACACACACACACACACACACACACACACATATCCCGTATGGCTTACGTAGTTAATTATATGGGTCAGGTTGCGATATTACGTATTTACGTTTCAAGTCTTACACGTGTGTTTTATTACATATACTTTTGGACGGTTAACCCAAAAGTGCGCGTGTCTGTAGGCCAAAATATAAAACGCATTCACTGCACATACAATGTTTTCTTTGAAAATAAATGTCTCTGCGCAAAGTATGCAATAATAAGCTGGTCGTAAAGTCTACGTATGTTATTTAAAGGTATGCTACCACGATCTTGCATCAGCGTTTATCATGTTTTGGGAAATGAGAACATGGGAAGCGTTAGAGCAAAAACACGTAAGGCAAATGAGTCCAATGAATAAAGTGATGGTAATTTGCCGTTAAATGACATAAATATCACAGCATTACCATACTACGTTAATATAATATTGTCACGTTCTAAGCGCCGTAGTGACGGTTTCCAAGAAACGATCTCACGTACCATAAAATCTCCTTCGCTTTGCATTCAATTGGAGTACTAAAATCACTACACGTTTACCGAAATTAATAACGACTATTTGTGGTGCGCCCTGTTCTGCTAAACCTGATCTAAAGCATTTGACTTGTATCGTTTTACCTATGACCTTTCTACTTTAAGTATTTAGTCCACATGTAATATAATAGTTAGTTTCATGTGACCTCTGCATGTAAATATATTCACGTTCACATTCACGTTTCTGGCAGATTAATTCAAATTCATATTACGTTTCTGCCTCCCCGTTTAAGCCAGAGCTTGTGTTAAATAGTGTTAGTATCAATGCAAGACAGTTGTGTCACAACATATAAGAGTCTTTAGAAGAAAAACACTTAAAACAACATAGTATCGTGTTCATTGAAAACAAACTCGATACGGTAATAGAAATTACGATTAAGTCCAGTGAAGAAGAATAGGCAAGCATTTTCTTATTTAGCGCAATATTCGGCTAAAGTGCTTTACACGTCACTTCCCTGGCAAACATGTTAATTCATGCACCAACTCGACTTCCTTCTCATATGTCCACCAACGTCTGTGACAATAGACTCATTTACACAGCTGGTGACCTAAGGCAACGAGGAGGGAACCAATTGCTCGAGCTTCGAAACGGAAGAAAGAGGAGATTCAAACTCTGGTCCTCTCGATTATATGCTATAAATAGTTTGAATCGCTGCCCCGAAGCCTATATTTTGACACCAACATTATACGGCACTATGTGACTTTGATTTAGGAAATCGGCTTTGAATGCCAATCGTTAAAAATTACGGATGATCGTTGACCCCGAAAAACTATATATATTGACACAAAAGTTACGGTTCTATACAATGTTTGAAATGATCACTGACCCTTGGGGGGTTCCCTAAAAAGTATTGGTCACCCCCTCCCCCAAAAAAATATATTCAGGCACTGTAATGGCTATTAGCGCATATTTTTGTGAAAAGACTTGCTAGCTATCATAGCTACCTGTAGTTGTTTCGACCTGTAGTTGTGTCGATTGCATTTGTTGTACGTCGCTCTGGATAAGAGCGTCTGCTAAATGATTAAATTGTAAATTGTCGTCTAAACCGTTGTTACTGGAGCAATGCGCTTGCAGACACAGTGCTCTCTAATTGTGAGAAGTAAAATGTACCTGAATTAGATACTCATTGGTGGCATTACTGTAGACACCCAACAGATGGCGCCCTTAACCACATAACATACACTCATCAATGATATAAGTGGAACGATTTAAGGTGTTTTTAACAGAGATTAACTGAATGACAATAGAGTGAGATGAATGAATAAGCTAAACTACCAACATAATAATGTCGAGTTCTACAAAAACCGTCGAGTTCTTGCTGCTAGATCGATCGAGTTCTGCGAAAACCGTCCAGTTCTAGCAGAGACGAACCAGAGTAGCCTTACACGCAGCAACAGGTGCAGCAGCGGAAGGGTAATTACATCGGTACAACGATAAAATGTGGGACCCCCCAAGCTTACATTTTTCTTTGTTATGGGTGGTCCATCGTGCCTTATGGGGGTCTTGGAACCCCTAGATCCCCTTCATTTCGAACACTTGTTCTACGTAACGCAGATCTTAAGATATGAAGAAAATTTGTTTTTACGGTCATTTAAAAAATCTGCCGATCTAATTTAGAGTCACTTCGGCGAAGGATGTGTATTCCTGAATTGCTATGTTAAAGACTATGGGTTCAGCCTACTGTTACGTTTCCCATTGGTCACCATGTTAACGTTTTGCATGATTATAAGAAAACGGGACCATCAAACAAAAATTATGAAACTTCTTTCCTGCCGTTATCATTATCTCATTGACATGATGGTTGAGTTTTGTCACATACTTCAAACTCTTTTAAAATGGCTGAACGTGCCATACCCGTCAATGTTTACCAATTTCTGCATAAATTATCTAAAATCCACGGTTACACTGCTAACATGTTCTACCAGCAAACGTGCCAATGTGTCTGCTCAAATGCAGTTATGTCAGATGATATGAATTTTTTTAAGTTACACATATATAAAATTAGTGTGCCCTACATTCGTAACACACAAGGAAGTCTAACTGAGGCATGATCCCTATGGTGTAACTTGTAATGTACTGGCAAACTCGGATGTCGAGTATCAGTGATTAGCCCGCAGCGCCACCTGTGGACAAATAACCCAGACAAGCACCGGCCTGGTTTCGGACGGCCGGCTATTAAGCCACACGTCAAAACGCAAATGCGTTATATAAATTCATTCACCAGCTGCTTGTGACATTCGAACGGTCCGTTATTTGCAACCGCACCAGTCGGACGAATTTAATTTAAAAAACTCGGCCCATCATTAAGGTGAACGATGAGCCGCTGATCAGACGTCGGTCCGTACCGTGTCCGACGTCGGACAACTGACCTTTATCTCGGCACCAATCGCCGTCGCCGTTCGGCTGTCGATGTCCAATAAAGCCGTGGCGACGCACGAACGACCGAGACGGCGCGTCGGGTGCGAAGTGCTTTATCTTGTGCAGCCACGTCGGCTCCGTGCCGTTCTCCCGAGCATAGTCAAACGATTCTGCGTATTGTGCCTGTGAATGGGAAGGTTTTTCTCTGTATTCAGCGCTGGGACGCTGCTAAATGTGGTACCCATGTCTTTGCTGATATATTAATCGGCCTTGTAATGTGTTGATATAGTAGCTAGACTATGAGAATTGGCCATTCTACCTGACATCTATGCAAGGGGAAGTAAGCAATCCCAAACAGGCAAATGGAGAACAAACTCGTCGTTTGGTGTTGCCAAAATACAGGCAGACAGGATGACGTCACACGTCTACGATGACGTCATCCTACTAGCACGTCAGCGTCATTAGTACTGGTGAAGCCACACTGGTAAAATGATAAAAGTTCTACCTCCGAAAAAAAACCTGTTGTTTGCTTATTCATTGTCTAATTACACCAATGGCACTAATGGCACCAATGGCACTAATGGCTCCAATGGCACTAATGGCACTAATGGCACTTATGCGTGTTTCTTTGTGTCGAATGTGTTCAGACGCCACACCTTGTGTTCGCACTCGGAATAGTAGGATACAAAACACGATTGATTTTCTCGTTGAAATCAACGCTAAAATTCTGTCAGACAACTGCACCTTATGCGCAAAATTACGACTCATTTTATTTTTCAAATAAAAACCGTGCATTTCAATCGGCGTCTTGTCACCGATTTTCAGTAGCGTTTTCGTCAAATCCTTCTATTTTGTTTTCGAAAAAATCAACATGGAAGATACTCCCAGTCAAATGAAAATCAACATGGAAGATACTCCCAGTCAAATGAAAATCAACATGGAAGATACTCCCAGTCAAATGTCGCCCAAAACGACCGGATTCTGCGTTCGCATACAGGGTTTCATCTATAACTGATCCGTGCATATGATGCCAGCCAGCAACTAGTCAATTTAATCTTGGCCCAGCACAAGTGATGTAATCCACCAATATGGGCTTATCCCTGTCCAAAAAAATCCATCCAGGAAAACGATTGCCAAAAGGGGGTACCGTCTCAAAACTGCATTCGAATGACATGAATCTGGAAGTGAATTAATTATCGGTCCCCTGTACGCATCTCCCGGGCACCATGGACCTCTCGTGGGAACAAGTACTGACAACTTCATAACGGCCATACGCTCGACGCTGTAATGTAGAATTTTTGCGACATAATATACAACTAGGGATATCTTGACAAGTACTGCGATACACACGGACAGCGTGGGCGTATCAGGAAAAATGTCACGAATACTTCACGCAAATAATTGAAGTGCCTGCTGATAAAACAAAAAAACACAAGCAGTATCAAGCAATGCGTAGTTGATCCCGGAAATGAACCGCTCTTCTTGTGATAGCGGTAATAAACCGTCCACGTCTGCAGTTGCTTAAGGGATTTTCATTCGATGAATTTATTGGTATGTCAATGATTGCCGTAACGAGATCTCTATATATCGTTAAACTGGTTTATTTTTTAAACAGCAACATTATCTATTTTCGAAAATATTACGAGGTGAACACGTTTTGTATGGATATTATGTCTATCTAACCGATGTGTTATCAATACTAATACATTCGGTGTCGCAAAGCCATGTCTAACACTCGCCGCTAAAAAAGAACGATGGAGTCGCGAGATGTGTTTTTTTAGAATTCACGTTTTGTGCAATTTCTTACAATGAATAATAAAAAATGCCGCACGGTATTGTTCAATTAGATGCACTTTGAGATAGAAAGGTTCTGTTAATTTTGGCATTGCAAATATACGAACCCCCAAAATAGATGCACATCCGGGTTATGTGATGCCCCCCATGATCACTGGTAAAAAATTTGACCTTTTTAAATTGTAAATGATATCACCCGAATGTAGATTATGTAAAGTTGCAAATCCCCCCAAAAAAATTTTAATAGACATAATTCCGTAGGTTGTGGCGTGATGAACATGCCCGTAGCCACGTGGTTCAGGGGGTTCACCCTTTTTGTGAGTCCCCTTTTCCAAAAATATGAATCCCTCTTAACAACAACAAAGTACCAAAGATTACTACTTAAATTAAAAGCTCGTGGTATCGGGGGCGGCTTAATCGATTGTATAGAACAAAAGCTGACTGGCAGAAGACAGTGTGCTGTACATGTAGATAGGGAGGTTTCAAACTGGAAATCAGTTTTGAGTGGGGTACCACAAGGATCAGTATTAGGACCTTTATTGTTCTTATTATATCAAAGTCTATGGCGATAATATAGCAAGCAACGTACTGACATTTGCGGATGACATAAAATTGTGTCGAAAGGTTAAAAATGATGGTGATCAAAACATTTACAAAACGATCTAGCAAATTAGTAAAATGGTTTGAAAAATGGCAGATGGAGATACTGTTCTATGTACTACGGTAAAAGAAAATGACTTAGGGGAACAATAAGTGCTTGGGTTGATTACGAGAAATATAACATACAAGGAAAAGTGTGCGTGTGTGTGCGTGTGCGTGTGCGTGTGCGTGTGCTTGTGCGTGTGCGTGTGCGAGTGCGTGTGCGTGTGCGTGTGCGTGTGCGAGTGCGTGTGCGTATGCGTATGCGTGTGCGTGTGCGTGTGCGTGTGTACTCTTGAAAGAATACAGAGGAGAGCAGCTAAAACGATCCCAGAACTGCAGAAATGAGATACCTTAGCTGTGTTGTGAAGAACGTCTAAAGGAATGTGGTTTAACAACCCTAGAGACGAGGAGGTTACGAGAAGATCAATGTGAAGTTGATAAGGTATTAAATATGTATGACAATATTGAAAAGATAGTAGACCTAGGGGATATGGGGTAAACTTTGTAAAGGATCAGTGTATATTGGATATCAGGAAGTACTTGTTCTCACAGAGGACAATCAGTGAATGGAACAAATTATCTACATTTTATGTGTAAATGATAGCAGCGTTCTGCTTCCTTCTGGTGCTGCTGGAGCTCTTGTTGTTGTTGTTGTTGTTATTGTTGTTGTTGCTGGTGAAGCGGGTGACGACTACAGTTACGATGGTGATGATGATGATCTAGAAAACGACGACGATGATGATGATGATGATGATGATGACGATGCTTACGCTGCTGATGTGTATATATTGGGGATAAACGTGTGAACATGTGTGAGACTGAAAACAGACCGTAGACTTGCTTGTTCCTGTTCCAAATACCCTTTCAGTTCCTTTGTTCCTTTGTGTGACAATCTTCCTAAATCTACAAAAGCAAACGAACGTGTTTTCGAAATTCACAACACTGCTGGACACCGTATTTACAAGAAACGGAGAACTTTGTAAATATGCTTTCAGCTTTATCAGTTCATCCCAGTAATTAATGTTATATTTATTCATAGTGGTTTGGTTTGAAGACAATTCTTAGTACTCATGCATACTTGACAGCATCCATGCATATATTGGTCCAGTGATATTAGGTTCGTTCGCCAAGGTGAACACATTTAAGATATCATTTGTAAGAAGATGTTCAATTGCGATTATTAAAGTCACAAGTGCGTGTCATGAAACTTCTTAAATTATATTTTACTAGAATACTATAAATAATATAAGCAATTAAATAACAGGATTCAAAAGAAAATATCAGACAGAAATATAACATAACGACAACATATTGCAAATAAGCTTTAAATATACATTGATGTGTGTGCGTGCGTGTCACAGTTCTTGAATTATTTTACCAACGTTAATGTGTCTCACGAATGGTCCGGCATCCGCGACTAATTCCATTCACTGACTAAGTACACGGAATGTCTCCACGAATAAAATCACCATACGTCACTGGGCAGTGACAGTGGCTTCCGCTCTCTCTCCGGGTGATATGAGGAATGTGTAGCAGCCTGGCGTCCGGGAATCCAATCCAGCTGTTTAGCCATAAAGGGAATAACATTTTACGTCGTCGATCGAAGAAAGGAGTGACGTTTAACTGTTGGGATAATAGCCGCCGTCTAATTCTGGGTGAAAACAAATTGCAGGCGTACCCCCTACGGATTAGGAGAATCGCGAACGGAAGTAGAGCGCTTCAGACGCGTCCATATCCTGCCGACGAAAGTTATCGCTATGACGTCTCCCGGGGCGATATATTATATTTATACCGATCGTTCCATAAATGACATATTATATCATAGCTTGAAATGTCCAACATTTGACAACGTCGATGGAGATGAATGAAACAACATAGGTTCGTGCGTGGGCTGATATGTGAGCGTGACTGAATTCTGGCGTACACGTTTGTGTTCACACATACGTTTGATTGCCACGATTATGTGCATCGGTTAAGACGTGTGTGAAATCATCTTAGAAACAATGTTTGTCCACATAAAACTGGTAAAAAAATGTGTGTTTGGTGATGAATAATGTTTTTACAAGCTGTCCAAAACATGTGTGTATCCTCCTAATAGTTCGCTTACATATTCATGAAATACAGGCAGGTTTCGTTATAGGTAACACAAAAAAATTTCAGATGCAACAATCCACGAAACCGGAACCTCCACCAATTCCGTGAATGCTATATTAATTATTTGCGCACATAATGTATTATTCACTAAAGTAGATATTACTGTTATAATGCAAACTAATGGCCACATAAACGTGTTGTTCAAAATCATTATTTAACTTAATTATTGACGTATGTGAAAACATTAATGTCCTACCTTGGACGGCTCCCGTAGAACATGTGTCCAGACTAAAACTATGTTTACCGAAACCGAGAAACTAAACTTGACAATGGAGAACAAACTCGTATATCGTCTGTTAAACGCAAGACGCAACAGCCATCGTTCAATACGTTCATTTGAAGCCTTAAATCAGGACACCAAAGTTGGCGTCTCATATTCAGTTTAACCACATTCGTTACAATTATCGCAAGATACTTTGAAATAAGTTATTTCGACATCGTAGACACACTATATCTTTTCATGACACTCAAAATGAGATTAAGTGGTCTTTTATGTTGACATACGTCGGTCGCATGTCTATGTCAAATAATGAATGTCGTAGCCGCATGTTATCTGTCGTAGCCGCATGTTATCTGTCGTAGCCGCATGTTATCTGTCGTAGCCGCATGTTATCTGTCGTAGCCGCATGTTATCTGTCGTAGCCACATGTTATCTGTCGTAGCCGCATGTTATCTGTCGTAGCCGCATGTTATCTGTCGTAGCCGCATGTTATCTGTCGTAGCCGCATGTTATCTGTCGTAGCCGCATGTTATCTGTCGTAGCCGCATGTTATCTGTCGTAGCCGCATGTTATCTGCATGGCGCAGTCGGAAGTAATCTGTAATTTAGACTTTTGAGAAATACTTCAAACGGTTTGTACGTATTTTCGTTTGCTTATATTTATGCTAGATAAAATGCTCACCTGGTTCAGTGTGGGTGTCACGGAATTTAATTTTTACATCTATTTTTTATTTGTATTGATAATATGCATCAATGTTGTTAAATTATTACAATTTATCATACAGCTTGCACTGTCATTTTTCGTACGTTCTCAAAAGTTGTCACACAAATTCAACCGAATTCAGATACCACGAATTTGTGTCCATTTGTCGAACCCCAGACATGCAATGGTCCACGGACAACACTTGATCGATTACTCTGTTTGAAGTAACTTCTTTCGCTGTGACATTGGTATCTTTATTTTCCTTATTGATAATGCCTTTTAAAAAAGGTATATATCAAATATAGAAATAAATCATCACTAGAATAAGAGTTTTGGCCACATTACAAGAGAACAAGGCTCAGCCTCAGTCTCAGAACAACGAAATAAATAATATAATAATAAAATAAATATGTGTTAAACGCTAGAATCAAAAGAGTTTTCCCGTGCCTTAGTTAAGTTAGAACTGAATTCCATTCAATATATGGACTCAGTAATTTATTATTTATATTGTTGACGAAGCTCCAGTCATGTAGTTTGTTATATTTACCAGGGTTGAGTATTTAATGAAAAGGTTGATAGATGATTTGTTCAATTATCGGTGTAACGGGTAAGATTAAATGTGGTTTCATACGGTTTCCGATCGAGGATTTTCCTTAAGGGTCGAGTGCAAAACTCACCTGAGACTCCTGCCACCAATGGCATCTTGGGATTGAAATATGACGTCAATACAGAAATCACCCAGATTTGGCTTTAGCGTCGGTGACGATTTGGAGCGGCATTCGGAGTTTTGGCTAGATTCGCGATGACATGTTTTAGTTACAGTTGCAAACTAAACTAAACTAAAATATGTAGAAGCCGACTGTATAGGGCAAACATAGCCCTTATTGTTGAGTTTATTAGCACTATTAATAACTACTAACGAAGAAAAGATAGAAAATCCTCCACGCGTTCTAGTCGTATATTTATGTTATAATTACACTTATTCTCTACGGGTCTTCTCGGCTAGCAGCCTGTTAGCCGATCGTCACGTATGTTTGTGCGTATGGGAGGGAAGTTTGTGTTTGTTCGTACCGGTAGGCGCACCAGTACTTGTCAAGTCTGGTTTTGAAGGAGTTTAGAGATGGAGCTGATACTACAGTCTCCGACAGAGTGTTCCATCGATTCACAATTCTGTGTCTAAAGAAGTTTCGTCTATTTGTACATTTCTCTTTCTTGAGTTTTTTGTTGTGGTCTCTTGTATTTGTATGCATTTCAAGTTCGAGTGGCATATACGTTATACGTAGAATTCGATCAGTTATATTCACCGGACAAGAAGACTGTTGATTCATATCAAAGACCCTCGTGGAAGCGCTCCTCTTTACGTCTGTGGGACTCGTGTCGATAGGTACCTTCGTCGAAGTTTCTCCTTACGACTATACGACTCGTATCGACGACCGTGGAAGTGTTCATCCTTACGTCTGTGGGACTCGTGTCGATAGGTACCTTTGTCGAAGTTTCTCCTTACGACTATACGACTCGTATCGACGACCGTGGAAATGTTCATCCTTATGTCTGTGGGACTCGTGTCGATAGGTACCTTCGTCGAAGTTTCTCCTTACGACTATACGACTCGTATCGACGACCGTGGAAGTGTTCATCCTTATGTCTGTGGGACTCGTGTCGATAGGTACCTTCGTCGAAGTTTCTCCTTACGACTATACGACTCGTATCGACGACCGTGGAAGTGTTCATCCTTACGTCTGTGCGACTCGTGTCGATAGGTACCTTCGTCGAAGTTTCTCCTTACGACTATACGACTCGTATCGACGACCGTGGAAGTGTTCATCCTTACGTCTGTGGGACTCGTGTCGATAGGTACCTTTGTCGAAGTTTCTCCTTCGACTATACGACTCGTATCGACGACCGTGGACGTGTTCATCCTTACGTCTGTGGGACTCGTGTCGATAGGTACCTTCGTCGAAGTTTCTCCTTACGACTATACGACTCGTATCGACGACCGTGGAAGTGTTCATCCTTACGTATGTGGGACTCGTGTCGATAGGTACCTTCGTCGAAGTTTCTCCTTACGACTATACGACTCGTATCGACGACCGTGGAAGTGATCATCCTTACGTCTGTGCGACTCGTGTCGATAGGTACCTTAGTCGAAGTTTCTCCATACGACTATACGACTCGTATCGACGACCGTGGAAGTGATCATCCTTACGTCTGTGCGACTCGTGTCGATAGGTACCTTCGTCGAAGTTTCTCCATACGACTATACGACTCGTATCGACGACCGTGGAAGTGTTCATCCTTACGTCTGTGGGACTCGTGTCGATAGGTACCTTCGTCGAAGTTTCTCCTTACGACTATACGACTCGTATCGACGACCGTGGAAGTGTTCATCCTTACGTCTGTGGGACTCGTGCCGATAGGTACCTTCGTCGATGTTTCTCCTTACGACTATACGACTCATATCGACGACCGTGGAAGTGTTCATCCTTACGTCTGTGGGACTCGTGTCGATAGGTACCTTCGTCGAAGTTTCTCCTTACGACTATACGACTCGTATCGACGACCGTGGAAGTGTTCATCCTTACGTCTGTGGGACTCGTGTCGATAGGTACCTTCGTCGAAGTTTCTCCTTACGACTATACGACTCATATCGACGACCGTGGTAGTGTTCATCCTTACGTCTGTGGGACTCGTGTCGATAGGTACCTTTGTCGAAGTTTCTCCTTACGACTATACGACTCATATCGACGACCGTGGAAGTGTTCATCCTTACGTCTGTGGGACTCGTGTCGATAGGTACCTTCGTCGAAGTTTCTCCTTACGACTATACGACTCGTATCGACGACCGTGGAAGTGTTCATCCTTACGTCTGTGGGACTCGTGTCGATAGGTACCTTCGTCGAAGTTTCTCCTTACGACTATACGACTCGAATCGACGACCGTGGAAGTGTTCATCCTTACGTCTGTGGGACTCGTGTCGATAGGTACCTTTGTCGAAGTTTCTCCTTACGACTATACGACTCATATCGACGACCGTGGAAGTGTTCATCCTTACGTCTGTGCGACTCGTGTCGATAGGTACCTTCGTCGAAGTTTCTCCACTCGTGTCGATGGCCTCCTTCGTGAAAGCATTCTTCTGTACAACTGCGCGACCTGCATCGATCATCATCGTCGAAGCGTTCTTCTATGTATTCAACTCGTTCGTCTCGTCAACCGTCGCTAAAGTGTTCGTCTGTGTATCCTACTCGTTTACACCGATGATCGTCAAAGTGTCTTGTGCAACGTGCTAGTTTTATCCCCTGTGACGACACAGGGAAGGAGTCAATGTTAGGCATTAGCTTAACCCACATCCAAGGACAGGATGTGTGAAAAGTAATTGGTATTCACGACTGGAACTTTCGAAACATTTGAACTCTATTTCGGGTAGGACTGAACATTTTATTATTCTAACTTTTGATTTAGATAGTCCCGATTGTAACTGTTGTCATTACAACTGGTGTACTTGTTATCCTCTATTCTTATTGACGTTGTTGATACATATTATCTTGTTTGCTACTGTTGTGTGTGTGTGTTGTGTGCGTGCGTGCGTGCGTGCGTTCGTGCGTGCGTGCGTGCGTGCATGCGTGCGTGCGTGCGTGCGTGCGTGCGTGCGTACATGTGTGTGAGCGTATTCTTGTCTCTTATATCAGACGTATTTATTTAGTTATTTGTTATTGTAGGCATAATCGGAACCCGAAAGAAAAGTAAGTCACGTCGGCTCAGCCACCGCTATTTATTCGTTCAAACAGACAAGAGACAGCGGGAGAGAGGAAGACCACTGAAGAGGCGGAATGATCAAATCAGAAATGATACTGGACAATATCAGTTTTGATGGTTGAGTGGTTCGCAGTAAGCCGAGGAGGATAGAGTGGTGCATCCACCCAGAGGACAACAATGGTTCAGGCGGCCTCAGTCTTTCAGTTATACGGGTCAATAAATGTGTGGCTTCGTTATTCTATGAAGTGTGTATTTTATTATACATTTCTTGCAATCTAGCTGAGTCTGCACAGGATGAACACTCGGAGCTAAACCGACTACTCTGATAGAAATTAACAAACCTGCTAAATAAACGTATACAATGGTGTTAGTACGCATTGGTAAAATTGTCCATAACACAAGTTACACAAACCATTCTGGATATACATTATGTTTATGTTTATAAAATAAATGTCACCCGAACTGCCAGGCAGCTAACAAACCGTTTTGAACACGATCAACGCGTACAATTGCGAGCGTTACCGTTCTAGTATTTACAGGCGACCATACATCTGGCAAATCCATGCTTCGGTTATTGTCGTTCCATAAGACATCGTTGAGCTCATTCGTGGACAAAGTCGTTGCGTGCGACCCTGAGTCATTCGTGTTATTAGTGCAGCTTATTGCACGCTATAGCATACGAGAACGTGTATATGCCACGCGTAAAACAACATGTATAAGAAGTAGCATCATGTAACATGTAAGTAACATGTATAAGAAGTAATAACATGTAACATGTAAGTAACATGTATAAGAAGTAATAACATGTAACATGTAAGTATTAATAAACAATGGTGTGTTGGAAAGTGGATGAGTATAAGCGTAGCACGTATCTATGGTTCGCCCCGAACCACTACACTTATTATATTAATATAATATATATTTTATTTGACAATCAGTGTTACAAATCCATAACTAAGAGTATTAGAGAATAAACTGTTCATCGTCTACTGTAAAGTCTACTGTAAAGTCTACTGTAAAGTCTACTGTAAAGCCCACATACAAAACGGCGTATGTTGAGCTTAGTTGTAAGTTAGTGTTGTTTCAAAATGTGAACGTGTAAATAATCTCAAGATATATTGCATTGTTTTGTTCCCGCTTGCTGAAACACCACCTCTCTTCGGGCGTGCGTGTGTTGTCCAGATGGGCCAGTTCCGATTATGTACTGGAATGTGATTGAATTTCACATCGCCATTACTTGTCAAGAAACTTTGTTGTATCCATTCCGAATGTTATGAATGTGAAGAAATAGAACACCAATCTAGAGTTAATTACCAGGGCAATTAGATTTATATATATTGCGGTTATCGAGAGGACCACTGGTTCGAATCATTTTGCTGCCGTTACGAATGGCAAAATTAGTTAACCCCACGTTGCCCCAGTTACGTCAGCTGTGTAAATGAGTACCTGGCTATATACAATGGTGGACACATATGTATGAACGAATGGACTTCTCGCAGTAATTGCAGAGTGCCTGAATGCAAAGTGAGGAGTAAAGCATTTTGTACTGAGCCAAATACCGGTTACAATACAATAGCAATATAGGAACTTATCTTTACATTAGGACAACGTATTAGCTTATTTCATAACCATAACCAATTCAACATGTTATGCTACCAATGAGAGTGTTCAGTGCAAGGGTGTTTATCGCCCTCTCAACTCTCAATTACCGATATGGGACCGATTGTGGTCATCTGGAGAGGGGACACACGGTAATGTCATCTGGAGAGGGGGCACACGGTAATGTCATCTGGAGAGGGGGCACACGGTAATGTCATCTGGAGAGGGGGCACACGGTAATGTCGAAAACCAAACATGTAGTGCATGTTTCTCAGACCTCGGAACTCTGGCATGTAGATAGGATGTCTTACCTTTACACCAGACAGCTGCTCAATTTTTTTTATAATATATGTGTTGTATATTATGATTACATTTCGTGTAGAAAATGTGGCTTTCGCAATCTTGCATTTGATATATCTATGTCATGTATGCATGTGTTGCTTTTAGACGAATAATCGAGGAAACGAGTAACCACCAGACAGAGGCTGCCATTATTTTCATCGACGTCAACAAAGCCTTCAAGGAGTTCAAGGGATCTTCTCGCCCCATTCCTCTTCATCATAATATTAGATTAACTCTCAACAAGCACCAGACATTCAGTCTGTCATCTCTCTGATCTGTATTGTGCTGATGACATCTCTCTGTTCGCTGACACAAGAAGCAGAACTTTTATTTCATGTGGAGGAAAGTGCTTCCAACTCTACTGGACTATTTCTCAATCCAAGCAAAACAAATACATGCATATCAACCCGTCTGCTAATGATAGTGTACACTCGTCAGATGGGAGTCAAACTGAGAAAAGTAGAGGATTTTAAATATTTCAGATCCTACACAAACTCACAACATGACATCCAGTGTACAAAGGCCCTTCTTTGGGACGAAGGTCGAACCGATCCTGATATATGGGTGCGGTTCATAGTCGCTAACAGAAACTGTAGAAAATGCACTGAATGGCGCCTACACAAGGTTAGTAAATGCATGTATGCATGTATAGGGAGGGGACATTGCTCTCGATAGTGCACGTATGTGCGTGTGCGTGCGTGCGTGCGTGCGTGCGTGCGTGCGTGCGTGCGTGCGTGCGTGCGTGCGTGCGTGCGTGCGTGCGTGCGTGCGTGCGTGCGTGCGTGCGTGCGTGTAATCTTCTACGATGTGTTTCACCTGTAAGTGTTCTGTCTTCTGTACATGTGTCGTCAAGACTCGTCATAGCGTTTGATCTTTTCTGCTTCAAACCGATGTTTGTGGTTGAAACTACACCAATATCAAATCTCATCAGCAAAGTTCAGGCTGTGTAGCTGTCTAGCAAATGACCACTGGGTGCCATTTGGGCCTTGTTTTACAGTTTCCTTTATTGTCATGTCCATCACCTTAATAAAGAGCATAGGTAGCAGAATACACTACTGTCATATGCTAGTATTTATTTCTAATGCATCAGACTTCCGTTTTGTATAACCTAATCCTAGTAGAGCTAATTAATTAATCTTACTTTGCCGGTATGACATTTGTTTAATAGGTCACACCCCCCCCCCTTGATAACGATTCTTATATAAAATATGTATTATGTATAGAATTTTTCTTGTGCAAAACCAATGTGTTCTTCTCGAAAGACTGCCTTCAACTGAACACTCGAGGTCATCGAAGCTGGAAGAATACATCTCAACCAGATGTACTCGATTAAATACACATTACAAGATAAAGGTTAAAACGAATCGTTAAATTGTTGGTAATATCAAAATACAATATGCGGGTCACATTCTTATTGCATAATGTATTGTTTCCATATTGCTGGGTTACGATGCAGTGATTGTCTGCTCGTATTCAGCATATGCGGGGAAAGGTAATGCGCATTATGAGATGCCTGCCGCTCTGCTAACAATAATAACAGGCGTCAGTGTCAGACTCTGGCTAAGATAACACAGGAGGAATGCTCATTTCCTTACGCAATTTGGACTGTTGTTGGACTAACTGCTGCTTACTGATACGATGCGATGTTGTTCGTTTGGTTAATTGATTTTACGATTTCATTTTAATGGAGGCATCGAAGGAATGAAGAGAAACAGCCGACGTTCACCGACGTTCACCGACGTTCACCGACGTTCACCGACGATTCAAGAACAAAGTAGTTTCTGGCGGATTCACGAAAACGACAACCGGAGACTGGACACACAGTCAAGTGTCTAACGAGGATCTTCGTAGTTAGATGGCCGTATGTTATGTCAAATAAATATATCCTGAATAAAACCAAGTTAAAGAAGATAAGTATAGAGGTAAAGATCATTAGATGAAAGTGGATAGGTTATATACTCAGCAGGATCGAACAGAGCCACTGCCTACCGGCTTTGACGTGGACCCAGGAAGGGAAACGGAAAGTGGGTCGCCCAAAATAATCTGGCGGATAACCGCAGCAAAAAGTAAGAAAGACAAGATATGGGGTTGGAAACATGCACTGAAGCGAAACATGTGGCTAAAGACATAACTGAGCACTGAATGGGGCCCAAAAAAGACAAATTAGACTCTGGCAGGTGATGAGGTTTGCTTCTGCTGCTGTCAAAGAGGCGTGTAGAAGATTGGCGGGACGTTTGATCTACGACTGACCGCTGCCGTGACGCCAATCTGTCTCTGCACTAAGACCCGGAGCGAGGCGATAACTCAAGTCGTCGTTACGTCGAAGTTAAGTGTCATTTACGAGCCTCTGGACGAGTGGACTGGGTCGTTGATCGTTCTTCGTGTGGCAGACAATGTCAGACACATTTGTTCGATATTCACTAGGTGACGCATGTTGTCCTAGAATGGAACTGGACATTTTCCCACACAGTTCCCAGATGCAGTTCAGAGGCAGTCGTAAAATAAAAATAAAATTAGTTATAGTAATAATAATTACCTTTACTTGTGTTGATCTCCCTTATCCAGCCAGCCAGCCAACAGTGTGCAATCCATGTTGCTAGCTTATTTGCGTATTTACTTTCTTACTTGCTTCATAACTTACTCTATCACTAAAAATGAATCCGTCACTTACATAATATATTTTGGTAATATAATTAATTTTTGTTTTCTTTAAAATTGATTGCCTAAGTCACTAACACATCTAAATATAATAAATCAGCTTTTCATCTGTTACATAATCATGTTATTAAATCCGAATGTGTTATGTTAAATCGCTCTTTTACTATGTCTTCTCTTCTTTTGCACTGTTGCAGATATTGTTGCAGTACGTGTGTGTGTGTGTGTGTGTGTGTGTGTGTGTGTGTGTGTGTGTGTGTGTGTGTGTGTGTGTGTGTGTGTGTGTGTGTGTGTGTGTGTGTGTGTGTGTGTGTGTGTGTGTGTGTGTGTGTGTGTGTGTGTGTGTGTGTGTGTGTGTGTGTGTGTGTGTGTGTGTGTTCGTGTGCATGGGCGTGCGCGTGTGATTGTGAGCGTGCGTCCGTGCGTGCGTGCGTCCGTGCGCGTGTGCGTGTGCGTGAGTGTATTTATTTCTAAATCGTGCCCATGTATGTCAGTTGAAACTCCCCCACTGGCAATTCACAGCACACGCCCTTGTCTGACCGGGATTCAGCTTAGAAACAGCCATTTCTGATTAGCGTTTATTCTGGAAAATCCAGCTTGTCACAGATGAGATCACTGTTATATAGATTAAATCAAACTTTTGCGTAAACTGCTGAATTTCCTGTATCGGATGCAGATAAACCATATCAGTGACGGCACATTTGTGACAGCACATTTGTAGTTGAAAGGGAAAACGGTTACGACAATGTGTTTTTTAGTGCAACTGAATAATTTTGGCTCACATAATAATAATCACAAAATAACGTTTGTCACAAAGCAAAACTCTCCATCGCATTACACATGTAATCACAAACCCAGTAATCGTGTTTGGTGCGTAGGTATGTTACTACTATGTGCCTGGGAAGACGACGCCCTGCTTCGCCATTTCGAAATGTCATCTCAAAAAAAAGCAAACCAGTACTATAAAAACACATCGTCGTAATCGACTTTCTTTTCAACTGCAAATGTGCTGTCACAAATGTGCTGTGGGCTGCCTCGGTTTATCTGCATCCGCCACAGTAAATCCAGCCGTTTCGCTAAAACGGGGCGATTTAATCTATGTACTGATAATCACATATGTGATAAGCTATGTCTTCTAAGAAATGTAGAATAAACCGGTCAGACCAGGTCGTTTTTAGTAGATACCTACTAGTATTGGGGACTTTTGTCAAAAGGGATACAATTAGAAAAACCGTGTGCGTGCGTGCATTTTCGATACTGCTTCAAATGTTGTTGTCCCACCACTGTTTTGTAAAGGCACTGTGCCATGTGTACACTAGCACAGCCGGTCTCTAGACGTCAGGCTACTATTTGTTTTCATATATTAAATAGTTAATAATAAGTGATATTCAAGTATTCATATATGAAACTAGGCTTGTTGGTGAAACAGTTTCTTTGTTTGAATCAACGACAATTGTTTGTTGAGACTTTTTCCCCTATGACCATCGAAAAACACTCAGAGGAAATTCGCCAAGAATACTTTGGTAAAACTAATCCTAACTTGATTGAAGGTAACTATGCTGATAAGACGGTGTGTGTGGCGGAACAAAAGAACTGCGAGCAAAATAAAGGGCAATGCCCACATTTTGCATTGTAAAAATCCTTGTTTTGTCGAGATCCGCCCATTGCCACGATCCGATCGACACCAATGTCTGGTAGCGCGTGAAGCAATATTTATATTATTATTATTTGGCTGCCTGACACTGCCTCGCCATAATAAAGACGGTAATGCGCACTAATGTGTACTGGTTTCGACCCGTTTATAATTCACCTAATTTGTGTGATTTACGTTGCACAATAAAGCGACTACCTTATTTTACGACAGCCGCATGTCAAGACGTAGATTGCGTTGTCCTCAATAGTACAGTATATTGCACTTGAAAGAAACATATTCTACGACAAATATGTCTCCAGACACAAATGGCAGCGCACATCAATTGTAATAATATTATTTATAGTATTTTATTGCATAGAATATATATTTATATCATGCTGAGTCTAAATGGAAGAACCCTGAGCTCATTTGCTAAATGAAAACACAAAGAGTAATTGTTGGTAAAGGTCATTTACTAAGTGTACCAACGTGGAATAACACCTTTATATCGATGACGTAGCTTAATCGCTAACATATGGTCATCGAAAAACACAGATAGTAAATTACAAATTAAAAATAGCAAAGGTGGGGGCAGTCATTTGTCCCAACAGGCCTCCAGTAATAGAGGTCCTATTAAAATATTACAATGTACATGAATAAAGTCATGTCATGTAGAATATTATCATGTACCGGAGTAAGTTTACGCACTAAAACCTTCTACAAAAAACACTATGGGGAAATTACACTTGATTGCGAGTACGAGTACTTGACCATCATTTCTATGAGCACGAGTATTTCAAAAATGTACTCGAGTACACGAGTACACGAGTAACGAGTACTTCGGCCCCAGGTCAGATTAAGACAAAGCAATATTTTTTTTATACATATATATGTATGTATGTATGTATGTATGTACAATAGAATGCAGCACGAGAAACACAGGTGGCAGTTAGGGGAGGATGGTGGGAACAAAAACTTCCAATCTGCTGTGACAAAGGACACGTCTGGCTTCGATGAAATCAGCAGAAGGGAACGCGGTAGCGTAGCCTCGTTTTGGTTTACGGTTGTATCGCAGATTGCGGACAGCAACCCATTACTGTATAACTAATTGCAATTTCAATTAATAACATTTTCACCTCATATTATACAAATACTATTTTAACATGCGTAAATATATTCATTTATATCATGCTGAGTCTTAATGGCAGAATCCTAGTAGAGTGACCTCCGGGTAATGCCTTTGCACTGTGATTGTGTGTCTTGCTAAGTACACGTCTGACGATTAACAGGATTGTTTCCTACGAAATTTATGCTACTGAATACACATCGTACATACGTACATATTTATGTATATATGTATGTATGTATGTATGTATGTATGTATGTATGTATGTATGTATGTATGTATGTATGTATGTATGTATGTATGCATGCATGTATGCAAGTATGTATGTATGTATATATGTATGTATGTATGTATGTATGTATGTATGTATGTATGTATGTATGTATGTATGTATGTATGTATGTATGTATGTATGTATGTATGTATGTATGTGTGTATGTGTGTATGTATGTATGTATGTATATATCTATGTTTGTATGCATGTATGCATGTATATATGAATGCAAGTATACATGTATGCAAATATGTATGTATGTATGTATGCCTGTATGAATGTATGTATGTATGTATGTATGTATGTATGTATGCATGTAAGCATGTATATATGTATATATGTATATATGTATGTATCTTCAATTATCATCTACCTTACAATCAATATCAGTATCATGTTCTACAACAAATACCAACAACATATTTACCAACATCAACTTTTCCAGTAACATCGTTGTCGTCTTCATCATCATAACTATCATCATCATTATCTTTAACTGTTTCATTCATCAGTAAGAAGATCAACAATCAACATTATCAACGTCAACATCTTAGTCATCATTCATCAGCAAGAAGATATGTATCATCCTCATCAAGAACTACATTGCTTCAGCATCATCAAAATCATCACGATTCATCAACAAGAACATCGTCACAGTCGACAACAACAATGACAACAACAACATTATCGTCATTATGATTCACCTTAATTTTATATTATCCTTTTCATAATGGAAAAAACGATTCTCAATAATAAGGCTATAATATGGAGTTCAAACGGTCAAATCAATATTGGGGAAATAAACTGTCAGCTTCAGGCAGTGTCAGTCATTTAGGTGTTGTTCTCGTAACCTCTAGTGGGTCTACATCGGGTCTACGGCTGAACTGTCAGCTTCAGGCAGTGTCAGTCATTTAGGTGCCAGTTGTTCTCGTAACCTCTCCTGGGTCTGCATCGGGTCTACGGCTGAACTTGCACTTTCGCAATATGGCGGCTCACTGAACAGGAACAGTGCCGTGAATCACGACGAAGATTTATCCGATACTGGGTCGGTTAATTCATCGGCGTGTTTACGAGCGTCTAGCCGATTAGAACGGCCTTGCGTGTCGGTCTTTGTGTGACCGAGACGATGTTTATATCGAACCGTCTGCAGCATTTGTCCTGCATGTACCAAGTGGCCCACATTACTGCAACATGACGCTTCGTGTTCGTGTGAAGGTCGTCGGGTGAAGGTCGTTGCTGTCTTTGTGGTGAGATCTGGCCAAGGGTTTTGGACACGCTTGGGTGGATACAATTTGAAGAATAAAATGTTTGATCGCTCGCACAAATAGAAGTATCGTACCACAACTGTTTAATGTAAATGTGCTTTCGTGCTTTCGTGCGTGCGTGCGTTCGTGCGTGCGTGCGTGCGTGCGTGTGTGCGTGCGTGCATGCGTGCGTGTGTGCGTGATGTCTTTGATGACTACAACCTCGTTCTCAGCATTGCATAACCAAATGATAGACGCGAAATAAATTTGATATTCGAATGTCTACTTAGTATAATATGTAGGCAGAGTAAACTCGGACTGACGTCAAAAGTAATTATCATGTACCATGATATTGTTACAATCTACGGCAAGACAGCCTTGTCAATGTTGATTGGTAAACAACGTAAAAACCTGTGGGTGAATGCACAGGCCCGGTACGGCGCTGCCAGGACTAGAAAAGGAAGACTTATTTCCTGAACGAACGATATTCTCGTATAACATTCCCTGGTGACACCACGGATCCTCCCTGCAGTTGGATAACTTTGTCTCACGGGAATCAATGTTTCATCAATCTATTTGCTCGTGTTTATCCACCAAATAAAATACCTGTCTAGACACTGAATGATTTGGAAACGACGTATACTCTACGCCGAACAGAGCCACTGCGTCCATGATCGTTCCCGCTGTTTTTAGAGTGAAACGGAATTAGCGTGTTTCGCGCATTAAATGGGGGGAATAATGAATAAGCAATTATGTTATGTTTACTTCAAGGACGCGGAGTGTCAGTTCGTTTCACGGAAATAATTCGCGAAACGAGAGACAGACAGAGACAGACACACGACGAGAGAGAACTAGAACGACCAGGGTCGAAGCCCGAGTACACGTTCCCGGTGTATATGTTACATGATGTAGCACAGAAAGAATGCACCTTGAAGCCTTAGCTGTGTTGTTTCACGACAGAATAATGCACTTTGAGCAATGAACTGAATATGAACAAAACGATAAAAATCCAAACAAACCTATTCTATAATATTGTTCTAGCTCAAAATAGAAAAAGACTCCGATTGTTTTACCTTGTTGTCAAATACAGAGTAGAGCTGAGTTTGGGCGATAATTAGAGGAAAGTGAGAAACACATAATCTTCGTTCGGATGCTGATAGAAATCCGTAACTTTGGGGTGAGCCCCCCTCCCCCCCCCCCAGCCACCATCACAAGAAACACATGAGGATTATACAGAAGGTTGTATATTAAGAGAACGCTTGAGGGATGGGGTATTAGATCGTGTACACATGCACGCACGCACGCACGCACGCACGCACGCACGCACGCACGCACGCACGCACGCACGCACGCACGCACGCACACACACAAACACAACACAAACAAACACAACGCACGCACACAAAATATTGAACGATACATAGCCTGCGAATACTTCCGCGAAAAAACGCACCGCTTATCTGAAAAAGTCGCGTATCGTCGCTAATGCAGGCGACCGCTGCATTAGTCTGCCGCCGTCGCTTAGAAGAGGAAGGACAGCGGGTGAAATTCCGTTAATAATGCATGGAGATCCGCGTGGCGGGCGGGCGGGCGGGCGGGCGGGCGGGCGGGCGGGCGGGCGGGCGGGCGGGCGGGCGGGCGGGCGGGCGGGCGGGCGGGCGGGCGGGCGGGCGGGCGGGCGGGCGGGCGGGCGGGCGGGCGGGCGGGCGGGCGGGCGGGCGGGCGGGCGGGCGGGCGGGCGGGCGGGCGGGCGGGCGGGCGGGCGGGCGGGCGGGCGGGCGGGCGGGCGGGCGGGCGGGCGGGCGGGCGGGCGGGCGGGCGGGCGGGCGGGCGGGCGGGCGGGCGGGCGGGCGGGCGGGCGGGCGGGCGGGCGGGCGGGCGGGCGGGCGGGCGGGCGGGCGGGCGGGCGGGCGGGCGGGCGGGCGGGCGGGCGGGCGGGCGGGCGGGCGGGCGGGCGGGCGGGCGGGCGGGCGGGCGGGCGGGCGGGCGGGCGGGCGGGCGGGCGGGCGGGCGGGCGGGCGGGCGGGCGGGCGGGCGGGCGGGCGGGCGGGCGGGCGGGCGGGCGGGCGGGCGGGCGGGCGGGCGGGCGGGCGGGCGGGCGGGCGGGCGGGCGGGCGGGCGGGCGGGCGGCAACATAACCGACTCGCCGCACGTAGACGATCCGTCTACGTCAACAATCAGTGCCGAACGGCTTAGTTGGGCGTGCCGGCTGGGTACGCATCGTTTCAGGACAAAGCGATTTTTCAGTAGCTGACATGTTATTCTGTGTGATTTTATGGATATACACGACAACTGATTTCTACAGTGACTGTCCGGTGGCGTGACCCTGAGTAATCTAATAATACATTCGTCGAGACTGTGCTGTTCGTCTGTGGTAGTGCTGTGTGTGTGTGTAATCCCCTGTTTTGACTCGTCTTTTCTCACTGGATATGTCTTTAATCATTTCTTGTGTATAATAAGTATATAATTCAACCGAAGTAGGACTGTTCTAAATGTAAGCAGACAAATAAACATGCAGATAAACAAACATAGACAGACAGGGAAGCAGACAGACACGCGTGAAATCAAACAGCCTGGCAGGAAAGTAGACATACAGAGAGACAGGAAGGCTGACCAAACACATCATAAAGTAGACATACAGAGAGACAGGAAGGCTGACCAAACACATCATAAAGTAGACATACAGAGAGACAGGAAGGCAGATAAACAGGAAGAGAGAGACATACACACGAGTAGGCAGGCAGACAGAGAGGAAGGCATAGATACAGACAAACATAAAGACATACACATACAAGAAGGAAGACATACATACAGACACACGGGTAGGCATATACACAGACAGACAGACAAACAGACAGACACACAGGAAGGCAGAGAGACAGACGCACAGGAAGGCAGACAGACAGACGAACAGGAAGGTGGACAGACAGACATTAAGACAGATAGACACACAGGAAGGCAGACAGACAGGAATACAGACATATATACAAGAAGGCAAACAGACGCACAAACAGGAAGGCAAGCAGGCGCATACAGGAAGGCAAACAGACGCATACAGGAAGGCAAGCAGACGCATACAGGAAGGCAAACAGACGCATACAGGAAGGCAAACAGACGCATACAGGAAGGCAAGCAGGCGCATACAGGAAGGCAAGCAGACGCATACAGGAAGGCAAACAGACGCATACAGGAAGGCAAACAGACGCATACAGGAAGGCAAACAGACGCATACAGGAAGGCAAACAGACGCATACAGGAAGGCAAACAGACGCATACAGGAAGGCAAGCAGACGCATACAGGAAGGCAAACAGACGCATACAAGAAGGCAAACAGACGCATACAGGAAGGCAAGCAGGCGCATACAGGAAGGCAAGCAGACGCATACAGGAAGGCAAACAGACGCATACAGGAAGGCAAACAGACGCATACAAGAAGGCAAACAGACGCATACAGGAAGGCAAACAGACGCATACAGGAAGGCAAACAGACGCATACAGGAAGGCAAACAGACGCATACAGGAAGGCAAACAGACGCATACAGGAAGGCAGACAGACGCATACAGGAAGGCAGACAGACGCATACAGGAAGGCAAACAGACGCATACAGGAAGGCAAACAGACGCATACAGGAAGGCAAACAGACGCATACAGGAAGGCAAACAGACGCATACAAGAAGGCAAACAGACGCATACAGGAAGGCAAACAGACGCATACAGGAAGGCAAACAGACGCATACAGGAAGGCAAACAGACGCATACAGGAAGGCAAACAGACGCATACAGGAAGGCAAACAGACGCATACAAGAAGGCAAACAGACGCATACAGGAAGGCAAGCAGGCGCATACAGGAAGGCAAGCAGACGCATACAGGAAGGCAAACAGACGCATACAGGAAGGCAAACAGACGCATACAAGAAGGCAAACAGACGCATACAGGAAGGCAAACAGACGCATACAGGAAGGCAAACAGACGCATACAGGAAGGCAAACAGACGCATACAGGAAGGCAAACAGACGCATACAGGAAGGCAAACAGACGCATACAAGAAGGCAAACAGACGCATACAGGAAGGCAAGCAGGCGCATACAGGAAGGCAAGCAGACGCATACAGGAAGGCAAACAGACGCATACAGGAAGGCAAACAGACGCATACAAGAAGGCAAACAGACGCATACAGGAAGGCAGACAGACGCATACAGGAAGGCAGACAGACGCATACAGGAAGGCAAACAGACGCATACAGGAAGGCAAACAGACGCATACAGGAAGGCAAACAGACGCATACAGGAAGGCAAACAGACGCATACAAGAAGGCAAACAGACGCATACAGGAAGGCAAACAGACGCATACAGGAAGGCAAACAGACGCATACAGGAAGGCAAACAGACGCATGCAGGAAGGCAAACAGACGCATACAGGAAGGCAAACAGACGCATACAGGAAGGCAAACAGACGCATACAGGAAGGCAAGCAGGCAGACAGACAGAAATACAGACATGTAGGAAGACAGACAGGCAGAGAATAAGTCAAACAGACATATAGAGAGGCAGGCAGATAAACACCGAACGGTTATGTTATGTTTCTACCACGAGGTGGAGCCACCGAATTTCACTTCGTTAATATAGGCACACACAAGAAGGCAGACATACTTGCAGGAAGGCAGGCAGACAGACAGACAACCATGTAGGAAGACAGACTGGCAGAGAGGAAGTGAAACAGACATATAGAGCGGCAGACAGATAATCATCGGACGGCTATGTTATGTTTCTACCACGAGGTGGAGCCACCGAATTTTACTTCGTTAGTATAGACAGGGGATGAACAAAAGTAAGTAAATCCAGCAACATAACCAACAATTAAGTTTAAAGTGAACCAATGTTCTGGTTATTCTATCAGAAAGTGATCCTGAATCTATTGTCATTAACTCGTTATCTTCAAAGCGTTTCCCGTTATTAAAGCTGAACAATTCTCCTGCATCAAACAAATATATGTTGTTATGTTGCCAAAGAGGATTCTGTTTGTGTTAGTTTTGCAAGGAATTTTGACAATCTCAACGTTATTGCATTCAACATAGCTTACAAGTGTCTTATTCGGTCGTATCTACGATGTGCACAATTCGTCACTAGGTAGCGCTACTCCCAATTAAGTAAATTGGAGCTGCAAGCTAATTAGCAACGAACTGAGTGCCTGGACATTGGCGCGCCACCAGGCACCATTCTTCCCTTCTCATAACTCCAAGGTCGTTCGTTTTAATCCCATCCACGACAGTCGGTCTGGCCCAAACTGACAGCCTAGAGACAATGTGATGTGTTACAGTGACCTCAGTGACCTCAGTGACCTCAGTGACCTCAGTAACCATGTTGGACATTTGCTATCCTGTGGGAAATTATTTCTCGAGCAGAACTATTCTCGTCGTCGTCCTGTTTGTTGATAACATTTCTTATACTGTGCAAATGTTATTCTGTGTAAATGCAGCGTATAATTATTGTTAGATAATGAAACCTTCAACTGTAGGATACTTTATGGGTCCCAACATACATGAGAATAAATTTGAATCGCTTGGATATAGGTAACCTTTTAAAATCAATCGTTCTGAAACGAGCCAGTTTCTTACATGTTGAGCTACAGCGAATAGTTTCGATTTTACATTTATTACCTCATCGCTAGCCAATCAAAGCGGTGTGTTTAATTTATTACCTCATCGCTAGCCAATCAAAGCGGTGTGTTTAATTTATTACCTCATCGCTAGCCAATCAGAGCTGTGTGTTTAATTTATTACCTCATCGCTAGCCAATCAAAGCGGTGTGTTTAATGACCATTATCTTCGACTATTTGGCACAAGTACCAGCTTACGTTCAATATGGCTGCCACTGGGAGAAATAATTAATCGTGACTGCTCAAATGTTGTGAAGCCTGCCCTCTTCTTCGCCATCTGTATGCCTAACGTGTTATGCTGCCCTTACTACAGGGACAACTATATACAACAAATACTTCGGCTAAGATGGATTAAACGTATGTCTTCTTAAGCTGCTACAGCCAGACCCGACGTCAAAGATAATGTCTTTTAACAAACAATAAGTTCCAGATTGCAAGTGGACAAGGAAGCCATTGGCTTATCGAGAGTCCAACAATTTTCTCATCTACGTGTAGCCCGCCCTTATCAGATATCTGTCAATTCTATTTTAAACATATTCACACTACTAGCATTAACACAATCATGTGGCAGTTTGTTCCATTCATTTATCACCCTCTGTGAAAAAGAGTACTTTCTCATGTCCAACCTACACTGCTCCTTAACTAACTAATTTTGCTAATGAAAGTACCAATTCACAAATTACTTAATATGCATACCAGTGTAACTCCTAACGATAGCATGATAGTTATGCATATATAAAGAGAAACCAAATTAACACTATTCAACAGATAAAATATATATTCATACCTTAACAATATATTACTGTCAACAAATCTTAATTGTAGGACGGCATGCTGCTAATACCCGAATAATTATTTTAATAAATCAAGTGTTACAGTTGTACTCTTGGCTACGTTTTCGCCGCAACGTAATTAGGCATCTGCGTTCCGACGCCATGTTGCGGTAGTCGTTTGATCCTACGCCGGCTTCATCAGCAACTTTGATCAATGTTACGTCCGTCCCAAAACGGCCCTGCCGTTCCGCGTTTCACCGACTGACCCGTTTAATGACGTCAATCGTTCAAAGCCTCCCGAATTCTTGAATGTACGAAACGCGTTACCTTCGTTCTGACTCTTTAGAACGGTATATGTCGAAATAGTTATGTCAGCGCAGAACAGTCCGTGTTACGGTGATTTTGCTGTAGGCTATGCATAGTCCGATGTCATGACAAAATTTCTGGGATAATCAGTGGCGTTGTCTGGGCAAGTAAACACCATCAGTAGAATTGTTCCAATTCGCAAAAAGCAGAGCGACTAACGCCGCTGTTTTCAAATCTCTACGACGATGGCTAGAGTGTAACCGCGTGACGTATGACGTATGACGTATGGAAAAGGTCGCGACGTGTGTATAATGTCTGTATGCGTGCCCCTGTTCGTGTGTTTATTTTTTTTTTTTTTTTTTATTCTTTTGATTGTTTGTTTGTGGGTTTGTGGGTGACTGTTTGTGTGTGACTGTAAATGTGGACATGTGTGTGTGTGTGTGTGTGTGTGTGTGTGTGTGTGTGTGTGTGTGTGTGTGTGTGTGTGTGTGTGTGTGTGTGTGTGTGTGTGTGTGTGTGTGTGTGTGTGTGTGTGTGTGTGTGTGTGTGTGTGTGTGTGTGTGTGTGTGTGTGTGTGTGTGTGTGTGTGTGTGTGTGTGTGTGTGTGTGTGTGTGTGTGTGTGTGTGTGTGTGTGCGCGCGTGTTTATGTTTGTTTGTTTGTTTGTTTGTTTGTTTGTTTGTTTGTTTGTTTGTTTGTTTGTTTGTTTGTTTGTTTGTCCCTCCTCATTAGCGATGAATCAGTAGGAAATGTAATCATCTTCCGGTGTTACCTGAATACCCACCTTTTGACCTTTTGACCTTACTGTCCTTGACTCCTCGCCTTACCCAACCAGCTGTCGCTCACTTGGTTTTTACATTGATTGTCGATGGTTACCGGGGATTCACACGTTATAGATATGCATTCATAACATTGTCTTCGCCGTCATTAAGGATTGTTATTTCATCATGTGATCCGTAAAATTCATGGCGATGTCAGGATTTGTTCTGCATGTATGTCAGTGTTTTTTTTAACCCGATTCGGACTAGTGTTAATAGTAAAAACAGGCTTTCTAGACTGACAAAACCTTACTTTTAGCGACTTCCGTATATGGAGTCTTATCGTTTTATCGAATATATTTTGGCAACGCGAATAGTGTTAATACGTTTGAGCACCAACTAAGAATGTGTTTGTCTCATTCCATAAATAATTAGCCAACCTTCCCCACTAGCTTGGTGGTGTTGCTACGCTTTGATGAGAACGTGCAACCGCTGACCAAATAACAAGTGTTAAAAACACTGAGGTTAAGGTTAATCGATAGAGATTACGCTCTCCCACGCTCGTGTTGAAGACTATAGCTTTGTATTGCTGAGACAATGCTTTCCTATTGGTTTCAACCATGCTGTTGCCCAAATTTTAAATATACAACACAAAATCAGAATTGCAAGCAAGTATTTTGATCATATTTATATATAAGTGCCTATATGTGTGGATATAAAATTTATAAACAAAAATCACCGCGTAAATGTAATTACAACATTGCAAATTAAAAACGACATCAGTTGATTGAGTTTGTACACATATTATTGAGTTTGTACACATATTGAGTTTGTACACATATTGAGTTTGTACACATATTGAGTTTGATTAAACGTGGTTTGTATAAAAATGGAAAATACATATTGAGTAGTTTGTTTAAATAAGGGAAATGCGTATTGATTTGGTTTATATGTGGTTTGTATATATTATGATAAAAAACATGTTTAGTTTCATTACATGTCATTTGTTTGAAAAAGGAAAATACGTATTAAGTCTGTTTAAATATGATTTACGGGAAATACCTACTGTGTGTGGCTTATACTGTTTCATTTCAATATGAAAAATACCTATTGAATTTGCCTAAATAAATAAATAAATAAATGGTATATTCTACATATAGGAAATACGTATTACGTTTGTCTTTCTTATTGTTTATCTATCATTTAAAAATGCATATTGCGTTTCTTTACTATGGTTTTTTTAAATATGAGAAATACACATTAAGTTTGTGTAATCATAGTTTGCTTAAATATGGAAAATACGTATTTAGTTACAACTCGCACCATATATAGCCCAAATGTTGTTAATTATCTGTACATGCTTCAAAAAAGTATATCGTTTGAATGTACCGGGTAATCAAAATAACCATTTGAAGGTTTTACATTGTTGGTCAACTATGTGGCCAGAGGTCAACCGTGTGGCCAGCGGCCAACTGTGTGACCAGCGAACAACAGTGTGACCAGCGGCCAACTATGTGACCAGTGGTCAACCGTGTGACCGGCGGCCAGCCGTGTGACCAACGTTCAACCGAGTGACCAGTGGTCAACGGTTTGACCAGTGGTCAACTGAGTAACCAGTGGTCAACTGTGTGACCAGTAGTACGACTGTTAAGCACCCCCCTCAATTCGTTTAGCCCATCTTGAATTAGGTTCATTGATGTTCAGATTTGTTTTGTGTGAATAGTTTAAGTAATATGTAGTGTGTGAATAGTTTAAAGTAATATGTAGTGTGTGAATAGTTTAAACAATATGTAGTGTGTGAATAGTTTAAACAATATGTAGTGTGTGAATATTTAAGTAATATGCTCACTCGGTTTGATAACCGGGTGCTTTATTTTGTTAAAATCATCGTTTTAATTGCTAGATCGGGTAACTAGCGAAAGGGTGAATAGCTTTATGTCATAGTATATAAAGCCGGACCACTTTTGCCCGTTACGCCAAATTTTGACCAGACCATATATAATAGTTTTCCAGATCATTCACCAAATAACTAAATAACAAATGTGTATAGACAAGCTAGCATGTCGTAGTGGACACTGATCAAGCTAGCATGTCGTAGTGGACACTGAACAAGCTAGCATGTCGTAGTGGACACTGAACAAGCTAGCATGTCGTAGTGGACACTGAACAAGCTAGCATGTCGTAGTGGACACTAAACAAGCTAGCATGTCGTAGTGGACACTAAACAAGCTAGCATGTGCTGTGCTGTGCTGTGCTGTGCTGTGCTGTGCTGTGCTGTGCTGTGCTGTGCTGTGCTGTGCTGTGCTGTGCTGTGCTGTGCTGTGCTGTGCTGTGCTGTGCTCTGCTGTGCTGTGCTGTGCTGTGCTGTGCTGTGCTGTGCTGTGCTGTGCTGTGCTGTGCTGTGCTGTGCTGTGCTGTGCTGTGCTGTGCTGTGCTGTGCTGTGCTGTGCTGTGCTGTGCTGTGCTGTGCTTATCGGTGCAGTAAGGTCGCCCAGGACTGTGCCAACGTTCGTGCGGGAGAGACCTTTCAAGGCAATCGACTCGCACACGTGACACTGGCAGCGATCGCTCGGTCAATCACAAGCACTAATGGTGCAATATATATTTCGTCTCTGCCGTTGGCACGCGAATGTCACTACGCCACCGAAGCGGTGACGGTCAGTATCGGCTTGTCAGTAGAGGTTCACGCACATACGTGTACACGCGTGTGCGAGTACACGTAGACGCCCAAACATATAAATATGCCCATCCACAACCAGCTGCACACACACACGCACGCACGCACGCGCGACACACAGACGCACGCAAAAAAACATGCGTATCCGCCTAAATTCAACCAAGTCCATCACATGTCTTCATTTATTCCTAATAAATCCATGTTATATAATAATATCATAATGTTTTGTGTGCGTGCGTGCGTGCGTGCGTGCGTGCGTGCGTGCGCGCATGAGTGTTTGTGTGTGTGTGTGTGTGTGTGTGTGTGTGTGTGTGTGTGTGCGTGCGTGCGTGCGTGCGTGCGTGCGTGCGTGCGTGCGTGCGTGCGTGCGTGCGTGCGTGCGTGCGTGCGTGCGTGCGTGCGTGCGTGCATATATATATATAACTTGTAGTATGCCATAAATAGAATGATAAACGCATGTTTTATTAAGGCGTCCCACGTAGAAGCCCGGATGCTGTGCGATTTCACATCCGACATTCGGGCGGACGTGCTATTTGCAGATCGCTCGCTAGGATTTGTTTATGACCCGAAACGTCTTCTTATGGCATCAGACGGCCTTTGTTTTACCATCAAATGACCACACGACTATACTTGTGTTTTATAGCCAGGTCTATATGACTGGCACTATTTGTCGATGGAATCTCTCATCGCCGAATGTACCTCCAACATGGCCTGACCTATATGGTTACGTCCAAACGGTTGATCGTTCTGCTTACAAAACGCGCTGTAGACAAAACATTAACTACGCTGTTCGTTTTGTTCAATCGACATCGACACTAAAGATTTCCCTTCAGACATGACGCCGTGTCGCTGGGGAAGGCAAAGCGCTGATATAATCATCATGTTTCGCCAACTCTCTGATTCTTATTCCGATCACAATTCAGGTCAACAGCCTACATATTGCGGTTTTGTACCAATATAGCGATGCGTTACTGCGTAGATCTGCATGTTTGTAATACCACACCGTGTGTCATCCATTTGAACACAACGTCACTGTGTCTTTATCGCACTGTTTTTAGTCAACACGACTGTACCTCACACGACTGTACCTCACACGACTGTACCTCACACGACTGTACCTCACACTTTTGGTTGCGTTGAATGTCTTATTCGCGTGCAATAATGTTATGCTAACTAGTTTTATTTAGCCAGTCTGTTGGACCTAGGAAGGAAGGAAAGAAGTAGGAAGGACGGAAATAAGTAGGAATGAAGGAAAGAAGTAGGAAGGAAGGAAAGAAGTAGGAAGGAAGGAAAGACGTAGGTAGGAAGGAAATAACTGGGAAGGAAGGAAAGAAGTAGGAAGGAAGGAACGAAGTAGGAAGGACGGAAAGAAGTAGGAAGGAAGGAAAGAAGTAGAAAGGGAGGAAAGAAGTAGGAAGGAAGGAAAGAAGTAGGAAGGAAGGAAAGAAGTAGGAAGGAAGGAAAGAAGTGGGGAAGGAATGAAAGAAGTAGGAAGGAAGGAAAGAAGTAGGAAATAAGGAAATAAGTAGGAAGGAAGGAAATAAGTAGGAAGGAAGGAAAGAAGTAGGAAGGAAGGAACGAATTAGGAAGGAAAGAAAGAAGTAGGAAGGAAGGAAAGAAGTTGGAAGGAAGGAAAGAAGTAGGAAGGAAGGAAAGAAGTAGGAAGGAAGGAAAGAAGTAGGAAGGAAGGAAAGAAGTAGGAAGGAAGGAAGGAAAGAAGTTGGGAAGTAATGAAAGAAGTAGGAAGGAAGGAAAGAAGTAGGAAGGAAGGAAAGAAGTAGGAAGGAAGGAAAGAAGTAGGAAGGTAAGAAATAATAAGATCAACGGTTCGTAATCGCATAGTTTAGTTAGGTCGCGTGATATATACATGTATTGCCGGCGATGATTCTATGTATATAGCAACGTTTTTCAGACAAACAAAGTGAACATTTTCTTCCCTTCTTTCGTATGACTTTGATTAGTTGCCATTAATTATAAAGTTAAGTCCTGGTTTGATACCCAACCCTATGCTTCAGTGGTGACCTGGTCTGTCAGTCTGTTAGACTTCTGGCGGCGAAAGGGATGATCAGTCCCATATGATGTCCTCCATCGTGTGAGATTGATGACCACCGTCGCCGCCAGGTGTTTCACTCATACCCCGTTTGAAGAGCTGGTGTCCACATCGCCTCTGTGATGTTCTGATGCGATTGGTTTGTACACCAGTCCTTCGGCATTGCTCGCCCACTTCTTCTACTGGTACAGCTCACACGTCTGCGTTAGTCACGTGTCATGTGACTAGAGTATCGTCGAGCTGGGTGCGTTCACACCGCACACGGGATGATCAGTCACATATCTGATCGCGGTAGTGTAGTGGTTAGCACATCCGCTTTACATGACAGAGTTCAGAATTCAACACCCGGACCGGGCATGAGTATGTTTGGTATAAAAACCTGGCTCTCAACATCGGGGACTGCGTATCTCTTGTGATTCGGATGATCACATTATTGTCGGTCCCGTCTCATTTAATTGGGGCTGTAAAAGCATATAAAATGGTGATGATGTGCTGAACAAGGCTGGCTAGTTGAATGAGGCCTCGTAACACCATCAATGTGTAGTAACCACAACATACAGACTAGTCAGTTAATAGTACGTTGCTAAATGCTGGAAACAACAAACAAACAAACAAACACCTCACTGTGAGTCCACGACAGGTTTATTTCCCTATGTGGGATCTTTTTACTTCCCCAGGCATAGTCACCAGACAAAGTGGTGCGAACGAAGTGCCCAAGTCTCGAAACGGCAGTAGTTGGATTCGAACCCCCTCGATCGATAGTCTGGCGTCTGCCGCCAATCCTCCGCGCTCCACAAAGCTCTCCATTGGGAATCGACGTCATAGTTGGGGGAGGCTCTTGCCAGAACCCAAGATAATGTTTCAGGAGTTTAGCGTGAGGTGGTTAAGCAGGTTATCGTGGAACGAAGTGTTCTTGTTTGCGATGACCTGATTGTAGACACAGTGTGTTTGAGTTTCTCCCTTTATCTGTTTTGGCAGCCGATCGACAGGTTCGCTTTCAAGATTCCGGTTTTACATTATAAACTAGACTCTATTCCTACATCTTGATCGCCCACGTGTAATTTAAAGGTCCCTCCTCAATTAGATGTTTTCGCTAGTCTCATTTCAAGTTAATTTTACGAAAAATCAAACCTACCTAGTATCCACTGCGAGATAAAATGTTGGTAAAATCATCAGACAATTTTAAAGCAGTTAATGTTTGATTAAACAATAATTAAAATGAAAACGGAAACGCTGAAAACTCTCGAATTTCATCCTTGGTGAAATTTCGTAACTTTGCCATGTGATCGGCGAGAGGGTGGAAGTCACGCCCATGATTGACCCTTTTTTGGATATCCACTATTTTGAGCCTTAGGCTAAATCAGTTGAGGATGGAGGTTTATTGAACCACAGTGTTTTAATACCCATTGTTTTGTAACTTTAGAAAGTATCACTAGATTGACTTGGATGTTTCGTATTGTCACCTAATTTTTCCTCCACTCATTTTACAAAGAGACAATCCAGACGACATATAATGCAACAACGTACTACGACTGAAAGAACACTATTATTTATTTGTGCCGCTTCATTAGATATTTGACAAAGAAGACAACGTCGGCGAAATCAAAACGATAAACACTACGAACCAATTCTTCAGCTCACCAAGCAACAACAAAGGCGTCAGTACTTGGCGAACTTCGCCGACTGTTCGCGTATCAACCTAGGTAGAATGCCTTAGAACCGAGACACGACGCGTTAAGGAAATGTCCAACTCGCAGATTAAATCACGTGTACATTTATTGTACATGCGACCTCGGTGAGCCAGACGCCATGTTGACTTTTGTGTACGCATCATATGCACTATTGATACTGTCGTTGTTGTTAGTGTCGTGACAGCTCTCTTTAGCACGAGGTGGTGGTGAATGCAAGAGCTGGTATCGAGATGTATATTATGTATATTACGTTATAACAGTCGTGATGCTACATTATTATTATTATTATAGTAGAAGCCCACCACGGAGCAAAAAGCCCACCCATGGGGCAAGAAGCCCACCCACGGAGCAAGAAGCCCACCCACGGGGCAAAAAGCCCACCCACGGGGCAAAAAGCCCACCCACGGGGCATGAAGCCCACCCACGGGGCATGAAGCCCCCTCTTGGGCGTATTTTGTTTATGCTGCAGCCATATTGCAATCGAATGGACCCTGTGATAGGCGGCTCCATCGGGCTATCTCGACATTCTTATTTTCGAGTTTTAGGCTAGATGGGGGATAGTAATTTCTCGCAGAGAAACTACTGCAATGGAGACGGCTCGCTTGAAACACATTTCTTTCTCCGTGGCGTCGGATTCTGGACCGATTTCCAAGAAACTGCACATCCGTCATCTTTTCAACAAGCCGACTTCTAGTTTTACGAATAGTAATGATTAAATTAAACATCATCATCCGAATTGTACTTCAACTGAGACGTTACGTTATCGGAACAGGAATAGCGTTCTTTGCGGTTGGCTTGAAACACATTTCCCCTTGGCATCGGACCGATTTCTAGGAAACTGCATATCCCCTATCTGGTCATCAACCAGATTTCTAGGAAACCGCACATCCGCTATCTGGTCAACAATCCTACTTCTATTCTGTCTTCTGTGTAGTCATAATTGTAGTTCTTTAATCGGTTATTGAATTTCCGTTGTAGGCGCCAGTGGTTCCTGATTCGACGTTGATGGATGCATGTCGCCAACCGCACGGGCCGAGGTTCATCGCTGTTCTCGAATAATCCTTCTCTCCGATCATTCCTCCGATATACGTTTTCTCTAAAATGAAATATCCATGGTTCTGAGTTCAACAACCGGGCCGGGCATGCGTATGTTTGGTGTAAAAACCTGGCTCTCTACATTGGGGACTGAGTATCTCTCGTGACTCGGATGATCACATTAATGTCGGTCCCGTCTCATTTAATTGGGGGCGTAAAAGCGTATAAAATGGTGATGAGAAACAACAAACAAACAAACAAACACATCCAAGCGCGTACACGGTGGATTATAAATAGGGACCCCCGAACTCTGTGAGTCCACGACAGGTTTATTTCCCTATGTGGGATCTTTTACTTCCCCAGGCATAGTCACCAAATAAAGTGGTGCGAACGAAATGCCCAAGTTTCGAAACGGCAGTAGTTGGATTCGAAACCCCTCGATCGATAGTCTGACGTTCTGCCGCCAATCCTCCGCGCTCCACAAAGCTCTCCATTGGGAATCGACGTCATAGTTGGGGGAGGCTCTTGCCAGAATCCCAGATAATGTTTCAGGAGTTTAGTGTGAGGTGGTTAAGCAGGTTATCGTGGAACGAAGTGTTCGTGTTTGCGATGAACTAATTGTAGACACAGTGTGTTTGAGTTTCTCCCTTTATCTGTTTTGGCAGCCGATCGACAGGTTCGCTTTCAAGATTCCGGTTTTACATTATAAACTAGACACTATTCCTACATCTTGATCGCCCACGTGTAGTTTAAAGGTCCCTCCTCAATTAGATGTTTTCGCTAGTCTCATTTCAAGTTAATTTTACGAAAAATCAAACCTACCTAGTATCCACTACGAGATAAAATGTTGGTAAAATCGTCAGACGACTATTAAAGTAGTTAATGTTTGATTAAACAATAATTAAAATGAAAAGTCACGCCCATGATTGACCCGCGCAGTGTTTACCCTTTTGAATATCCACTATTTTGAGCCTTAGGCTAAACCAGTCGAGGATGGGGTTTTATTGAACCACAATGTTTTATTACCCATTATTTTGTAACTTTAGAACGTATCACTAGATTGACTTGGATGTTTCGTATTGTCACCTAATTTTTCCTCCACTCATTTTACAAAGAGACAATCCAGACGACATATAATGCAACAACGTACTACGACTGAAAGAACACTATTATTTATTTGTGCCGCTTCATTAGATATTTGACAAAGAAGACAACGTCGGCGAAATCAAAACGATAAACACTATGAACCAATTCTTCAGCTCACCAAGCAACAACAAAGGCGTCAGTACTTGGCGAACTCGAATAATCCTTCTCTCCGATCATTCCTCCGATATATGCTGTGTCATTACGTGTTCCGCATCCCACGCGGAGTTTGCATTATTGCATTGATGACTATT
Source organism: Lamellibrachia columna (assembly GCA_963662155.1). Lineage (NCBI taxonomy): Eukaryota > Metazoa > Annelida > Polychaeta > Sabellida > Siboglinidae > Lamellibrachia > Lamellibrachia columna. The sequence continues at coordinate 52,015,714 of OY759261.1, forward strand.
TAGTCAAACGACGTTTTATTTCGCCGACGTTTTCTCTAAAATGAAATATCCATGGTTCTGAGTTCAACAACCGGGCCGGGCATGCGTATGTTTGGTGTAAAAACCTGGCTCTCTACATTGGGGACTGAGTATCTCTCGTGACTCGGATGATCACATTAATGTCGGTCCCGTCTCATTTAATTGGGGGCGTAAAAGCGTATAAAATGGTGATGAGAAACAACAAACAAACAAACAAACACATCCAAGCGCGTACACGGTGGATTATAAATAGGGACCCCCGAACTCTGTGAGTCCACGACAGGTTTATTTCCCTATGTGGGATCTTTTACTTCCCCAGGCATAGTCACCAAATAAAGTGGTGCGAACGAAATGCCCAAGTTTCGAAACGGCAGTAGTTGGATTCGAAACCCCTCGATCGATAGTCTGACGTTCTGCCGCCAATCCTCCGCGCTCCACAAAGCTCTCCATTGGGAATCGACGTCATAGTTGGGGGAGGCTCTTGCCAGAATCCCAGATAATGTTTCAGGAGTTTAGTGTGAGGTGGTTAAGCAGGTTATCGTGGAACGAAGTGTTCGTGTTTGCGATGAACTAATTGTAGACACAGTGTGTTTGAGTTTCTCCCTTTATCTGTTTTGGCAGCCGATCGACAGGTTCGCTTTCAAGATTCCGGTTTTACATTATAAACTAGACTCTATTCCTACATCTTGATCGCCCACGTGTAGTTTAAAGGTCCCTCCTCAATTAGATGTTTTCGCTAGTCTCATTTCAAGTTAATTTTACGAAAAATCAAACCTACCTAGTATCCACTACGAGATAAAATGTTGGTAAAATCGTCAGACGACTATTAAAGTAGTTAATGTTTGATTAAACAATAATTAAAATGAAAAGTCACGCCCATGATTGACCCGCGCAGTGTTTACCCTTTTGAATATCCACTATTTTGAGCCTTAGGCTAAACCAGTCGAGGATGGGGTTTTATTGAACCACAATGTTTTATTACCCATTATTTTGTAACTTTAGAACGTATCACTAGATTGACTTGGATGTTTCGTATTGTCACCTAATTTTTCCTCCACTCATTTTACAAAGAGACAATCCAGACGACATATAATGCAACAACGTACTACGACTGAAAGAACACTATTATTTATTTGTGCCGCTTCATTAGATATTTGACAAAGAAGACAACGTCGGCGAAATCAAAACGATAAACACTATGAACCAATTCTTCAGCTCACCAAGCAACAACAAAGGCGTCAGTACTTGGCGAACTCGAATAATCCTTCTCTCCGATCATTCCTCCGATATATGCTGTGTCATTACGTGTTCCGCATCCCACGCGGAGTTTGCATTATTGCATTGATGACTATTTAGTCAAACGACGTTTTATATCGCCGACGTTTTCTCTACTAGTCCATAACGTGATTTTTGTCAGAGCAAACGATCGTTTTTGTGATCAACCAGTGATAGCTATTGTATTATAGGCATCACACACAATATGACCAATATTATTTACAAAAAGCACAACATAGAATAAAAAAATTATTTTTGCATATTTGTATTGCCGTTCCCAAGTGTGAAATATCCCTCATGTTAGTGAATATGACAACACGACTTCCAACATACAATCGTATATGATAAATGCACATAATAAATCTGATGCGTTATCATATTACAATACAATATATTGTATTTACGTTGCGTCACAATCATCGTGGGCCGAAACACAGAGGCCAATGACATAAAGGGTTGCACAATATCATTACTCTGGGTACAAATCAAAATCGTCAATATTTGGACTGCGACGCAAAGGTCAAACGCCACAAACTCATTGTGGCCTTAACATTAATTCTACATGGTAGCTGCGGCAATAGAGAAAGCTTTGGTGCTGACATTTGTTTTGATGCGGGTAGAGTTTTTGACTGGATATAGAATTTTCGATGATATTTTAGAAATAATACGATTAGATTCGGAGCCAAATCAGATATCTCAGAAGCGGAGCAAAGTGAAGGAAATGGTAAAACCAGTTAACTACCCGCGGTCAGAAATGTGCACACTCTTGAATTGTACAATATCCGTTACAGCGATATGGTCTATGTTGCATTGGCAATGACTAGTGTTAATACAAATAAATAGTTGCGATAACGCTGGTGATGACAAATATGTGCAAGAATCGGCGGCAATGACAGTGCGCGCGCGCTTGTGTGCGTGTGCGTGTGCGTGTGAGTATGCGTGTGCGTGCGTGTGTGTGATCGCACTTTCTCGTCACTGCCTCAGTGCAACAGTGGAGACATGTTCGCGTATGCCGCTTTCAATGTTCTGGCTTATGATCTTCCATTGACTTCGGTCATGTGATCTCAGCCAGTCTAGATTTCGCTGGTTTCGAAGAAGCTTGTCGATTTCTTGCAGGTCTTTGTCGAGGACAGTTGGGAGTGTTGTTCGTGGTGGCCTTCGCCAGCCAGCGATGTCAGCGGGTGTGAAATACTACTAGTCTATGGCCAGCTGTGCAGGGGCTTCACATGGCATATGAAGCACATGTCTAAACAGACTCCACCCAGCTTTGATGGCAGAAAGCTCAGTGTGTTGCAAACACATTTTCGGTAGAGGGCGTAGATCGAGATTCGCTGAGGGTGTCTGATGCCGATCACCTGTCTCAACTGACGACGGTGGAATGCATTGGCGTTAGTCCTCACGTGCCCATGTTGTATGTGAGCACAGGAACTATAAACGCATTGTACAGTCGCAGCCGGAGGTCTTGGAATACACGGTGGTGTCTGACTCAGAGAGACCACAGCTTCCGGAACGCCACAGAAGCAAGTTGCTTTCTCCGTGTCACGTCTTGCACGTTCCAAGTAGAGAGCCTAGCTTGCGTGTCATGCGTCAGCCCTCCCCAGCACGGCTGGTTCTTCTGTGAATGTCGGTATGTTCTGTTTTGGCGTCATTGCTGTTAAGATACCATTTTGACAAGCTACCATGCAGGAGCGATTCGCTCTACCTCGTCCAGGAATTGGCTGGTATCACTGACGAAGTCAACGTCGTCGGGGTATGCCGTGTAGCATGGCATTCCGGTGTCTTCTCGAGGATGTTGCGGCAAGTTGTCTCTCAGAACACGAGGGCTGCTTCCAAGTAGATCATGATGAGTACATGTGATAGACGGTTTCCTTGTGGTGCACCAATGGTGGGTGTGAATGTTGCACATTTGCTCCGTTTTAGTCTTGGTTCCAACGTTGCTTCTACAAGAAGCATTCGGATGATTCGCAGTTCCGATTCACCGAGGAGAGACTCAATAACTGTTACTAGCTTATCTCGCCTAATGGTGTCAAACGCACGGCTCATGTCGACACCTAGTACATGCGCCGAGCTTTGTTAACGTTGCGTTTTGACGGCTAGCCAACGATAGCCAAGTACGACATCTGCAGTGTTGAAATCCGCTTTTCCTTGAGAGTTGTCTGCTGTGCAAGCACTACTAATGACAGCATCTTTCTTAGTGCAGTAAGTAGCACAAATGGTTTTAAACTGGCCATTGCGCCTACTGGCTGTCCAGGTTTTGAGAGTAGGATCAAAACCCCATGACCAAGCTGTGACCGTGTTTGCTGTTCAGGTAATGCACGGTTGAAGATGTCTACTATAGGTTTCCCAAGTATTTCGGATTCGCATTTTAGTAGTTCGCCCGATAACTCACCACTTCCACTAGCTCGGTTCAGTGAGTGTTCTACTTCTGTGTAGGTGATCGGGTGTTCTAGAGGGCGAGGTTCAGTGAGTGTTCTACTTCTGTGTAGGTGATCGGGTGTTCTAGAGGGCGAGGTTGTTCTGTAGGTTGCTTGTACGGTTGGCGATATAGGAGCCGGACAGACCTAAACATCTTAGGACCGTCGTGACATCGAACTCGTGAAGTCGATCGACTTCATCTGCTAGCTGGTCCAGTTTGACAGATGCGTTTTCCAGTGTTTTTGGTCGAATGGTTGCTACAGACGGTTTCGTTCTTGTTTCTGCGCGTTGTTTCTGTATGTTGTGTTGTCTATTCGGAGACGGAGCATCTTCTGTTCACGAAACACTCGGAGTATCTCAGGACAAACACCTAGCCAGTTCGATTTGGTAGGTGGTGTGATACCGATCGAAGATGAAGCTGCCTTGTGGATGGCTCTCTCGGGTGGACACAATTGATATTTTTCGTCCCCACAGGCCAAACACTCGACTACGTCTGATGTGACTGATGACAAGCCCGTGGTCGCTCTCTGCCGCAGTTCCAATATGCGTTTCTGTGACTGACGGCAAATGTTGAAGTCGATCATATTAGATATGACGACTTCACATCCGGCTATGGGTTTGTCCTTTTTGTGCTGAGACGTGGTTTTATGTCGTGCGGAATGTGAGAATGCTCTGTTACACACAAGTTAAGTATATGTGAAATACAACTCCGCTGGTGTGATGTTTCTGGTTGAAGACATGTGTGGAGAAAACGATGTAGATCTGCTACGCTTCTAGTCAATACGTCAACGAGGACCTTAGTCGTATATGCGTTGTTGTTGTTGTTGTTGTTGTTGTTGTTGTTGTTGTTGTTGTTGTTGTTGTTGTTGTTGTTGTTGTAATCAGCTATCAATCTCCCAAAGGGAGCGCTCATTGAAACAATCCTTGGGCTGGCTTTGGGGACCGGTAGTGTTTGACATAATGTATGTTATCCAAACAATGTTTTGGCTTAGTAGCATTTGACATAATGTATGCAGATAAGTTATCCAAACAATGTTTTGGCTTAGTAGTATTTGACATAATGTATGCAGATAAGTTATCCAAACAATGTTTTGGCTTAGTAGTATTTGACATAATGTATGCAGATAAGTTATCCAAACAATGTGTTGGCTTATATATGTAGTTTAGAGACCGACTAAAAAGGACATAGAGTAGATTCCTTGGCATCCGACAGATGTTATTAAGAATTAAGAAATGTTTCGCTGTTTTTGATTTCTGGTATTAACAAGTTAGATATAACAAAACCAGCTACAGACAGGTACAATATTGTAACAGGAGGGATATGGCATGACCATCAATGTCAAATAAATGTCACATAAATGTCAAGCAGGGTTAGACCTGTCATTACTAATCGTATCCATTTCACAAAGACCCGTCTATGCCTCATTGTATTCCTATAAAATGAGCGTCCCTGTAAAATGAAACAACTCCACACCGATTGGAATACATTGTATATGTTATTTGATCTGATTTATGCGATTAGGCGCATCGCCGGTAGCGTTCTGAAACAGCGTTCCAAAACACTAGCGGCACACTGTTTATGTCTAGAAATAACTGTCTCAAATTTCGACTGAATAAAAGTCCATGCAGCAATATCTTGTCGTCTGAGCTACCTTTCCGTGTAGCCATTTATATGATAGAAAAAAATTAATGCGCACAATCTCACCACGAACAAACCGGAAGCGTGTGATTCGTGTAGTTCAGCCTACGACTGGTAGGGTCTAGGTGGTAGGCCCGGTGTTGTCTTCTGCCAACATGGTTAATTTAAAATACAGTAGCCTCTAAGTATATAAAGTCTTAATAGGCCAACGTTGAAATCCCTGGTCTGGTCTCCACAGTTCTATGGGCCCATGGACATACGGAATATCTGATGTGCGGAAGAGTTTGACTACATACATGTTTATGGTGAGAGTCACTGCAGTCTAAAATACGTGGTTATATATATATACCGCATAATTACTAATGCAATTTATATTTATTCCACAACTGTAACTGTTATAATTTGACAGCTTGACCTGTTGGTCTCGGGCCGGCGGTACGAAGAGACGAAATCAAAGTGGACAGACGTGACGAGAAAGCAACACGACATGTCACGACAGTCCCATGACCCGCGGGCACTGCTGTTGTCGTATCGTGGTCGAGGTTATCACACAAATGTCGTGTTATCAAATGGCCTTGCGTGACTGTCAGCTGTCACTTCAGTGCTACAACAAATTTGATGGCTGTCATCAATACCGTATATATGCGTTAAGTGCCGGGTTCCTTCCGGTCGTAGCTGGAAGCTCTGAATGGATAGTGAATTACAGTAATGTTTAAGGACGAGCACCGTATTTTAGTGGTTGCAACTTATCGCTCGTGAATCTGACGCGTTCTTTGTTCCTTTCCGAACCACAGGACTGTATTCGCGAACATAATGCTGTTTATTGACCTACATCACAAATTGGTCTGACTCAGAACCAAACCTTTCAAGATGACCGTTTCGATACCAGGCGGGGGTTGGTCATAATCAGTACTTCACCCGGGGTGTTTGAATACGTGGACGGAAAACGCTATTCGGAAAACTGCCAAATAACTGTAGATGGTTCAAGCGGATTACGGGGAAATTATTCACCATTAACTGACTATTAGTGGACGCTACATGGTGGTCATGACATGTTCACAGAACTTCACCTAATGCAATCAATGGTTGCCTGTTCACTTCAGTGTCGAACGTCTAGCAAACGAGAGATCGTCGCACGTAAAGCGAGCCGCAGACCGTCCGATTGTCTACCGTCCGACGCATCCCGACATTCGCAGCGTAGACAATCGGGCGGTGTGCGGCTAGCTTAAGATGCATATGTCTGTGTCAAAGTTATTTGGGGAAGTGGATTTTAGGCTGCATATAAATTCGAAATGAGCAAGCGCAATTTTCGGTCTGGGCCTGTATGTGATTCATCGTAGATATGTTGTCGGCGTTGTCAGATGATAGTTTGATCAATTTACAACAGTTTAGATTCGGCGTAATCAAGTAATGTTTGCAAGCAAGCTACGTGTACCGCTAAAAATCTCACTTCATATGTTTTACTATGCCATTATTCACATCTACAACTATATAATTTTCAAATAATTACCTACCATGATATATGTCATATAATGAGTACGAAATCAGTTGACTTTGGTTAAAAAAAATATGCTACCCTCTATCTCCCTTTACCGGTGACGTCATGTAGCTGCAACTAACACTATCAACGGATGTGCACGCGTGTACGCATGCTTACCTGTCTAATCATTAAGACGACGCTAATATGTTCGTCAAACTCATTTACATTTGATAATGCACCACTTTGGGGACATGGGGCACAATTAGTCATCGTTTCCCGTCATAGATTCCCAATTCCTTTGCACGCGGGCGATGTGGGTATCATTCAATCCGTTTATGATTCACCCTATGTCAATTCACCCTATGTCAGTTCACCCTATGTCAATTCACCCTATGTCAATCAGGTAAACGTCTCCTCCACGGCAGACCACTTTGCGGGCTCAAATTACTGAGAGGTGCAGTAGGACAGTGGAAGTGGACTGGGCGTGCAATCGGAGATGGCGTTCTTGTCCAGCCCGTGGTTGGACGCCTGATAAATGACACTCACTCCACGTTGCCCTAGTTAACCTAGCTGCATGAATTGACAGTTGTAGAAACGTGCATTCATTCAACCACGTTCATGGATTGCAATGTGGCTGAATTCTGCCAGAAAAAATCGAGTTAGTGTTTAATTGAACATGACTGCATGGACTGAAGTATAAAACTGTTAACGACCAGAGTGTAGGAGCAGTTTCAACATATATGTTTTCTTCAGAAACGGCAGGCAATACATTTCATTCGCTTTTAGGTCAACTCATAAACTTGTATACGTCTACGCACGCACGTATTCTTGTGACTGTATTTTTTTAATAGTCAACCGCACGGAATTTAACCGCAGCTATTTTAGCAACATGCGTCTAAAGTCACGCAAATCGTGACCTTTGTTTTTTGTTGACTGTCGAAGATCAAACTGTCTTAAACAAAACAACGCATGTCAATACAACCAGTGCCCTACTGTTGAGTCCTAAAATAAGCTGTGAACTAACTACTACTAGCAGAAATATGCCAAACGTTTCTCAGATACATTTATAAAGCGGAACTAGAACATTATATGTTTGACAGATTAAAACTATCAATGAAACACATAGTAACTGTCGTTGACAGAATTTGTCGACGTCCTAACCCCGGGTATGCGTCTAACCTTTACTACCCTTCCTAATATACATACATACATGCATGCATACATACATACATGCATACATACATACATACATACATACATACATACATGCATGCATACATGCATACATACATACATACATACATACATACATACATACATACATACATACATACATACATACATACATACATACATACACACATACACACATACATACATACATACATACATACATACATACATACATACATACATACATACATACATACATACATACATACATGCATGCATACATACATGCATGCATACATACATACATACATACATACATACATACATACATACATACATACATACATACACACATACATACCACTAGACATAGCGTTTTTATAGAAGTGTCTGCTACCCGTGGGAATCTTTTCTCTTTATAACTTTACATTGATATTTTAATAGCAACTGTTCATAATTATTTGTGGTGTCTTATAATTACACATATTTCTACTGACGACGTTATTGCCGCACGTCTCGCTTCAGACTCATTTCGCAAAAAACAATTCCACTACGACTTGCTAGCTCGTCTGTACAATTTGTTTTGTTTGTGTTGGACATCATCGTCATCGCCATCATCACCATCACCATCATCATCATCGGTCAAGCGATTAAATTATATTTTTGACCGGGTCCGCTCAAACCGACAAAAACGGGAGTAAGGTGTTGCGGCTCTACATACTATGGCATAGCGCTCTTCACGCTTCCGCGAGTTACCCGATCTAACGATGGGGATAACATTCAACTCATTTGTGAATCACCATATGTCATTGAAGTTCATAGCGTCCACACAAAGCCACTTTGCGGGCTAAAATCACCCTGAGTTGCAGTAGCACAGTAGAATGTATTGGCCTTGCAATCGGGCATGGCTTTCTTGTCCAACCAGCAGTTGGACGCATGACATCCTGATTCAACGTTGCCCCACTCAGCTGAGTCAACGTTGCCCCACTCAGCTGATTCAACGTTACCTCACTCAGCTGATTCATCGTTGCCCCACTCAGCTGAGTCAACGTTGCCCCACTCAGCTGAGTCAACGTTACCTCACTCAGCTGATTCAACGTTGCCCCACTCAGCTGATTCGTCGTTGCCCCACTCAGCTGATTCAACGTTGCCCCACTCAGCTGATTCAACGTTGCCCCACTCAGCTGAGTCAATGTTGCCCCACTCAGCTGATTCATCGTTGCCCCACTCAGCTGATTCAACGTTGCCCCACTCAGCTGATTCATCGTTGCCATACTCAGCTGATTCAACGTTGCCCCACACAGCTGATTCAACGTTGCCCCACTCAGCTGATTCATCGTTGCCCCACTCAGCTGATTCAATGTTGTCCCACTCAGCTGAGTCAACGTTGCCCCACTCAGCTGAGTCAATGTTGCCCCACTCAGCTGAGTCAATGTTGCCCCACTCAGCTGATTCAACGTTACCTCACTCAGCTGATTCAACGTTGCCCCACTCAGCTGATTCATCGTTGCCCCATTCAGCTGATTCAACGTTGCCCCACTCAGCTGATTCAACGTTGTCCCACTCAGCTGAGTCAACGTTGCCCCACTCAGCTGAGTCAACGTTGCCCCACTCAGCTGAGTCAATGTTGCCCCACTCAGCTGAGTCAATGTTGCCTCACTCAGCTGATTCAACGTTGCCCCACTCAGCTGATTCATCGTTGCCCCACTCAGCTGATTCAACGTCGCCCCACTCAGCTGATTCAACGTCGCCCCACTCAGCTGATTCAACGTTGCCCCACTCAGCTGAGTCAATGTTGCCCCACTCAGCTGATTCAACGTTGCCCCACTCAGCTGAGTCAATGTTGCCCCACTCAGCTGATTCAATGTTGCCCCACTCAGCTGATTCAACGTTGCCCCATTCAGCTGATTCAACGTTGCCCCACTCAGCTGATTCATCGTTGCCCCACTCAGCTGATTCAACGTTGTCCCACTCAGCTGAGTCAACGTTGCCCCACTCAGCTGAGTCAATGTTGCCCCACTCAGCTGAGTCAATGTTGCCCCACTCAGCTGATTCAACGTTGCCCACTCAGCTGATTCAACGTTGCCCCACTCAGCTGAGTCAATGTTGCCCCACTCAGCTGATTCAACGTTGTCCCACTCAGCTGAGTCAACGTTGCCCCACTCAGCTGATTCAACGTTGTCCCACTCAGCTGAGTCATCGTTGCCCCACTCAGCTGATTCAACGTTGTCCCACTCAGCTGAGTCAACGTTGCCCCACTCAGCTGAGTCAATGTTGCCCCACTCAGCTGAGTCAACGTTGCCCCACTCAGCTGAGTTAATGTTGCCCCACTCAGCTGAGTCAACGGTGCCCCACTCAGCTAAGTCAATGTTGCCCCACTCAGCTGAGTTAATGTTGCCCCACTCAGCTGCACGTATTCGCGTTTCCATATTTTCTGAATAGTCAACCGCACTTAATTTAACCGCAGCTATTTTAGCAACATATATTTAAACTCACGCAAATCGTGATCTTTATTCTTGGTTGACTGTTGAAGATCAAACTGTCGTAAACAAACATATGTCAGTACAACCAATGCTCCACCGTTGAGTCGTAAAACAAGTTATGAACTAACTACTACTTGCAGGAATATGCCAACCTTGTTTAGATAAATTTCTGAGGCCGAACTGGAACATTCGCTCAGTGTCTCTGAACATAGCTATCAATGACAAACATGGAAACAGTCATTCAACAGCATTTGGTTCTATATACTATGAGACAAGGCTATTCGCACTTTCGCAAGTTACCCGATATAACGACCACTGCTATTTTATTTTTCGCCGATTTCAATAAGCGTATCTACTTATATAATTATACTGACCGCGCATAATGCTCAAACTATTCATATACTGCATATTTGAAAATCAACGTACTTGATTCGCGATAGGCTAAACGAATTGAAGAGGAAATGTTAATGTTCCGGTCAAATTCCATATTACAATATAATCTTTACCATCCACTTGTGTCTGGGGCTGCCGAGTATATCAGTGGCCCTGACATACCGACCTGTTGAAACGTTGCTTTGTCAGTCGCTGTGCTGACCAATAGTATTGCAACTGTACGAGCATGTAAAACTGTACGAGCATGTAAAACTGTACGAGCATGTAAAACTGTACGAGCATGTAAAACTGTACGAGCATGTAAAACTGTACGAGCATGTAAAACTGTACGAGCATGTAAAACTGTACGAGCATGTAAAACCGTACGAGCATGTAAAACTGTACGAGCATGTAAAACTGTACGAGCATGTAAAACTTAGGCCTACATATGGGAACTATAATTGGTTGTGAACCCGTCGTCACTGCCAGGACGGGTAGCGACAGGCATTTCCTTAATTGATATTTGCTGTTGGGCTGGACCTTAGAATTAAGACCGGCCAAGTGGGACAAAGTACCAGTGGTTCTACGTAGTTCGACACGTGATGTAGGATATATGCCAGGGTTAGAGTAATGCTATTATCACCCTGACTACAGAGGTCGACCGCTCCCATGTGTGACAAATGAAGCCAACGATTGAGGCCGAGGGTTTACGTGTGTTGGAACACATTAGCCGTAACGAGTGAACAATGCGTCTAATAATTGATACCTACGTTCTAGCTCGCTGTCAAAAGCATCGTCTTATCTGAGTCGGCTACATTAATGTAGCCAGACAACTTGATTATCTGCACGCGACAATACAAGTGTTACCCTATATCAACATATGGCCCCCTAAATGTTCACATTCAGATAGCAGCAGTAATAGCCGGTGTGTCCGTCCGCGTTGTAATGTATAGCGAAGATGAGTAGATTGTCGCTGAATGGGATTGTCTCCGTGTCAGTCCAGCAGCTAAGTCGACGTGTCGAGAAGTGTTGTTAGTGTGTGAAATGTCAGAAGCCTACAAAGGACCGACCGACTGGTGCTTGCTGGTGCACTGGGTAACATTCACGTTGTGCGTCGACACGCACGTACAGTGTACGTTGCACATTATAGGAATAGCATTTGTTCCAGCAACAACAGCGGAAGTAAGAACAAAAACAACATTTACAAAAATAACAAAAACATCATCAGTGCCAGATGATGATGAAGCTGTCTATGATGCAATATTAATGATGCAATATCAATCGCAGTTGCTTATGCAACGCATACCAAATATATGACAGATGAACCGCATACAGAAATATTTGAGGGACGGTGGATGTCATAGGAGGCAGATAAAGACCAAGAGCGACCTGGAAACACAGCTTCAAGGCGTGGATGGAGAACAAGAACTATGAAGATCTTGTGAAAACGACACAACACTGACATGAGTGGTGATCTAAGACAGCCGACCGTCCGAGCGGAGATGACAGGAGGGGTGATATAAGACAGCCGACCGGCCGAGCGGAGATGACAGGAGGGGTGATCTAAGACAGCCGACCGTGCGAGCGGAGATGACAGGAGGGGTGATCTAAGACAGCCGACCGTCCGAGCGGAGATGACAGGAGGGGTGATTTAAGACAGCCGACCGTCCGAGCGGAGATGACAGGAGTGGTGATCTAAGACAGCCGACCGTCCGAGCGGAGATGACAGGAGGTTTGATCTAAGACAGCCGACCGTCCGAGCGGAGATGACAGGAGTGGTGATCTAAGACAGCCGACCGTCCGAGCGGAGATGACAGGAGGTTTGATCTAAGACAGCCGACCGTCCGAGCGGAGATGACAGGAGTGGTGATCTAAGACAGCCGACCGTCCGAGCGGAGATGACAGGAGTGGTGATCTAAGACAGCCGACCGTCCGAGCGGAGATGACAGGAGGTTTGATCTAAGACAGCCGACCGTCCGAGCGGAGATGACAGGAGTGGTGATCTAAGACAGCCGACCGTCCGAGCGGAGATGACAGGAGTGGTTATCTAAGACAGCCGACCGTCCGAGCGGAGATGACAACACATGGTGATGATGAACGAAACCAACCTCGTCTTCTTATGTGGTCTTCTGGTTTGGTGAACTTGGCAATCATAGCCCTGCGTTTTGTTACGTGTCTGCTCATTGTCAGCATCTGGCTGCCGTTTGTTATGTGTCTGCTCGTTGTCAGCATCTGGCTGCCGTTTGTTATGTGTCTGCTCGTTGTCAGCATCTGGCTGCCGTTTGTTATGTGTCTGCTCGTTGTCAGCAGCTGGCTGCCGTTTGTTATGTGTCTGCTCGTTGTCAGCATCTGGCTGCCGTTTGTTATGTGTCTGCTCGTTGTCAGCAGCTGGCTGCCGTTTGTTATGTGTCTGCTCGTTGTCAGCAGCTGGCTGCCGTTTGTTATGTGTCTGCTCGTTGTCAGCAGCTGGCTGCCGTTTGTTATGTTTCTGCTCGTTGTCAGCAGCTGGCTGCCGTTTGTTTGTATTCTAGTCTTTTAAAATAGTGTCAGCCACGTGGACTTCAACATCTTTTCCCAGAAGTCGTCGTTGTCGCCTTCCTCGTCCGTGTGTCGAGTAGTCGTTTCCGTCATCATCATTCTCGTCTTTAGTCTTAGTTCCCCGTGTCCTTTGTGAAGTTAACTTGTGCTTTCATATTGCACAGAATTCTGTATCACTTCGTGTTTTCCTGTTGCCTTACAATTAATACATTGCATCGTTTGTGTATTGATAATTTTGTTGTGCTGTTTCTTTGGGACAAATAAATATTTCCTGTTCGTTGTCGACTTCTTTTTAATTTTTGTCGTCGTCATGTCAACAGTATGTCTTCGAGTTTCGACGAGCAAGACACGTTCTGTGCTTTCGAAACATATACGGTCATTGGCGTCTGAACATAATGGTTAATCATCACCCGGTCGCACGGAGACTCTCGTTTAGGAGCTTCGAGGAGGTCTTTCTTAATTCAGACGAGTGTATCAATGTCAATGTTGTGAGGGTCACAAGAGTGTGTCGGTGTCAATGTTGTTAGGGTCACATGAGTGTGTCGATGTCAATGTTGTTAGGGTCACATGAGTGTGTCGATGTCAATGTTGTTAGGGTCACATGACTGTGTCGATGTCAATGTTGTTAGGGTCACATGAGTGTGTCGATGTCAATGTTGTTAGGGTCACATGAGTGTGTCGATGTCAATGTTGTGAGGGTCACATGACTGTGTCGATGTCAATGTTGTTAGGGTCACATGAGTGTGTCGATGTCAATGTTGTTAGGGTCACATGAGTGTGTCGATGTCAATGTTGTTAGGGTCACATGACTGTGTCGATGTCAATGTTGTTAGGGTCACATGAGTGTGTCGATGTCAATGTTGTGAGGGTCACATGTGTGTGTCGATGTCAATGTTGCTAGGGTCACATGACTATGTCGATGTCAATGTTGTGAGGGTCACATGACTGTGTCGAAGTCAATGTTGTGAGGGTCACATAACTGTGTCGATGTCAATGTTGTTAGGGTCACATGAGTGTGTCGATGTCAATGTTGTGAGGGTCACATGACTGTGTCGATGTCAATGTTGTTAGGGTCACATGAGTGTGTCGATGTCAATGTTGTTAAGGTCACATGAGTGCGTCGATGTCAATGTTGTTAGGGTCACATGAGTGTGTCGATGTCAATGTTGTTAGGGTCACATGAGTGTGTCGATGTCAATGTTGTTACGGTAACATGAGTGTGTCGATGACAATGTTGTTAGGGTCACATGAGTGTGTCGATGTCAATGTTGTTAGGGTCACATGACTGTGTCGATGTCAATGTTGTTAAGGTCACATGAGTGCGTCGATGTCAATGTTGTTAGGGTCACATGAGTGTGTCGATGTCAATGTTGTTAGGGTCACATGAGTGTGTCGATATCAATGTTGTTACGGTAACAAGAGTGTGTCGGTGTCAATGTTGTTAGGGTCACATGAGTGTGTCGATGTCAATGTTGTTAGGGTCACATGAGTGTGTCGATGTCAATGTTGTTAGGGTCACATGACTGTGTCGATGTCAGTGTTGTTAGGGTCACATGAGTGTGTCGATGTCAATGTTGTGAGGGTCACATGTGTGTGTCGATGTCAATGTTGTTAGGGTCACATGACTGTGTCGATGTCAATGTTGTTAGGGTCACATGACTGTGTCGATGTCAATGTTGTTAGGGTCACATGAGTGTGTCGATGTCAATGTTGTTAGGGTCACATGAGTGTGTCGATGTCAATGTTGTTAGGGTCACATGACTGTGTCGATGTCAATGTTGTTAGGGTCACATCAGTGTGTCGATGTCAATGTTGTGAGGGTCACATGTGTGTGTCGATGTCAATGTTGCTAGGGTCACATGACTATGTCGATGTCAATGTTGTGAGGGTCACATGACTGTGTCGAAGTCAATGTTGTGAGGGTCACATAACTGTGTCGATGTCAATGTTGTTAGGGTCACATGAGTGTGTCGATGTCAATGTTGTGAGGGTCACATGACTGTGTCGATGTCAATGTTGTTAGGGTCACATGAGTGTGTCGATGTCAATGTTGTTAAGGTCACATGAGTGCGTCGATGTCAATGTTGTTAGGGTCACATGAGTGTGTCGATGTCAATGTTGTTAGGGTCACATGAGTGTGTCGATGTCAATGTTGTTACGGTAACATGAGTGTGTCGATGTCAATGTTGTTAGGGTCACATGAGTGTGTCGATGTCAATGTTGTTAGGGTCACATGACTGTGTCGATGTCAATGTTGTTAGGGTCACATGACTGTGTCGATGTCAATGTTGTTACGGTAACATGAGTGTGTCGATGTCAATGTTGTTAGGGTCACATGACTGTGTCGATGTCAATGTTGTTAGGGTCACATGAGTGTGTCGATGTCAATGTTGTGAGGGTCACATGTGTGTGTCGATGTCAATGTTGTTAGGGTCACATGACTGTGTCGATGTCAATGTTGTGAGGGTCACATGACTGTATCGATGTCAATGTTGTGAGGGTCACATGACTGTGTCGATGTCAATGTTGTTAGGGTCACATGAGTGTGTCGATGTCAATGTTGTTAGGGTCACATGAGTGTGTCGATGTCAATGTTGTTAGGGTCACATGACTGTGTCGATGTCAATGTTGTGAGGGTCACATGACTGTGTCGATGTCAATGTTGTGAGGGTCACATGACTGTGTCGATGTCAATGTTGTTAGGGTCATATGAGTGTGTCGATGTCAATGTTGTTAAGGTCACATGAGTGCGTCGATGTCAATGTTGTTAGGGTCACATGAGTGTGTCGATGTCAATGTTGTTAGGGTCACATGAGTGTGTCGATGTCAATGTTGTTAGGGTCACATGACTGTGTCGATGTCAATGTTGTGAGGGTCACATGACTGTGTCGATGTCAATGTTGTGAGGGTCACATGACTGTGTCGATGTCAATGTTGTTAGGGTCACATGAGTGTATCGATGTCAATGTTGTTAAGGTCACATGAATGTGTCGATGTCAATGATGTGAGGGTCACATGAGTGTGTCGATGTCAATGTTGTGAGGGTCAGACAAGTGTGGCTGAGTGAAGGTTGTGGGTATCGAAAGAACGATTGATGACATGCTACCACATTCATTAACCATCGTTTTCGTTCTTCCGTCACCTGCAGGTGTATATTACATATTGCCATTATAAATCATGTAGGTGTAGAGATTATATCAATTATTTCTTCCATTTGTTTCGTCCACTTCCGCTGCACCAATAACTGGTTTCATAAACAGTAATTTTTCGGCAGCAATGTGCTAATAACAACAATATCGAAAATAAAATTCGACTGACTCGTGATGAAGGTCAGTCATATATGAAAAGAACTAGACGAAAGACACGCGCCCGTGCATGCATGCACACGTGCACCCATCAAAGAAAAAATTCAGTTGATCCAGAGGCCTACATATTCCACCATGAATGGACCATATTCCACCATGAATGGACCATATTGCGTGCAGTGTTTTTATAAATTGTGCTTTTAAGAGCAATGGAATTCCCGCACGCTCTCTGGAACGCGGTCGAGCGGAAGACATGTCTTTTCTTATGATGAGAAACTAGGCGCTAAACCACGATTCCGGAAACATATCTCAACAAACACAGACACGTTATCTGCCAGCAGTCGGTGCATGCTTTTAATTATACAAGGCATATTCCAGCCTATTCGTTCGTCCGTGAATGTTATCCCAATCGGGTGGGAAGACTGTATGACCATTATATAACAACATTTATATACCAATTTACTGCGTACATAGTTAGAGAATTAGTGGACAGTGGGGTTACACTGATCACAATCAAATATATTTTGACATCAAAGTAAAATCAGAAAGCATAAATAAATAAATACAGGAGAAATTTCCACAAAGGTAAATGTAAAGATATGAGAAAATACTTAGCAAAGCTAGATTGGAATGACATGCTGAGGAATAAGACCGCAATTGAATGTTGGAACATTCTAAAATATGAAACTGAGAGTATCACTGATAAATTTGTTCTCTTGAAAAACAAGAAAAACGGTCTAGAAAAAAACACTTGTCAAAAGCTATGCAGCTATTAAAAACATTTTGTTCAAGCAAACTATGTGGATGGTTTATAGACGTACCAGAAAGGAGGAAGACTATGCAAATTACAAAGAGGCACTTAATGCAGCTACAACTGAAATTAGACAATCTAAAAGAAGCTATGAGCAAAAACTAGCATGTAACATAAACAATGACAGCAAGACTTGTTATGCATATGTCAGGAGTAAACAAAACGTACAAGACCAGGTCGAACCTCTAGAAGACAGTGCTGGAAATATAATATCACAAGGGTTTTTAACGGCGGAAGATCTAAATGATTTTTTTTCAGTTCAGTGTTTACCAAAGAGGATATAGGTTCATTACAAGTTCCAGATGCTAAATTTCAGGAGGCTAAAGCGGACTATTTAGGGCAGTTAATTTTAACTCCAGAAATGATAGCTAAGAAAATAAAGACAATGAAGGATAAATAAATGATATAAATCATCGGGAGTTGATGGAATTCCTCCAAAACTATTAAAGTCAACAACAGAACAGGTCAGTATACCACACGTTGTTCCTTTTGAATGGAAAGAAGCAAACATCATACCATTATTTATAAAGGGTTCGAGAAATAAGTCAGAGAATTACAGACCAGTGAGTTTAACGACAGTGATTTGTAAATTATTAAAAAGGTTAATTAAAGTTCATATGGTGGACTTCCTTGTTTGGCATCAATTATTAAATTATTAAATTCATCTCAACATGGATTCATAAAAGCGAGGTCATGTTAAACAAATATCTTATGTCTTTTGGACGAAATCTCTAAGCGGGTAGACGGGGGATATTATCTACTTAGATTTTCAGAAAGCTTTTGACAAAGTGCAACATCAAAGATTACTACTTAAGTTAAACGCCCATGGTATCGGGGATGGTATAATTGACTGGATAGAACAATGGCTGACTGACAGAAAACAGCGTGTTGTAGTAAATGGAGAAGTTTCAAACTGGAAATCAGTTTTGAGTGGGGTAACACAAGGATCAGTATTAGGACCTTTATTAGTCTTAATATATATCAATGACTTGGACAACAATATAACAAGCAACGTACTGAGATTTTCGGATGACGATAAACAACATTTACAAAACGATCTAAAGAAATTAGTTAAATGGTCTGAAAAATGGCAGATGTTATTCAATTTTGGGAAATGTAAATGCCTACATACAGGACACGGAAATTTTTATATTTGGATATAAACAATAATATGAGAGATATTGTTCTATGTAATACTGTGAAAGAAATGGACTTAGGAATAACAATAAGTACTAATATGAAAGTTTCAGAGCAGTGTGGTATTGCAGCTCCAAAGGGTAAGCAAATTCTTGGGTTGATTAGGAGAAACAACATACAAGGAAAAAAGCTAATTATACCTCTGTATAAAGCAATAGTTAGACCTCATTTAGAATATATATATATATATATATATATATATATATATATATATATATATATATATATATATATATATATATATATATATATATATATATATATATATATATATATATATATATATATATATATATATATATATATATATACGCTTGAACGCATACAGAGGAGAGCAACTAAAATGATTCCAGAACTGAGAGACCTTAGTTATGAAGAACGCCTGAAAGAATGTGGCTTAACAACTCTAGAGACAAGGAGGTTAAGAGGAGATCAGATTGAAGGTTTTAAGATATTGAATAGGTATGAAAATATTGATAGATATTTGTTTTTCTCACTCAGGAAAGATAGCAGAACTGGAGGACATGAGGTAAAATTAGTAAAGGAACAGTGTACATTGGATATCAGGAAGTACTCGTTCTCACAGAGGATAAAAAATTAATGGAACAAATTGTCTACGGATTGTATAACTGCTAGCAGCGTGAATATGTTTAAAAACAAGGTTGACACATATCTCAGGAGGGTGGGTTACACGTAGATGAACATTGTTGGACTCTCGATAAGTCAATGGCTTCCTTGTCCACTTGTCATCTGTGCCTTTGGCTTGGATGGCAAATCTTGTTAAATCGTATCGGACGCATAGCAAATAAAAATTGTCATATCAGAGAAACTGTATTCTATATTATTCACACTCATTCATTCGTTCATTCATTCATTTATTCATTCTTTCATTCAATCTCGCCTTCTTCCTCCTCCCCCCAATCTCTCTTTGCGTGCGTGAATGCGTTGTGCGTGCGTGCGTGCATGCGTGCGTGCGTGCATGCGTGCGTGCGTGCGTGCGTGCGTGCGTGCGTGCGTGCGTGCGTGCGTGCGTGCGTGCGTGCGTGCGTGCGTGCGTGCGTGCGAGGAGAGATAGAAATTCGGGGAGAGATAATTTTTTTTTCATAAACGACTATGCTAACATGTTTTAACCAAATAATAATTTAGATTTGGTCATATTGACACACATTGTCAAGTCGCTGACCTGCTTCGTAGTTTTCGCCAAATCTTTCAATCGTGTGTCCGAGAAAAAACAACATGGGAAATGTTCACCGTCGCATGTTGCCTAAACGAGAATACCTTGTCTACATACGCAGGGGGATCCATCCGTCATCGACAGGCCCACATATTGCCTGTCAACCGCCGGACATGTAGGGTTCTGACATGTTGTCTTCAAGTAGGATCATGTTCCTGCTATTTTTTCTAGGAGTACAACATCCTAAAAGATGGGCACCGTCTCTAAAATTATGAGCATTTGTTATTCGTAAGCCATGTACCTGGAAGTAAATTAATAATCTATCGAAATGCAATCGAGGCCGTTCTGCCGGCAGAGGGCGACATGAGTTATTGTTTATGTTATTTTCCAGCGAAGTGCCTGTTTATCCTGCATTTACAATACGTTATTGTAATTAACAAGATATTGTTGTAAATTTCGTTGCAGCAACTTTCCAGAGATGTCAAGACACCAATGACTGACATCTTGATTGGCCGACTCACACTCTGAATTATTTCATGTAGGTACGCGAAATTATTTACATCGATGGCTGACATCTTGATTCGCCGACTCACACACTGAATTATTTCATGTAGCTACGCGGAACTATTTTATGCACAAAAATCACCTTTCTAATAAAATGACTACTACAAATACGTTTTCGGATCGAAATTTCCCAGTGTCATGATTTAGTATTACTTGAAATAAAAAATTATGCCTTTTCGGAATTTTTTTGCAGGGGACAGAAATGTTTCCAAAAAAAAGGCCGCTGGCGATGGCAACGGCGATGGCAACGGGCAGTCGGCGAAAGCGCGCATCGTAAACCATCTCGACGATCGCAGTGGCGACATAAACGCGTCGCCCGGTCCCGATAAGCGACATTCGTCCTGCCAGAAATATCTGCACCGCGGGGTCCTGACGCGGTGAATCGCCAAAGATGCGGCGAATTACTGGATCATTCATACGACAGCGAGTTTTTCAGTCATAAAGAACTGTGCGATCACTGGCTCGGCTGTTGGTCGGCAGAGGTCGTCTTACGTGATGACGACATAGACGGAAGGAAGTGTTTCGATGTAACAGTTAAATGACTTGCATTCAGAGATGTGAAAAACCTAACGCAGCTCAAGGGAATGTCTGACGATTTTCATAAACTGATGCACAGCTAGTTGCAAGTCTCGTATAATTACGGTGCCCCAATTATCTAACATTTTCGATATCAAAGTACTTATGAATTAATTATTTATAAAGGGTTCGAGAAATAAGCCAGAGAATTACAGACCAGTGAGTTTTAACGACAGTGATTTGTAAATTATTAAAAAGGTTAATTAAAGTTCATATGGTGGACTTCCTTGTTTGGCATAAATTTTTTAATTATTAAATTCATCTCAACATGGATTCATTCATAAAAGCGAGGTCATGTTAAACAAATATCTTATGTCTTTTGGACGAAATCGCTAAGCGGGTAGACGGGGGATATTATCTACTTAGATTTTCAGAAAGCTTTTGACAAAGTGCAACATCAAAGATTACTACTTAAGTT
Source organism: Lamellibrachia columna (assembly GCA_963662155.1). Classification (NCBI taxonomy): domain Eukaryota; kingdom Metazoa; phylum Annelida; class Polychaeta; order Sabellida; family Siboglinidae; genus Lamellibrachia; species Lamellibrachia columna. The sequence goes on from OY759261.1 coordinate 52,037,152, forward strand.
AAACGCCCATGGTATCGGGGATGGCATAATTGACTGGATAGAACAATGGCTGACTGACAGAAAACAGCGTGTTGTAGTAAATGGAGAAGTTTCAAACTGGAAATCAGCTTTGAGTGGGGTACCACAAGGATCAGTATTAGGACCTTTATTAGTCTTAATATATATCAATGACTTGGACGACAATATAACAAGCAACGTACTGAGATTTTCGGATGATGATAAACAACATTTACAAAACGATCTAAAGAAATTAGTTAAATGGTCTGAAAAATGGCAGATGTTATTAAATTTTGGGAAATGTAAATGCCTACATACAGGACACGGAAATGTTGATATTTGGATATAAACAATAATATGAGAGATATTGTTCTAGGTACTATTGTGAAAGAAAAGGACTTAGGAATAACAATAAGTACTAATATGAAAGTTTCAGAGCAGTGTGGTATTGCAGCTCCAAAGGGTAAGCAAATTCTTGGGTTGATTAGGAGAAACATAACAAACAAGGAAAAAAGCTAATTATACCTTTGTATAAAGCAATAGTTAGACCTCATTTAGAATACTGTATACAAGCGTGGAGACCATATTATAAGAAGGATATATATATATATATATATATATATATATATATATATATATATATATATATATATATATACATATATATATATATATATATATATATATATATATATATATATATATATATATATATATATATATATATATATATATATATATATATATATATGTATGTTGAACGCATACAGAGGAGAGCAACTAAACTGATTCCAGAACCAAAATTACGGTGCCCCAATTATCTAACATTTTCGATGTTAAAGTACTTATGAATTAATTATGTTTAGTCTTTATTGTGGTTGTATATTATTTACCGTCAACAATTCCACATAACGGGCTTTGGCAGACCAATTAATCATCCGATGAAAACACATGATGATTTATGTTCTGTCTGTCGTTGCTTTCCAGCGGTCTCCATAGATGTCGTGACATTAGTATACTTTATTTCCCGGTCAAATATACTATGTGCATGTGGGTACCTCCGAAACAAAACTAAAGCGGTGAAAGAACACGATATTAACATATCACGTATAATACATTCAGTGGCGCAATATCCCGTAAAACAGTGATTCACATAACCAATGAAAATCCTTGTGCAATCCCTTTATGGCAGGAGTCTCATCGTTTTCGTTATAAAATCAGGATATATATTATAAATTATATATATATATATATATATATATATATATATATATATATATATATATATATATATATATATATATATATATATATATATATATATATATATATATAATGTTTCTGTCAGAATAGCCTGCCAATGAATGTCATTTTCCGGGTGTCACGTGTCACTGTCCGTCACGTAATCCAGTGAACAACGAACCGCGATAAACTCTGCACTACCCAATCAATTTGTTTTATCCTAAGCACACTGAGGCTATGGTGAATCTAGGAAGGAGAAGAAGCTACGACAACTTGATGCCCCCAAAATCATGTACAACTTCCGGTTTCACGAAGCGTTCGTACCGTGCGAAGGAACATATGTGGACGTTTGACGTAGATCGCGTGACTCGGAACAATTGTAGAAAACACACACTGATTTGCTAACAACTGTACGTAACTAGGAACTCCTACTGTTCTAAGTTATATAATCTATGTCAAACGTCCACCAGTGTAATATCCCCACCCTATGGGTGATTTTTAATTGTTTTATGTACGAACCATCCCTACGGGCACGCCCCCGGGAACCCCCCCCCCCGGGCACGCCCCGGGCACGTCCCCGAGCACGCCAACATAATTCCAGCCACATATATGCTCAACTAACTGGAGATACGATGGAACTTACATTCATAGACACAAACTATTTTAAAGTATAGACAACGAACGACCAGTTTTTGCCCAATTGATGGAATACCTGTGATAATACCAGAAGTAGCGCCCCAATCTTCGTACGCCAGATGCTCGTAGGTTTTCAGTTCTGATTTATGACAATATATCTTTGCGTGTGTGTTTCCATCGATACGTTTCTAAGTATCCATCTCCGTATGCGCATGTGCTAATTACGGGCAGGTGCATTTGCGTGATTACGCGTAACATACCGACGGAGAAATATGCCATTCTTTCGACACAATATAGACCAAAATGATCCCCACCGTCGCAAACTAGTTATTAAGGAATTTCCGAGTACACGCCATGGTCGTAATTGGTCTGATCTAAAAAGGGATGCATTTCATCAAACACTTTCATCAAGGTGCGTTCATATGTCCCGAAGGTTGAGTAAAATGTATAGGCGCACATCACGGAATTGTCCCGAAATATCCTTCCAATGTGAATGAGCTATATTTTATTAGCCTAAAGAAATTGATATGTTTGTCCTCATCGTCGCGGAGGCGTAGATATTTACGGCAACAACTCTGGTTTACATTCATCACATGAACGTGGAATGGATTTCCAGAATGGTTTATTAATGCAGATATAACCTTATGCACAACTCGCTTAGTAAACCAGCCAAGCGGCGCGCACCGAACACGTCAATTGTGGTGTAACTAGCGACTGGAAATGTTGATGTTTTCTCAAAATGGTAGTGGTCCAACTTGATAGTGGTCCTACGTGTTAGAGGTTCGACGTCGTGTCACAGTGGTCCTGCGTAGCAGTGGTGCGACATGGTAAGTTGATCTGGAAGGAACGACGTGGCAGTGGACCGACTAGTCAGTGGTCATACGTGATAGTCACTTGGCTAGGAAAGGTCACATATTCAAGCGATCAATTCGACGCATGAATACTGCGGCGACGCGCTCTCTGGTGTCCCACACTAGTCTAATGGCCCGGATATATCGCAGCAGATGTTTAGTTAAGACTTAATGGCACTTCCTGTTCCGTCGTATAACGAGACTAAAATATAGTTCGCCACGTCACTTGCTGACACCTACATGAGGCTCGGTCGAGCGATTAGCACCACTGATGGAATTGGTTAGTTTGGCCAAAATACATGTAATATAAGTATCTCAAGTATCTCCTCTCGTTCTAAGGATGATTCAGCATTGTTCATTGTTAGCCATACATTGAGCCACTTCTACAGCCACGCACAGAGTATGGAGTATTACACCCGAACGCAGATTACTATTAAAAATGCCAAACAGCCGGTTTTGTTGTTCGCATGGGCCTCGTCGAGGTTCGCTTTGGTAATGGTCCGATTTGGTAGTGGTCCGCCTTGGTAGTGCTATGACTTGGTAATGATCCGAATAGGTAGTGGTACGACTGGGGTGGGCCAAAATGACACATAAATAAAACATCACAGACTGTCCCACCGCCCTAGGCATATGTGGGCGCGGTCGTCGGCATGGACGATTAAGCTCATAATTATTCAAGTTTACCCTGTCGAAGTATTCACGCGACTGGTGCGTCTTATGAATACTGCAACGAGCCTTTCTTGTCGTACTAAAACAACCAATGTCCCGGCATTGTCACAGCAGACGTAGTTAAAAGTCTGGAGCCTCGTGTTTTCTCAGCTGAATTTTTGCATCGGCTTCCTAAATCGTCTTGTAATGCAAACTGGTCATAATCGTGTGTGCCCTCCTATAAATAGTCCGTTGTAATGTACCAGGGAAATCGTCTTCCTTCAACAGATAAAGATGCTACAGAGATCATTATTGAGGGGTGTTAAGCATTTGGGAGGTAAGAGGTGGACTCTAAAAAATATTCTGATATGGGAGGTTGCCCCCACCGCTACACCTCCGCATTTTTTGGCATAATGGGTTTCTTGATGAACAAATGGGTATTTGTGGTGAAAATACGTAGTTTAGGTTACATATAGCAGCGGATGAAAAGTCGTATGACAAGAATGCATAACAAGTAGAATATAGTATACAATATGATACTATTTATACTATTTGGTGGATGTCATCAGCTACAATCGGTTAGCTAGAACGGTGGAGAGAACGCCAAAAAAATTAAATTAAAATGGGTTGAAAACAGAAACAAAATGTCTACTGAATGGGCAAAGACTACGTTTCAACGTGACGGACGCAGTAGACCAGTGGTCAGAACATCGGATTTTCAGTCGAGAAGACGTTCGAATCCTCTGTCTCAGTTCACCCAGCTGGTTATACGTGTACCTGGCTGTACACACTGGGGATATATGTGAACGTTGCCTCAGTTCACCCAACTGGTTATGCGTGTACCTGGCTGTACAAACTGGGGATATATGTGAACGTTGCCTCAGTTCACTCAGCTGGTTATACGTGTACCTGGCTGTACACACTGAGGATATATGTGAACGTTGCCTCAGTTCACCCAGCTGGTTATACGTGTACCTGGCTGTACACACTGAGGATATATGTGAACGTTGCCTCAGTTCACCCAGCTGGTTATACGTGTACCTGACTGTACACACGGAGGATATATGTGACTGTTGTCTCAGTTCACCCAGCTGGTTATACGTGTACCTGGCTGTACACACTGGGGATATATGTGACCGTTGCCTCAGTTCACCCAGCTGGTTATACGTGTACCTGGCTGTACACACGGAGGATATATGTGACCGTTGCCTCAGTTCACCCAGCTGGTTATACGTGTACCTGGTTGTACACATTGGGGATATATGTGAACGTTGCCTCAGTTCACCCAGCTGGTTATACGTGTACCTGGCTGTACACAATGGGGAATATGTGAACGCTGTCACAGTTCACCCAGCTGGTTATACGTGTACCTGGCTGTACACAAAGGGGATATATGTGAACGTTGCCTCTGTTCACCCAGCTGGTTATACGTATACCTGGCTGTACACACTGGGGATATATGTGAACGTTGCCTCAGTTCACCCAGCTGGTTATACGTGTACCTGGCTGTACACAATGGGGAATATGTGACCGTTGCCTCAGTTCACCCAGCTGGTTATACGTATACCTGGCTGTACACAATGGGGAATATGTGAACGCTGTCACAGTTCACCCAGCTGGTTATACGTATACCTGGCTGTACACACTGGGGATATATGTGAACGTTGCCTCAGTTCACCCAGCTGGTTATACGTGTACCTGGCTGTACACACTGGGGATATATGTGAACGTTGCCTCAGTTCACCCAGCTGGTTATACGTGTACCTGGCTGTACACACTGGGGACATATGTGAACGTTGCCTCAGTTCACCCAGCTGGTTATACGTGTACCTGGCTGTACACACGGGGGATACATGTGAACGTTGCCTCAGTTCACCCAGCTGGTTATACGTGTACATGGCTGTACACACTGGGGATATATGTGAACGTTGCCTCAGTTCACCCAGCTGGTTATACGTGTACATGGTTGTACACACGGGGGATACATGTGAACGTTGCCTCAGTTCACCCAGCTGGTTATACGTGTACCTGGCTGTACACACTGGGGATATATGTGAACGTTGCCTCAGTTCACCCAGCTGGTTATACGTGTACATGGCTGTACACACGGGGGATACATGTGAACTTTGCCTCAGTTCACCCAGCTGGTTATACGTGTACCTGGCTGTACACACTGGGTATATATGTGAACGAAGAGTATTTGTAGCTTGGCTTAACTCTTCCCATAAAAGTCGATTTTGTGTAGGAATGAACAGGTCTGCCAGCGTACGAAGTGCAACGCGAATTGATCGATCCCTGTATATGGCGTTATATAAGAACTTACCTTCAGGTTTGTAAAGTGCGGCTTGATTGATCGTGTGACGGAAGTCGACTGTGCTGTTGTACCCCACACGGCGCTGACATTGTCTACTCTATTATTTGTACAGTAAAAAAAATTTGAAGTATATATGTGATATATTGGTAAATTGAAATACCGTGTTTTTGGATGTTATCGTTGTCAGTATTTAGCCAACTGGGAACGCCAAACTGTTAAAATACTTCATAAAATGTGTTACAAATTGAGCGCGGAGGCGTTTTGTTAATATTACACAAATATCGAACACAAATACAGCTAATGACAGACATTTCTACAAAATCGCAGAATTATACGTCAAATTATTCAGGAATCCATGGAAACGTTATTAAACAAGCTAATAAAAAAGTAATCTGGGTCGGACTTCGTGCGAATGATACGACGATATACCTAACTATCTACCCTGGACTGTAAACTAGGACAAACTATAGATAATACTTTCCGTGACCATGTTATGCTCTATCGGTTTGTGATCAAATATACACTTCCGATTCGGATTTTAGTTGAATTTATCCCAGCAGGGGTCCGCATTTCCAACAAAGTTATTCATGTGCTGGAGATCCGGGCCACGACAAATGTCCTGGATATCCAGGGCAGCGATCGTGGTGGATGAAGACCGCACGCGACTGAATTTAGATCGCCTGCAAACAATGTGACAACTCCGCTCAAGTTGCGTGCGCCACCAGCGAGGGGCGAATGTGCAGTGTCATTCTACTATTGGGTCTGCGACCTCTACCTGAAGTTCGCGCGATGGCGTGCCGCGTTATGACCGGCATCATCAAGCAACAATGCTAACTTGGCGGGAGGTTTAATCCATCAACGTGTTTACATGTCTGGTTTGGCCACGGCGTTGTCGTTCGTCTGGCTTATAGAACTCTGGACGGATCACTGTTTATTTTGTCTCCATCGCCTTGGAAACACTGGTAACGTTTTGTTAAGGTACACAATCTGATCGTCTTTTTATCGTAGATTCGTGTCACACCGTATAAACGTATAAACGATACTTATTCTAACATTTCCACTGCCCGATTATGTTTTAATGAACCACTTTTTAAATATATTTTTTAACCGTTACCTGTTTACAAATATCGACCTTGCTTGTTCAACAGGGGCAGCCTATTATGCTCCCCCGTTCAAACTGCTCGTTCACACGAATAACTATGGTTCATTAAAACACATTTGAGCGGTGAATACAATAGATACAGCGTACACTATGTAGCGTGAGTTAACGATTAAAACGATTAGACTTTGCATATTTAATGTTGTCAGCAAATTAAAATAAGCCGTGCTAATATAAATTCGTCAACCTGCTGGAAACAATTCGACAAATTCTGTCATGTGTTCCCAGAAAATCAATATACAAGACGATCCCCATCAAATGGGGTGCAATACAACTGCATTCTGTCTTTGTTCGATGGGATTCTCCAACCACTAACGTATAACGCTACCCACTAAATACGGGCACGGCGTTACTGGCGAAGTCCTCAAATATAGCAATATCGCTGTTTAAAACCAATTTCAAGGGAACAAAATATTCGCCAAAAGGGCATACCGTCTAAAATTTGTAGGCACCTTATCCATATACAATGAACCCGGAAGTATATTATTGATTCGTTACCAG
>OY759261.1:52049499-52131999 GCA_963662155.1 Lamellibrachia columna
GGATTCTTGAATGCGTGGATACATATGATGTATCAATGTATGCAGTGTCAACATTTATTTTGTTGAATCAGACGTATACCGATGCGTGGGGTCACATGTATCAAATGACAACGTAGAGTCTGTGACGCAAGTGACGTTGCAGTACGCTGACGCTTCTTCGCACCGATCTCAAAGCAATGACAATTAAGTTGGAATGCAGTTTATGAAATGCATATTCGTGAAAAAAATAGTCTAGTACTACTCATTGTGTAGGCAGCGTGAAAGTTACACAGCACAGTCCGAAGAGCAGCGAGTTGTTTGTACATAGCAGTGATATATGTGAACTGGGTCTAAAGGTGTCACCTGAAATAGCTGACGTTCTACGAAGTTGCTTGGCATATGTCAGACAATCGGCCATCAGGATTCCTCCAACAGCACCAATTATTGATCTCTCCACCCCATTCACTACGCCTTCTTTCCCTTCCATTCCCTTCCCCTCACTCACTCACTCACTCACTCACTCACTCACTCACTCACTCACTCACTCACTCACTCACTCACTCACTCACTCAATCACTCAATCACTCACTCACTCACTCACTCACTCACTCACTCACTCACACACACACTCGTTCGCAAGCGTGCACACGCACGCACTCTCCCTCTCTCATACAGACTCTCTTCTCCCCGCCTGTGTATCTACGCCAGACCTCGCCCGGCGTCTGGGTCGACACTCGACAGTCTATCAACATTCGCGATCGATGCCGCCGTAGCCGACAGCTCTCGGCGGCGGCCGACTGCTCTCAGCGGCGGCCGACCGCTGAATGCGGCGCAGGCGGCCGGTCAGGCATGGAGGCGTGAACCAGCAGCGGACGATAATGTACGCGGCCCGCTCCTGAAAGGCGGTGTCTGCGCACGAGTCCGCCCAGCGAGCGACGCGATCAATCGACTTCCTCGCGATTGGTCGTCATTCTGCGGGCTTTAATTGGACGACGAGAGATTACCAGACACCGCCCAGCGACGTCGTGACAGGAGTCCGAGTGCTAGTCCATTCAAGAGCTACAGGACGTAATAATAAAATATGCCAACGCGTGTGGGTGCGTGCACGCGCGCACGTTGTATATATATATAGGCGCGGGCGGCGATCGACCAGAGGCTTTCGATAGACGGAATATCTGATCGAACCTGCCCGAGAGTTGTGAAGAGAGGGTTCGCCTGAGAGACCAAGTCGCATCCCGCGTCGTAGCAACGAAGAAGCCGACAGCCGGACATACAGTCAGACAGGGACACGGACGCAAGGCACAGCGATGATCTGTCGCCATCGGACTAGCGTGCTGCTGGCGATTGTCATGTCCGTGCTGTGTCCAGCGGCCTCCGGTCAGCGTCCCGTCTCTACGGACGCCATCAGTCGCTCTCGACCCAACTGCACCGACTGCGACCGACGAGCTCGGATGCTCAACCAACGCAAGCAGAACAGACTTGAACAGATCAGGTTGGAGATCCTCGCCAAGCTGGACAAGGTGGACAAGCCCATGGGGAACGTATCCAAGATCCCGGAGGAGCTGATCAAGGACTTCGACCACCATCGGAACCCGGCAGTCGGACCCGGTCGCGGACTACAGGCGGACGGCAGATACAACGCTGACATATCGACGATATACTCGATCCCGCAGAAAGGTATGTACGAAATGTACATCGCTCTTGTGTCAACGATGTCATAGGCCTCATGTAAGGTACTTTCACCTAAACAACCAGCGGAACGTTTACGCTCACTCACTCCTTCAAGAAAGTCTAGACAGTTTCGACAGTCTAGTTGAAACACATATTGGAACAAGGGCTTTCTCGGTTGCTGCACTAACCCTTTGGAATTCTCTCCCTGTTGGTCTTAACCGTTAGATCAGCAGGAAACATAATGAAATTTCGCCGTAATCTTAAGACTCGTCTTTTTGCCTATGCTCCCTAGTGTCTTCATACATCTGTTGACAACTTTGTCGATTTCGAGATAGTCTAATCCTTCCTTTTGATGCGCGCCTCAGCTCAATATATAGGCAGAACAAAAGTTATCATCGGTATCTCCGGTGTTTCTCCTGCCCCGCGCGACGTGCGATTAGTGTGCGCTGTATCGATAAGCCTCCTTAATTCGACCGCGTTTTCGTCTTTCCGTGATATCCAGTGAACCGCTCTGTCCGCACAAACACGTAATATCCGTTATATTATTCTAGACAGGTATCCAAGACTTCTTCCTCGGGCAGACTTTTTCCTGTGGTACTTCTTCCCTCTTGTCTGCGTCGGTTTATCGAGTGCAGTTCCGCTACAGTGGTTCGGGAACAGTGGTTGTAATCTCACCGCGTCAACGTATACACGGGCACACCAATGCCTGTGCGTGTGTACGTTGCTGACACAGTGTACATGTCAGCCTTCCACGACAAGGGGTGGTCAGATAGGTAATAAATAAATAAGGTAGGTTGTATCCAGTCCGTATGACGGCTCAAAGTGCTTCACACTTCACCCCCTGACAGACCTGTTCCTTCCAAGGCCATCTCAATTTCTTTTCGAAGTATTCAGCCACTCTGCCAGTTACTCGCTCGTACAGCTGAGTGAACTGTGGCAACGTGGGGTGATCAAATTTGCCAAAGGCTCGAAGCTCAGTGGGATTTGAAACCGGGTTCTCTCGATTCAGAGTCCGGCCTTCTAACCGGTATCCCATCGCGCCCCACACGACGTCAGTCAGACGTTAGCAGCCCGGGTTCGTCGACACTATTCAGGCTTCAGAGCAATTAGTTGGTTTGACGCAGTCACAATGGGCACGTATCTTGTCATCTCCGTTGTGAGCGTGCCTGCTACCGACCTCCGCGGCGGGGTGGCCCTAGGCCGAGTGTCGACAGCTCGTCCAGGATGCTGTCGCGCTGCCGCGACACCTACAAGGAAGTACGTGGTGACAGTGACCAGCGCGAGAATAATCGCCGCCGCCGCCGCCGCCGCCGAAGTCGCCGCCGAAGTCGCCGCCGTAGTCGCCACCGTCCTATCAGCACACAATGTCACATTCTTTCAAAACACATACGCTTTGACACATAGTGAATCTCTCTCACTCTCTCTCTCTCTCTCTCTCTCTCTCTCTCTCTCTCTCTCTCTCTCTCTCTCTCTCTCTCTCTTCTCTCTCTCTCTCTCTCACTCTCTCTCTCTCTCTCTCATTCTCTCTCTCTCTCTCTCTCTCTCTCTCTCTCTCTCTCTCTCTCCTCTCTCTCTCTCTCTCTCTCCTCTCACTCTCTCTCTCTCTCTCTCTCTCTCTCTCTCTCTCGCTCTCTCTCTCTCTCTCTCTCTCTCTCTCTCTCTTTCTCTCCCTCTCTCTCTCACACACACACACACACACACACACACACACACACACACACACACACACACGCACGCACGCACGCACGCACGCACATTCCCCCGCCCATCCGTCACCGCCCCCAACGTCTTCCGCCTGTGGCCACCGCCTGTCGTCAGGTGTGCCTGTCTCCCACCTCGGGGGGTCAGCCGTTATCTGCCGTAATCTCTTTGTGCCCGCGCCTCTCCGTTGGGCGACCTCGCTGAACCCACGATCCCCAGCCAGATAGCCCCTCTCGGGCGCTCGTGCGTCCAGGGTCGGCGTCTACAGAAAGTGAACACCGGTCCTTTGTCGTCAAGGTGCGCGATTGGGTATAGAGCGTAGATAAGATTACAGCCATGGTCTAGTGTGCATTCTCGGCCGGATCACGGTTCCGTTAGGGGTCTAGATTATGAAACGTCGCCTCTCTGTCCGCACCTGATGATTTTCGGGTGGAGATTTCATTCGCCCCTCCTAATAGACGAAAGTGACGAAATCAGGTGACAGGTCATCGTTAGTTTCTTGCACCTTCTGGTTCTCGTTTTCCAGGGAGGTACGTAACATTCTGTACGGGGTGTCTGATTTTTTTGCCAGTTATCATTGCCGTGATCTACTGGGAATGTTAGTTAATTAGTCACTTAATTATGGTGGTATCAACACCTATCATTTGTCTAGCGCCCTGTGTAAATCGTAGTTGAATAAGCTGCCAAGCAGTAATTAGAACATAAACCAAGAGTTGAACTTTCTCGAAACGCCGATTCTTCACAACAGTTTTTCATAGCAACAAAATAATTGTTTAAAGCACGCATTCCGTCAAATCGCATCAACCACATTTTCATGACATTTACTAAAAAATAAACAAAATCCCCGCCAAATGTCCTGCAGAAGGCTTTATTTTTACCTTATGGTTATATTAGGTTCTCGTTCAGCGGCTGTATCAAACACATTACTCTGGCATGCAGCTTGAACGTAAATAACATTATTAACTAGATTGTAATTCAGCGCAACATAACGAAACCACTGACTTATCGAAAGTCGGCAAATGTCACGTGCGTGCGTGCGTGCGTGCGTGCGTGCGTGCGTGCGTGCGTGCGTGCGTGCGTGGGTGGGTGGGTGTTTTAGCCCGTATATGATATATTACGGTTTATTTAATGCACATTGACACTGCTGGCACTTATCCAATCAGTAGATAATTTATTCCGTTCACTCATTGTCGGCAGTGGGAACGAGCACTTTCTTGTATCTAACATACACAGCTCCTTTACAAACACGACTCGGTGCCCCACGGCGAGTTCATGTCTTGTTAGCGGGCTCTGTCACTGCGTGGTAGTTTTGGTTGCGCAACACAGCGGAAAGTTGAGCCAGAATGAGCAAGCACAGATCGTTAGCGCTAAAAACAGTCACTTTCTAAGCAGGCTGAGATTCAGGCGATTTAGCGGTACATCATTTAGACGCGGCTTGTGGTGGCGCTGTGGTCAGCTGACAGAACGTCGGACCCCCAATCGAAAGAACCCGGGTTCGAATCATCTTGATGCTGTTTCAAGGCTTTGACAATTTGTTTCACCTCACTTTGCTACAATTGCTACACTTTGCTACAATTCACTCAGCTGCAAATGAGTACCTGGCTACAGACATAGATGGATATGTGTAAATGAATACTATTCGTGCAGTAATGGCAGTGTGACTGAATGCTTCCCAGAGACGTCGAGGTGGCGTTGGAACGAATGAACAGATCTGCCAGGAGATGAAGTGCGTCGAGAAGGCGGGTTGGTTCCATGTTGTCAAACGGGTCCTCGTTGTTTCTGCCAAGGTTTCAATAAACGGTGCAGAGAGTTTCACCTTGCGTCGGTTATTCCAGTTATGTCATCGATAAAAAATCGCGGAATAATTAACAATGTTGATTTCTTTACATGGGTGACCGTATATTTGGGTAATATGCGCATCTGTATTAGTAAAGTAACAACGTTTGTTAATTCAAATTGCATATTGACACACCTTTCACAATAGGGCGTGTGTACGTGTGGCTGTTTATCAGAAGCGTGTTTGGTTTCAATGTACAGCACATCAGTTGTCTAAGCAAAGTGGGATAATTGGTGGTAGACGTCGTTGTCCAAAAAATATGGCATTGGACTGTGTCTTAGATACCCTGAAATGGGTGGAGAGACAATAGCTATGACACCACCGCTTTGTCGTCCCCCAAACCAATGTCTCCTCTAAGGGTGAGGCCGACTTAGCACGAAGTCGCCCTGCTTGTCACCAAGGGTCGACAAGACAATGCTTTCACTCACCGGACAGCGCGTGACTGAGGCTGGGGTAGTGTCAGCGTGGAGATACGGCCGACGACGTCTACAAAGCAGCCATTGTAATCCAGCAGGCGAACAGTGAGCCGGTTTTTGTGATATGTGTTCAACACGCCAACGTGTAATTAGCGAGTTTCGGCTGCATGCAGTGGTTTGGTTCGCACTTGATTTCGTTCCCCGTAATGCTACGCGACATTCCTGTCCGACGCTTCGTTACATACGAAGCGCCGCCGGCCGTGTTTCCGTCGTTTCAACGCAGCGTTACGGAGAGCTACGGGTACGTGACTTGTCGTGACTGCGTATAACCGCCATCTTAATCCGCCACGGCCACGTTGCCTCAATTCAAATTAACTAAGTCTCGCCAGATTCAGTTCAACTTTGCTGAGGCGCTGCACGACCGAAACCCGGTCATTCATTTTTCGAAAGTTGTTTAGTCATATTATTGATTGGTAGGCGCAAATATACTAAGGGGGTAGCGAAGAAGGTAGAACAAGAGGGGAGAAGAGAAAGGGTAGAACAAGAAATCTCAGTGACGTAGAGAGAGCGACAAATGGATATCCTTACATAATACATACATACATACATACATACATACATACATACATACATACATACATACATACATACATACATACATACATATACACACATGCATGCATGCATGCATGCATGCACCCATGCATCCATGCATACATACATACATACATACATACATACATACATACATACATACATGCATGCATGCATGCATGCATGCACCCACGCACACACACACACACACACGCACGCACGCACGCACGCACGCACGCACGCACGCACGCACGCACACACACACACACACACACACACACACACACACACACACACAAAGATACTGCACACCGAGAGATAGAAAAAGTTTATTTGCCTCAGTGCCACTTCCACGAATCTGAGCACGCTACTTGTGCCGCAAAGAGTCAGCGGCCACCGACACCGTCTGTTGCGCAAGTATACGTATATATTTACAAAGCCCTGATAACAAACTAATTTAGCTCCCGGTCACAGGATACGGCAGATGGAGATGGGGGGGATGACGCGGAGGCTGTGACGTCATGCAGGTTTCTAGTAGCCGTTCCTAATGTGCATCCTTAATCATCGACCATATTTCTTTCGTTGCCGACATTTATTCTCTTTATTCCGACTTCGGGTTTTACAGTACACAAACACAACTAGCCGTGCCGACGCACGGCTATCTATTTCAATAGTGTTTGTGTGATGCAGTCGCGCCACATTCTGCGGCGAGGCCGCTGAGTGTAATGACATATCAGCGATATTGTTGGATGTTTGCGCTTCGCTTGTTCCTATGCGATTGTCTTCGTAAAACATCTTTCTTGGAACATATGTCGAAACAGGACCGGTGGTTCAACCGGTGTAATCCCAGTCTCGTCACGAGAAGATCGGTGTTCTTGCTGCGTTCCTCTTTCTCCCTGAAGTCTCAGGTTGGCACCGACACCTGTCGTCGATTTTTTCCCCGTTCTTCTTCGTCACCGATCCTGTTCCACTGTCGTCTCCACCGCACGTCTCTACGCCCCACCCCTCGCTCTCATTCTCCAATCCCCTCCCAATCCCACACACCCACCTCAGTCTCGGTCTTCCTCTTCTCCTTCTACCCTCAACTCTAAGCGCATGCGTTCTCTTCGTCAGCCGTTCGCCTTCCATTCTGTCTACCTGTCCAGCCCACAAACATGCAGTTTCTCGTGTTGGCTTTCGCAGTCGAAATGGCCTCTAGGCCGTATAGGTAGGATGGCGTCACCTATATGAGGTAAGCAACTTTCCTTTCAGCTTCCAAATTATATATCTATCTCCCTTCACCCCTTCCTCTTTCCTCCGCAGTCGCAATCTATTCTGTTAGTCCATTCGTCTTCTTTCGTATGGACAAAGCAGAGTTTCATAGCTGCACCTTTAGGTTGTTGGTCCTCTTGGTAGCTTTGGGGGAAGCTGAGTTGATCTCGGAGATTCCTCCGATGAAGGCAACCATGCGGCAGGGTTTTACGATGTGGTCAAAGGTTTGCTTGTCGTCGCCACATTCGCATCATGCTGTGTTTTTGACGCGCCATTTGTGCACCAGATGTCATCCTCGTCCTCAGTGTGTGTAGAGTTCTGGTGCGGTTGATGGTGGTCTACTCGAGTCGAGGAAGGTCTGATGCGGTTGATGGTGGTCTACTCGAGTCGAGGAAGGTCTGATGCGGTTGATGGTGGTCTACTCGAGTCGAGGAAGGTCTGATGCGGTTGATGGTGGTCTACTCGAGTCGAGGAAGGTCTGATGCGGTTGATGGTGGTCTACTCGAGTCGAGGAAGGTCTGATGCGGTTGATGATGGTCTACTCGAGTCGAGGAAGGTCTGATGCGGTTGATGGTGGTCTACTCGAGTCGAGGAAGGTCTGATGCGGTTGATGGTGGTCTACTCGAGTCGAGGAAGGTCTGATGCGGTTGATGGTGGTCTACTCGAGTCGAGGAAGGTCTGATGCGGTTGATGATGGTCTACTCGAGTCGAGGAAGGTCTGATGCGGTTGATGGTGGTCTACTCGTGTCGAGGAAGTCTGATGCGGTTGATGGTGGTCTACTCGAGTCGAGGAAGGTCAGATTTAGGAGGTTCGATTAGGATTCGCGTCAAGGTTCTTGTTTCCCGAGTCTGTTGGTCCCAATTGTCGTCTCCATCCATCTCTCTTTCTCGATGATGTTGATTTCGAAGACGACGCAGGCTGGTTCGGTCCAGAAAGACCTCCGCATAGTGAGGCACTGCGTGGGCCTAACTGTCCTTGTATGACCAATGGTTTCTAAATACACCAATCCCTGGTGGGTAGGTCGGTGGATACACGGGACGTTATTTATATTTCAAATCACATATCCGAATCAACGTAGAACGACACCATAAAATAAACTACATCCATTGGCGATACATATATAGGAGCTGCAATCAACCATACAAATTGAAAGGTTGGCTAACAACAGACATTCGGTGCATTTGTCATTTGAGATATCCAAGCGAGCCAAATGTCCTCAACCGGATATTATATGTTATTCTTTTTACCTCGCGATGACTTCGTTCGTCTGGCGTCGGTGAAGTGGAACTCCCGGTCATTTACGGCCGCCTGCCTTAGCCTGTAACGAGGTCCAGTTCATATAGGATGCTGTAAATGTTTACCCACAAATGGGTAAATAAGCGTTTACCCACAAATGGGTAAATATGTAACCTGCCGCGCGCTCCCAGAGCTAAGAGTCGACAACCGTGAAACCCACAGATTCGCGTCATTAAGCAGTCAGGAATACGACATTGAGTACGACGCGGTTCAAAAAAGGCTCGTCTCACATTATGTGCGAGTTGTTGGAGATCAAAGCAGACAAGGGGGGGTGGAGCGGCACTTGGGTGAACGACCGTGGAATCAACGTGCTATAAAAAAACCTTATGCAATACGAGCGAGGTTTGATGTTCTTCTCCTCCCCCTCCGCCTCCCCCCTCCCCCTCCCCCTCGCCCAGACCCACGTATTCACAAATGAACATTCGAGATGTTTTCACTTGTGTCGTAGCGTAATGCTACTTGTAAACTCCCTGGTCTTTACTGTGACTTTACTGTCGATATCTATTCTTGTGTAAACCGCTATAGACAACAACTAGTCGAACTATACGGGTGCTTGTCATACATGACAAAACACACACGAAAGTGCGTATCGTCGCGGTTGTCACGTTCTGTTTCACGGATGAGTGAACGCGTACACAACATAACTATTAAGACACACAGACGAATTTATCGAGCGAGGAGATAGGACAGTTACCCATTGTGAAGTAACATCAACACGAACGTGTCATTATGAGTTTGCGTCATTATTGTTGAACTATTTAGCTAATGAAGGCGCCTGATTCCAGTGCTGGTTTAAAGAGTCGTTCGGTGTATGGGTTTAGCGATATCGTTAACCTGTTGTACTAAATCACGCGATAATGACATTCCAGCGTACATTGCAATCTCCCTACAACCGACGCATGCCACATGCAATCTTGCTCATTGAAATACGACCACTACTGGGTGCTCAAACAAATGATGAGTAGACCTTTTAAGATGAGTAAACTACTAAAAGCTTACTCATCATAACAGCTTGTAAGCGCAACCTAACAATATTGTTGCTGCATCAACCAGCCATATATTTTGAACGAAAACGCTGGGAACATCGTTGGACACAAACGTTGTATTTTTGCGGTTGCCTAACTTCGACAAGTAACACTCTGCGTGTCTTGCGATGTGGCCATTAATATTACTACAGGGGCGGCCATTTTCAGACACCTGGAAATGCAGCAAACGAGTACGGCTTCCGGTTACGACAAGGCACGACGTTAAAGACAGATGTATACTGTCTTGTGTAACACAGGATCGTAACGAATGCGACGAAAATCATCAAGATCGAATGTTCCAATGCAATAACTCGATATTACTTCACTGCTCTTGACAATACTACCCTTCAGTGCTTTGGAAACCGGTACTTCGTACGTTGCCTGGACGCGGACTTAATGACTACCTGCACTGTTCAGCACCTGTGCGACCCGTAGAGCCCGAGGCTGGAGTGACGATAAGTTCGCAGGAGCACCTTGTTCTGAACAGTGCAACTGTACAATCAACCCGCTTGAAGACAGAGGAATCGTTAATGAAAAGTTGGCGCAATTCTTCATTAGTGGCCGTGAAAGGAATCGCATCGTGCCTTCACTTTAACAAGTGCTTCTTGATTGGCAATTTTGCAAATGACATCGTATGGTGGTCCAATTGAATATGTGAATTGTATTGTAGCCTTGGATGCCGCCATGTATAATGATTAGAGCGTCTAATATTGGAGAACGTTCTCAAAACTTCGTTAGAACATTAGGCAGTTTCATTCGACCTTTACTATTAAACAATTCCGCCAAAGTGTGTTAGAAGTAGTTGTGACGTATTTCGTTTGCTTGCCTGTGTGTTTATCTGTGTGAGTGTTCGTAGATTTAATATAATATAGGGTGAAACCACAATTACCTTGGACAACTGGTTGCAACTTTACAATAGCTTTAGCTCCTTCTGAAAAGTTATACTAATTTTTTACTGCACAGCAAACGCCAACAGTACATTTACCTTTTGTGTACAATTCGTAAAATCGCCTACTCATTTTTATTTCATAATTTCCAAAATGACATCCCTCAATATCTACCCAGCCCTGTGATTTAAAATCAAGGAAAGCCGACAAATTGGCCTACTGGAATGTAAGCACATATAGCGACACGATTTGGTTGTCACGATCCACTATATGCACGGATGTAGTGTCATGTTGGATTGTCGGATGTTATCAACGTAGCTGTCGAACTGTCACAACCATCGCGTGGATGGATGTCGTCCAACGAGGCACCGATACCAACTGATCGACTGCGACTGTCCTGCTGTTGTCCCAGTTCTTGGACCGTTCCGCGTGGCCTGACACGGAAGTGGGTTATCGCCTGGCCACGCAAGTGAAAATTGACACGCAGACCGAGATTGTCTGGTAAATGTACACAGTTGTGGCTCGGCAACACGCGAAACACCGCTGACACCGGAGACAGGAAACAAACACTTGCAAGTTGTCCGCAATAGTCGAATTACATAGTGTCGAATTGCTCTGGAGTTGGGGTTAAGACTTGTAATGCATACCTATAGGGACATCACACAAGTTTGCAGTTTCGGTTTTCTACAACGCTCGCTCGTACGTCGTCCGCTTCGATGGATAATTATATATTGCTGTGGGGACACTTGTTGACGTTCATAGCAGTCACTGTCAAACGATGGCGACTCTGGTCGCGTGCAAACAATGATCTATCGGAGACAACATCTGCAGTTTGGCATGGGTCGGAGATCAAACGTGCGAGATAAAGCAAATCAGATTTGAGATTATTGGGGCGTACATGCGGAGGATGAGACGTGAAATTTGTGCGTTGGCGATGCACCGAGTAGATGTCAGGCGGGACTAGAACATAATAGATGTGTAGAGTTTGTCGTCATAGCAACGTTCCTCAAATGTAGGTCTCAGTCGTTTGCCATTTGTGTCCTCCGCTTGAAACTGCACCGTCACCCTGTGTCCGTGAATCCAGGACAAACCCTCTGGACATATCCCCTCCGGACAAAGCCCCTCCGGACAAAGCCCCTCCGGACAAAGCTCCTCCGGGCAAACCCCCTCCGGACAAACCCCCTCCGGACAAACCTCCTCCGGACAAAGCCCCTCGGACAAACCCCCCTCCGGACAAACCCCCTCCAGACAAACCCCCTCCGGACAAAGCCCCTCCAGACAAACCCCCCTCCGGACAAACCCCCTCCAGACAAACCCCCTCCGGACAAAGCCCCTCCAGACAAACCCCCCTCCGGACAAAGCCCCTCGGAACGCGACGCGACGTCGCGTCGCTTTCCAGTGACGCGTCTAAGGGTGGCTTTCTGGGTCTTCATGTGGTGACCCAATTAACCATTCTACCCTTTAAATCCACACACATACCGACTTTTAGTCGCCAACAGTTTGTCTTCCGACAAATAATTGACAACTACACATCGGCCGACCGTCGGCCGACCGATTTTCCATATGCCAGATGTCCACAACAAGTGTCGCCAATTGTTGGTGGAGAACATACACATAACGACTATACTTGATTTGTCAACTAAAAATGTAGTCGCTAACATGTTGGCAACTGGAGAATCGGGTTTATACACCCGTCGCTCAGTCGTTTCTGGATTCGATCAAATAACAAGTGACTTAACAATCGTAGCTCCAGTTTCACGTCCAGAGTCAGTACATCGCATGCACTGTACACTGTTGTACACGTGCACTGTACACTGTTGTACACGTGCACTGTACAATATTGTACACGTGCACTGTACACTGTTGTACACATGCACTGTACACTGTTGTACATATGCACTGTATACTGTTGTACACTTGCACTGTACACTGTTGTACACGTACACTGTACACTGTTGTACACATGCACTGTATACAGTTGTACACATGCACTGTACATTGTTGTACACGTGCACTGTACACTGTTGTACACGTGATATTCGGATGAAACATTAAAATTAAGCAGAACACGGCCGTGTTAGATGTTTTTAAACGTGTTCACTAAACCCCTTTTGAGGGGTCACGACGTTATAGCTGTAAAATTACATATAGTATGGCGATACTACATATAGTATGGCGATACTATAAATACAATCGGTTTGTGCACCTTTAAGAAAACAACGTCAGCAGCGGTTCACCACCGCAGCCGCTCGACCCGAGGGTTCCTTAAACGGTCGACTTCAACAAAAACAGTTTGATCGAGACGCTACGCTGCGCCAGTCTCTGGGAGCCTGCACGACCCATATATCCCTATCTTAATGGTTTTTCTCCAATTACATAACTCATCCGTATCCCAGGAATTGCATATGCAATATACGCGTCTTCCTTCTAGTGACGTTCCGTGAGTGAAGTGTCCGGGCGGGATTCGCCGCTGTAATCCGGTTGCATGTAATTCCTGTCTTTCCAGACCCGTTATCTTTCCCGAGACATGGCAGTTGATCCACTTTTCTCTCAGGTTTATCCCATCGTCACATCCCTTGGTGTTTCTTTTGGATTCGTCTGTGCTAGCTACGCCCCAGACAAGCTAGACGTCTGGTGTGTGCCGATGCATCTCGTCTGTCCGTCAAAATTAGACGATCAGCCCGTATAGCTAGCTCCTGGATGTCCAGGCGAAAATAGGTTGGGTGTACGTGACCATTAACAAACATGTCTGCCGACGGATGGATTAATAACGTCTGACTGGAGTTGGGTCATTGTTTAAGAGCAGACGTAAGCCCACTCCTTGTCGTCTTCAGTTGCTTCTCGTTCTGCGATGGTTGTGGTGTGAACCCCGCCGTCACATTCTGCTGATGTCATGTATGGTGGAATGCGAGAACCCCTACTTGGCTTCTCTCTCTAGCACCCTGGTGGCCCTGGCTCTTGCACTGACGCCGCGGTTCAGCGATATGTCAGTCAAACCAATAGTGACATCCGACAAACAAGGGGACATCAAGTACACGTGTTCTGGTGGCGACCTTGTTCGGTATCCGGTACTCACAATGTCCAGTGACGAGTACGGTACTCTTATTTAGTTGTCTTCCTTACAACCCAGTTGGTGCACCAATATAAACATGGATTCTATAATGATATATGATCATTTTGCTTTCTGTCTTGAAATAAAGTTAACACGGTTAACGGCTAACGACCACAAATGCCTTTTTTTAATGTTACGGGCGTTTAATGTTACGGGCGTTTCCTTCATGTCTGTGGACGTCTTTACGATAATACTTCCGTGTTATTACGGGTTACTGGTATATTAAGCGAGAAGATGTTTAGATGGTCATACGTGTTCTGGCTTAAAGTAATAGCGCAAATCGCGAAATTCTTCAGCCTGCATTGGCTGCCTTCCAGAAAACGTCTTACACTAAATAAATAGGGCTTGGCATTGTCAAGACGTATTTCACGGTCGAGATATTATATATGCTGGTGAGTAAAGCGGCTATTTCTGAGAGGAAGCGAACATTTATTCCGAGCCCAACTCATCGGTAGAATTAATGAATTAGTTGTCTCATAGTTCGCATTGCATAAGCTGCCTGGGATTGATGTGGGAGAATTCGGCCAGTCAGCGAGACGAATGGCGTCGTGCCACCCACCACGAGACAGCAGGAATTACATTAATCGGTTAACACATCCCTCTCTCCCACCGTATCTCTCCCTTTCCCAAGCTTCTCTTCCCTCCTTATTAATATTCTATACCCATCCAATTTCAGATCCTTTCCTTTGTTTCCTCTCTACACTCTCCTCCTAGGTATCACCCACCCTTTCCTACGCTTCCTTCGTCATTTACCATTCTCTCGCCCCTCCGTCCGTCTGTCCGTTCCCCTCCTCCAGATTCCTTTCATTTCTATGCTTCCCCGCTCTACGTTTCATATACCCCCACTCTTCCAACCTCCCCCCATTCTTCCCTATGTTCCTCTACATTTCCCTCTTTCTCCGTCCACCTTCTTCAATCACCTAAATCTCATATCGCCTTCGTTCGTTCGTTCGTTCGTTTCTTACTTCCTTCCCTAATTCTTCCTTCCTTACTTCTTTCCTTCCACCCTACCCACCCCACCTCTTCCCTCTTCATTCCGACCTCTCACCCATTACGCCTCCCGCCAGCCAGGCCCCGTCCTTCGACACCGCAGCTGATTCTTCCTGGTAAACAGCCCGAACCAGAAAGCCTAGCCACCGCTAATTCCCGTGACCCTGCGCCGCTGCCCGCCTGTCAACTCCCACACAAAGCCGCCGTCTATCCATCCACCCATCGACATCGTGCCTCTTTCTCTCCCTGTCCGCCCCGTCGTTATATTTTCGCTAGAATCCGACAGTCACCGGACACCGCCATTGATGCTTGTCACGCGAACTCCACGGACCGTTGTCACTTTATATATTGGTGCCATTAGTTCCCGTCTTGGCATCGACCATAGCTGAAACCTTACGCCCCTTAAGTGACGCGTTGGTTCACGTGTCCATCAATCAGGAAATCTTACACAGAACGCAATCTGACACGACGCACGCTGGCCCGAGTCGACCATAACTAACAGTTGTGCTTACGTAATTGTTCAGGCAATCAGGCAATACTGTCACGTGGGTTTGATTGTCTAATTGCGCGAGGATCTCGACGTGGTGGCGTAGCGTCACTTCGAGAAAACACGACTAACTATCAGTTATACCTGCGAGAATAATAATTAATAATAATAATAAATAATGATAATTATTATTATTCTGCTTCTCGAGACTAAATATTGAATCCAGAAGCATCGAATGTGAAATAGACATAATACGAATAGGAATGGCGAATCTGGAAGCGTCGAATGTGGCATAGCAACCTGGATAAAGATTAATTGAAGTGGCGAATGCAAAAAAGGATCCGGGGGGGGCAACTTTGTATGAGCGTACATTTATAATAAAATTGCTGCCGTCGCTCAATACAACAACGCGAATCTCCGGGGTAAGTCGTGGGCCCGCCCCCGACCAACTATTATAAAAAACGATTGCCAATTAATAAATCATAGCCGTGTGACAGCAATCGATACGACGGTAACGCGAGTGGGAGACGGCGTTGTAAATAAAACGTTAACCAACAGCACGGCAGCTGAAACAGTCTTCGATACAGAGCACGTGAGATCGACACGAACACCAGGCCTGGGTCGATGGTCGGGGCATGATCGCAGCCGATTTATTGGCCAATGTCGCAAAGAGACGATTTATTCAGGTCAGACTTTTTGCAATTAGGTGAGAATCGGCGAGACGTCGCAAGACTGAATACATTAGTCGTACATTGTTTACGATGTCGCCTAGTCGATTGTGTTATTCATGTCTCTGATAATTAGGCCCGACATATTTGTAACGATTCATTAATCAGATTGTCTCGGTAAAGTCAGATTGAAGCAAATGCGTCAGTAGGAGTTATTGCTAACGGAAGCATCGTGCATTTAATTTGTCACGGATAATGGTTGCGGTGTTACGACCCACAGAGGTCCCGCATATGTTCGAATATTTTATGTATAAAAATTGTACTGCATTGAAAAACAAGTTATTTTTGTACGAATCGTGACTAGATTTTCCATATGTAACAGCAGTTGAGAGGTGGTATTCAGATAATGATTTTCAGTTCGTCAATATATATTTGGACAAGGTGCTGCAGAAAGTCTGGTGGAATTTTCCGAACAGTTACCGTTATTCTGCGGACCGTCTTCTCCAGAATAAAATCGCCGGCTCCGGTAATGATGTTTGCATCTAGTTTCAAGACTCGTTGTATAACAATCCTAGATACATTCCGCCTCCCGCCTCCCAGTGGAATCCAGCAGTTTCTTCTACGTTATTTGTCCGTGCGTGCGTGCGTGCGTGCGTGCGTGCGTGCGTGCGTGCGTGCGTGCGTGCGTGCGTGCGTGCGTGCGTGCGTGCGTGCGTGCGTGCGTGCGTATGCTTTGATCAATACCGGGGCAATTTAACACATTCCAATTTCGGGGTAGGTATATTCATATTTATAATTTATGTGTTTTAACCTAGAGACTCACGGATGGAAAACTATTTCAAAACGATAATGCTCCGTAAAATGTATATATTATTTTATTAACACGGAAGTTATGTCAAATTGCATGTCTCGGTATGCAATATTTTACAGGAAATACCCGCTACCATGTTACAAAAATATTACTGAAAACGTATGAAAAACGTCCGCTTCTGTTTGCCGATGGCGACATATCTTGTTTGCTCTTGTTTCTTGTTTCTGTCGATTAGGTCGTCTTTCGCTTAATCGATCAACGTGTTCTACGTTCACCCTGGGTGGTCTTACGCATTGCTTATCGATACTCCGAACTTAATGCATTCAACGTTATGTTCGTCACCTTAGTAGCGCGCGGCTTAGGGCGGAATTGAAGCGTTTGTATTTCGCCGCTTCACCTTTGAATTTCCCTAATTAAGTCTCTCTCCACATTCCAGTGGTGACTATGCATATCGGTCCGTACATATTTATGAATTGTGGTTGGTTTTCGCATTCCTCAGAGGAAGATGCAGCATGTGTGCTGGAATCTCGTTAATGGTTACCGTTGTATGTTGGTGATGTTTATGCACGCAAAAACGCATGCATGTTCATATGCATGCACACGTACGCGCGTACGAATGTAAGCAAATCCCCATAGACGTGTGCCCATATATATATATATATATATATATATATATATATATATATATATATATATATATATATATATATATATATATATATATACCACACACATGACCACGCATAACCATACACACACGCGCGCGCACGCACGCACGCACGCACGCACGCACGCACGCACGCACGCACGCACGCACGCACGCACGCACGCACGCACGCACGCACGCACGCACGCACGCACGCACGCACGCACGCACACACACACACACACACACACACACACACACACACACACACACACAAGTTTCTGCCCTTATACCCTGGGGCGACCCTGGATGTTGAGTTGGTGTACATATACCTTGTTAAACTCATTGCTTCCATGTAATCGCGGTTCGGTCTACCGCAGCGTAAACACTACAGACGAAAAAAAAAAACGTTTCACGCGAAATTGTACCGTTTAATAGCTGCGCTAACAGCGTGTTGACGTTCGTCGAGGCAAACCACCACGTGCCAATGCACTGTCGACCGTCGGTTTCTGTCGGTCAATGCACTCTTTCAATCGAAGACCTAAATACTTCCCGTCTGGCCGTCGTCTCTAACCGATTGACCTTTACGTTCAAACAATACATGGATGTCGTACAGATGTCGCACAGATGTCGTACAGATGTCGTACATATGTCGAAACACGCGAGTTTAAACTAGCAGGTTTATAGCGAGCTGAATTTGCCGGTCACGTGTCCTCCATAACTTCCGCGCCGAGATACGCATATATAAATACAGACAGAATGGCCTCTGTTTGTGAATACGATACTTATACATTTTTAGAAGTTATTTCAATATGTAATCTAGCTATCTGAGAAAAGTTATAACTTAACAGGGCAAGGAACACACCAGCAATTGTGTCGGTGGAAAAGCACTCATGCGTAACATGGTTGAAGGCCAAGAAATGCACTAGAGGGGTGTGCGGTAGGGGTCTCAACCCCAGTCCCACCTGTTTATTGGGGGGAGGGCAACTTCTCACCTCCCACAAACTTTGAGAGTCCACCTCCCACCAATCCCACCTCCCACCTATTTGTGAGGCCAACCTCCCACCTCCCATCAATTTTTAGGACCAACCCCCACTTTCCACACCCCTCACACCTAGCGCTTAATGGGCAAGTTCACTGCGTCAAACGTAGCGAGAAACTCATTGCTGTCACATACAGTAGTATCGTGGGAACAGCCAATATTGCCATGCACCGTTTGTGATTGTTGAAGCTCTTCTTCACTCCGAGTGTTGTCCATGGGCAGTGGTGGTGCTGCACACCTTGATATCCACCATGCCGGTCGACAGCTCTAGCACCGTTAGATGTATGGGTGTTGTGTCGTTAGATGTGTGGGTGTTGTGTCGTTAGATGTGTGGGTGTTGTGTCTTTAGATGTGTGGGTGTTGTGTCGTTAGATGTGTGGGTGTTGTGTCGTTAGATGTGTGGGTGTTGTGTCGTTAGGTGTGTGGGTGTTGTGTCTTTAGATGTGTGGGTGTTGTGTCGTTAGATGTGTGGGTGTTGTGTCGTTAGATGTGTGGGTGTTGTGTCGTTAGATGTGTGGGTGTTGTGTCTTTAGATGTGTGGGTGTTGTGTCGTTAGATGTGTGGGTGTTGTGTCTTTAGATGTGTGGGTGTTGTGTCGTTAGATGTGTGGGTGTTGTGTCGTGTCTCGGCCTCCACTGTACCAAATTGGAGCAGACAAACACGTGGCATTGAGCAATAAATTAAATATTAATACGTCTACTAATATTTATAACAATTCATGAATAATATGTCATCCGTAAAGTATTGATAACTTGCCGCCGCAGTATTCATTGTCTCGACTTCATCTTCCCCGTGTGGCTTTTAGTTCTGACCAAAATCCTGTATCACTGTCTGCAAGCTACTAACTGTTCCCCGAGACAACCTTGAGCGGTACGGCCGCAGTTCTTTCCCGCCTGCTGGGCCGACCCTCTGGAACGCGCTACCCGAAGATCGAGGTCATGAACACTTTGAAAGCTCGTCTTAAAACACACGATTTTAAGCTCGCCTTTAATATGTAATCTGTATATGTCACATATTCTATCACCAAAATATATTTAATTATTTGTAATTAACAACTAATATTTTATTGTCTAGTTATTTATTAATTAATTAATTAATTTTATTAACTATTTATTTATTTAACTACCAATGGTACTTTATATTTTATACTTTTGTGTGTGGTTTAGTTTAGTTTAGTTAATTTTTGTTGAGCCGAATTTTTGAAATACTTAATGAATTATTATTTTTTATAGTTTAACATTTTAGTTTTGTAAACACTGCTGAACAGAGTTTTACTTCGGGTTTTAATGTATAAATAAAGCTATTATTATTATTACTGTTATGGCGTATTTTGCCACTTCTTCGAAGAACATACACAAAACATCGCTCGCAGATAACTCCGACGTGGCTATTTTTAAAGCGGCTCGCTCTTCCAGATAAGTGTGAAAGGACGGGCGAACACATCGGGTCTGTGAAACTCGTTCGACGTAGAGACAAAAACTCGGGCGACGTAGAGACAGATACAAATGAATGATTCTGAGTGTTCATTGTAGTCTAGACCTCGAACAAAACTGCATGTGACGGCCTTTGTGTTTGGAACACGACGCAGACAAAGGTCTCCTGGCTTTCTGGACACAATAAACAGTAGCATATGTATGGCTCATCGACCAGTTTATTTGATTAAAGAGTTGGTCAAATCACTAATCACGTGATGCGTCTATACTACAAAGTAGTTTTGTGACTGTTACTGTCTGCCTGCCTGCCTGCCTGCCTGCCTGCCTGCCTGCCTGCCTGCCTGCCTGCCTGCCTGCCTGCCTGCCTGCCTGCCTGCCTGCCTGCCTGCCTGCCTGCCTGCCTGCCTGCCTGCCTGCCTGCCTTGATAGTGCAAGGAGTCATAAGCTCTTGTAGTGGCTGTCATTTCCCGTTGAAAGCCGGGCAACTCGGCTAGTCGTATTAACAAGATTTAACAAGATTTGTCATCCAAGCCAAAGGCCCAGATGGCAAGTGGACAAGGAAGCCATTGGCTTATCGAGAGTCCAACAATGTACATCTACTTATAGCCCGCCCTCCTGAGATATGTGTCAACCTTGTTTTTAAACATATTCACGCTGCTAGCAGTTACACAATCTGTAGACAATTTGTTCCATTCATTTATTGTCCTCTGTGAGAACGAGTGCTTCCTGATGTCCAATCTACATTGATCCTTTACTAATTTTACCTCATGTCCTCTAGTTCTGCTATCCTTCTTGAGTGAAAAAAACATATTTCTATCAATATTTTCATACCCATTCAATATCTTAAAAACTTCAATCTGATCTCCTCTTAACCTCCTTGTCTCTAGAGTTGTTAAACCACATTCTTTCAGGCGTTCTTCATAACTAAGGTCTCTCAGTTCTGGAATCATTTTAGTTGCTCTCCTTTGTATGCGTTCAAGCGTATCTATATCCTTCTTACGATATGGTCTCCATGCTTGTATACAGTATTCTAAATGAGGTCTAACTATTGCTTTATAAAGAGGTATAATTAACTTTTTTCCCTTGTATGTTATGTTTCTTCTAATCAATCTAAGAATTTGATTACCCTTTGAAGCTGCAATACAACACTGCTCTGAAACTTTCATATCAGCGCTTATTGTAACTCCTAAGTCCTTTTCTTTTACAGTACTACCCAGAACAGTATCTCCCATTTTATAGTTTACATTCAAGTTCCCATGTCCTGTATGTAGGCAATTACATTTCCCAAAATTGAACAACATCTGCCATTTCTCAGACCATTTTGTAAATGTTGTTTATCACCATCAGTATTAACCTTTCTAAACAGTTTTGTGTCATCCGCAAATTTCAGTACGTTACTTGTTATACTGTCGTCCAAGTCATTGATATAAATTAAGAATAATATAGGTCCTAATACTGATCGTTGAGGTACCCCACTCAAAACCGATTTCCAATTTGAAACTTCTCCATCTACTACAACTCGTTGTCTTCTGTCAGTCAGCCATTGTTCTATCCAGTCAGTTATGCTATCCCCGATACCATGGGCTTTTAATTTAAGTAGTAATCTTTGATGTGGCACTTTGTCAAAAGCTTTCTGAAAATCTAAGTAGATAATATCTACTGGCGATCCCACGTCTATCCACTTAATGATTTCTTCCAAAAAACATAACATATTTGTTAAGCATGACCTCGCTTTAAGGAATCCATGTTGAGATGAATTTAATAATTTATGCTTAACGAGGAATTCCACCATATGGTCTTTAATTAACCTTTCTAATAATTTACAAATCACTGACGTTAAACTCACTGGTCTGTAATTCTCTGACTTATTTCTCGAACCCTTTTTAAATAATGGTATGATGTTTGCTTCTTTCCATTCAAACGGAACAACTCCCTCTTTTAATGACAAGTTGTATACACAGGTTTACCTGTAATTTCGTAATTTTCAGTGTCAGCACAAGCTACCATTAGTCCCCTGCCTTTCTTCTGGCGTTGTCACGTTACTCGAACGCTGGTACAACAAATGATCGTAAAACGAATGTCGAAAAGCCAAATATAGATACCGTGTTAAAGCGAATATAGATACCATGTTAAAGTGAATATAGATATCGTGTTAAAACGAATATAGATACCATGTTAAAGCGAATATAGATACCGTGTTAAAGCGAATATAGATACCGTGTTAAAGCAAATATAGATACCGTGTTAAAGCGAATATAGATACCATGTTAAAGTGAATATAGATACCGTGTTAAAACGAATATAGATACCGTGTTAAAACGAATATAGATACCGCGTTAAAGCGAATATAAATACCGTGTTAAAGCGAATATAGGTACCGTGTTAAAGCGAATATAGATACCGTGTTAAAGCGAATATAGATACCGTGTTAAAGCGAATATAGATACCGTGTTAAAGCGAAACAAAAGTCAATATTTTCGCGCTATGCACCTATAAGAGTTATTAAAACAGAACCATTAGTATTATAATTAAGAATATCACGCCAGTGATTGACTAGGAAAACCTTATTGAACACACAACATCTTTATTTCACGGGTCGCGCCATACTGTTATATAACCCTACGTCACGAGTGCGGTATTCCGGCAACATTCCAAGGGTGTAACGAACTAGCGATGCATCGCGATAGTCGATGTGCCGATAGTCATCGTCGATAGTACAATGAACTATCGATAGTAACTATAGTTGGCAGAACTGTGATACTGTTCGTAAACGTGCGTTCTAAATTTTATTGTGTAATTTTACTTATTTACCACAAAAACCGTCTGATCCTCGTCACTCGCGGATTCGCCGTATTGTGAGCCAACTGCCTCCGAGTCCAAGCGATGACGTCACCAGTAATTCTGGTTTTGGACTACGTTCTTGGCTGCTCGATAGGCGGAACCATGTTTAATATGTCGAACGCGGAGCGGAGGATTTCGAGATTGTTACGAATAAAGCTGCAAAGTCAGCTATGTAAAAGCAAATTATGGGGATACCGACAAGAAGTGAGTTGCATGCTGACATTGACGCTTTGTGCTGATATTCAGTGGAAACAGAACCACTTTGATATATTACATATATTAAGTGTCCCTGTCAGAATGTGCGCCCGAATTAGCACACGAGATGAAGCTAGCTCCATACACATCAAGTGAAATCACTACGTATGCCTATTAAATTAATCGTCTATGATGCTATCGCGGTACTATCGTGACAGTCGCGCTAGTCACGATACTATCGTGACAGTCGCGCTAGTCACGATACTATCGTGACAGTCGCGCTAGTCACGATACTAAAACTACCCCCGGTAGTCACCCCTACAATATTCGCTCGCCAAATGAAAATACATTTATATACACCTATTCCTATACTTGCCAATAGGATATGACTATGCTATTTGCGTCCAGACTCAACTTATGTAACCTACTTGGCCCTTTTTTATTAAACTAGTCTTCTTTCTGGTAAAATAACACTTTTGTTTGAGACTTTGCGTTGGTTCTGTGTATATCAGCCTCCCTTAATACGTCACTTGTAGTCGAGGTTACCCTGGTTTCATAGAACTGCGCATGCGCTTATCGGTCGCGCCGGTTAACAGGTCAGCCCTCGGTAATTCGGAGAAACGACCGGAATCTCCCACTTTTAGAACACATCATGAGTAAGCCACTGGCATGATATTCTTGATTTTTAGTTAGTGGTTAGTTTTTATTAACTCTTTTAGACCACGACTTTTGTTTTGTTTTAAACAGTACAGTCTGCGTTCGATCCAAGGGCTTACACGTTGACCAGAGTCTGCGGTTCGGCTGCGTGTTCGATCCAAGGGCTTACACGTTGACCAGAGTCTGCGGTTCGGCTGCGTGTTCGATCCAAGGGCTTACACGTTGACCAGAGTCTGCGGTTCGGCTGCGTGTTATGCCTTAAGCGCATTGCGATGTTATCGATAAGAAATAAGTTGTTGTCGATAAGGGCTCGGGCGTTCGACTAACAAGGTAGACCACACAGGAGCCGCAGTGCCTAACTGAACAACGTTCCCGATATGAACAAAGGTCATGTTAGTCAGTAATATTTCAGCGTGTTGATCACGTGTTGATCACGTGTTGATCACGGGCCATAACTTTTCAACTTTCGTATTCAGGTATTGTTCGGATCGAGATAACGGGCGGAGTTCCTTTGAAACACACACACACGCACGCACTCACGCACGCACGCACGCACGCACGCACGCACGCGCGCGCACGCACGCACGCACGCACGCACACACATACACACGCACACACACACACACACGCACGCACGCACGCACGCACGCACGCACGCACACACACACACACACACACACACACACACACGCACGCACGCACGCACGCACGCACGCACGCACACACACACGTATTCGACGGATGAGGAGTCTGGTACAGTAATCTTGGGTATGTTTACGTACATCTCCTTCGTGTATTATCGCCCATGTGCGGTTAGATCACCGTTTGATATATCGCCCAGTTTTCTAGTCAAATACTGCGCGTGAAAACAAAATACAATATATCCATGGTTAAGTCATTTTCTTTCTACACTATCAGATTTCTACAATTCCACATTTCGTGTCCTTCTCCCGGTTTACGTTACAGTGTCGCAAAAGTCATGTTGGGACTAGCTTGGTGTCTCGTTACAGTCTAAGTATTCTAGTACAATATACAGTGCAATAAGAAACGTGGCAGTTGGACTTTTTGCAATATACGACCATTGCCAGAAAACTGAT
Source organism: Lamellibrachia columna (assembly GCA_963662155.1). Classification (NCBI taxonomy): domain Eukaryota; kingdom Metazoa; phylum Annelida; class Polychaeta; order Sabellida; family Siboglinidae; genus Lamellibrachia; species Lamellibrachia columna. The sequence continues at coordinate 52,074,137 of OY759261.1, forward strand.
CCAAACTCGACAATATCCGAACTAATTAAGAACTACGCATCTTAAATACGAGATCGCTCAACCGATATGTTGCTACTGCGCTGCACGCAATAGTTGGTGTGCTATGTGTTGGACTTAAGTTTCCTCGATTTACGCGAGTGGGCCGTATAAGCGCGTGCGTCATGTTAATAAATACATCATTGACGTTGAAAAACACATTCGAAATAGCATTTCTAATATATGTGACGTCAAGCAGGAAAAAAGACCTTTAAACGCACGGTAAGGGACAAATTAAACATAAATAGATGATAAACAGACGGAGTGACAAAGAAGAAAGGTCAGAAAAATACGACAAGGCACGCGACAGTGATTCTGCTAAAAACGCAAATCAACGACAATCCTTTATCTCCAAGGAACTCACATTTTCCGATAACTTCTCGTCCCGTTGTGACGTCGCAGTTAAACGTTTCGCAAAGGACAGACAGTGAACTAATGAATATATCTTACGAGTCCGTATATTTTAGAATTCAGTCAGTAGGTCCTACGACATTGTGCGACATTGACACGTCAGTAAAGTTCGTAGGTGTTTGGATTTAACTGTCACCAATTTATTGAAGCAAGGAAACGTTGTGTTGAGGTCTGCGTTTGTTTTTGATTATGTATGTTCCCTGGACGTTTTTTTAGCTGCCAGTGGGTTATTACTACCATTGGACAAGCTAATACCAGCTGTCTTTGCAACGAAATCAAAACATGATGGCTGTTAATCACGTTGTTATTTTCAGTTATCCCAAAGGAATACCTTTCAGACGCATGTTCTATCATTCTTACACTGTGCCGGCTCGGTCGAACTGTGGCCCGCCAGACACGCGCGGTGCGCATTAATACACGCGCTATCTGTCGCACTGTGCAGCTCTGGAAGCGGAAGATGAATTGGCCGCCGAAATCGAAAGACTGCGCCAAATGTCGACCGGTCATTTGGTCGCGATTTATCCCCGCGAGGGTTCATGTCGTCCGGACAACACGAGGGCTTCGGGTTCACTAATCGTGTCATTGTTATCTTGTCAATAAGTGGCGTTATAAGATTGTCCAGTCACGTGATTCTGCATGGAACGACCGGCTGATCGCGGACTTCTTACATCAGAGAATGCAAACTGGCATCGCCGTTCCACAAATCACCCGATCACACAGGTGCCGACCCTGAACGGTGCACACCAGTGAGATTGATAACAGAAATCCATAAGACCCGCAAACGAACCCGTACAATTGTCTATGTCCGCTGGTTTGCCGCGTATGCTGAAAAGGTGGTCGCCGTGCAAACTGGGATATATTAATCGAACGTCGCGAGACTTTGGTGCCGCTGACAGTGCACAGCTAAAATATTTGCAAGAGTCGCCCTTTGCGGGAATTTTGAACCGATGACAGGTTATTCGTACGTCATTGACATGCGCGGGTCGTACCCCGTCATACAAAAAAAGTTTTCAAAATGCAGAAGACCGTAAGGATTGTCTCCTACGTCCGTAAGACAGTCAAATTAAGAAAATCTTTAAGATTTACGGGTACACCTTAAGACTTCACACGTATGCTTGCTCGTTACAGGTGTTTACGCTATCACCGTTAACGTTGATTGGTGCAGTTAGGGCATATCCAGGTACTGAACATTTTTCGCAAGCAGTTTGTCAACATCGCCAATTTCCATCCGATTACGCAGAGCGCTTGCACCAGTACGTCTGTGTGCTGCTTACACGATCGTGAATATGTGCACTCGACCGAGAAGACGCGATCCGCTTTTGAATACACCTAAACAGCGGAGAACAGTATCTTTCCAATGCGTCGAATTCAATGTGTCGTCGTATTAAACTATTAACTACTGTATGTGTGTAAAATGTGTTTTCGCCGCAATATCGGTGTGCACAACCCATTCGTACCCGAATCACTGTGTGCCTTATGTCCATCTGCATACGACCTGCTACCCCCCACCATTTATAAGGTTCTAGTGTAAACACCAGATGTCGGGGTTTGTTTTACGATCAAATCGATCGCAACCAGCAATATTGGTTTGGGGAAACATATCGTCCTGGAAATCAAAATGCATTATACGTGAAACAATTTTAACAATAGACAGTTTCAGTCTATATATATATATATGTATATGTATATGTATATGTATATGTATATTTATATGTATATGTATATGTATATATGTATGTATATATATATATATATATATATATATATGTATATGTATATGTATATGTATATGTATATGTATATGTATATGTATATGTATATGTATATGTATATGTATATATATATATATATATATGTATATATATATATATATATATATATATATATATATATATATATATATATATATATATATATATATATATATATATATATATATATATATATATATATATATATATATATATATATATATATATATATATATATATATATATATCTGTACCGGCCGAAAGCCAGACAACCGGGGTGCTTGCACTGGATATAGAACGTTGTCTATTTTTACTGAACAGCTGACTAATCAGAATTATAGGGCCAGTGACCGCTCCGTACTCATGATGTTACGTGGGGTGACGTAGTATAGGTGTAGCATACGTGGCACGTCAAAGCGTCGGATGCCGTTTTGGGTACGTCAAGTTGGACGCAGACATCAAATGCGATCCGCGCGTGGGTTCCTGTTGTTAACATGGTCAATTAGACGCCGATCAAAGCGAATTCTTGCATTTCAATAGAATACGTCCTATTTCCGTGAACTAATTGGACGCGACGTAGCGTCTTGACAATCATAAAGTAATGAGCGTCTCAGGCGCACTCTGAATCTATGGACTCTACTCCTGTTTCACAATGAAGTGCACCACTGCAATATTATAATAAGCTTCAGTTATACCGGGCGTGACACACGGCCACAGTCTTGTCGTTGGGTTGTCGTTTAATCTCGTGTCATGTCCGCTTTAAAGCTTTCACATTTTGTCTATAAAAAGTGGCCACACAATCCATAAAATGCCACACTAGAGACATAATTTGTTTTATTTCCAGAGTGCGTGTATTTCAATAATTCCTCCTTGATTTCATCTCCAGCTTGAGATTCTCTTTCCTCCCAATTCCTTACCTTGACACCTCTGCAAGCCATTTAATGACATTTGTGATTAATTTGGCATGCATGATTTCGGTAAGTCGCATCCAAAGCATCAGCTGTTGCATATTGCCTTGACTTATCAACTTCAGTTTATAGGCAGTCGGCGTTAAATTTGGTATATTTAACCAAATTTAACAAGATTGCCGCCCAAATCAATGCGCTCCATATGATGAGGAAGCCATTGGTTTATGAAGAGTGCAACACATTTTCATTTATGCCCGCCCGTTTCATATATATATATATATGTCAATTATAACTTTTAGACATATTCACACATCTAGCATTTACACAATCAATAGGTAATGTGTTTTATTCATTTATCGTCTGTGAGAATGAGTATGTTCTGATATCTAATCTACACTGTTCTGTTAGTAATACTACTTGGTGGCCTCTAGTTCCATTGCGGGATATTGCCAGCGACGTGCAATTATTGCCTTACGTGGCAACTGTTGTCTTACGTGGCAACTGTTGTCTTACGTGGCAATTATTGCCTTACGTGGCAACTGTTGTCTTACGCGATCCGCCAGATTAGCGCTCAACGAATTAGCGCAGTGGGGCGTGTAACGATGTGTTCGCCGCCGGCCAATAACGACGTCGCGCGCGTTAACAAGGCGTTGGTATGTAAACAACCGACCGCTCCACGTGCACTGCCGACACCCGCCAGATGTCAGCAGTTGTTAGCGTCGAGATCGTTGGCAAGCCGCGGGGAATCAGCTGGGTATGTTTCTGTACAGACCGACAACAGCGGAGAAGAACGTTGCGACCTCGGTTGGACGACAGTACGAGGCTGTCCGTGCGAGGCACGTTCCTGTCATTCCTGGTAGAGCTTCCCAGAAGTTCCCGGAATGTCCCATCAGCGTTGGCTCCCCTGCTGTGAAAGTTAAACGGGTGCGTGAATTCCTGCGAGTGGACATTGTGCTGTGAAAGTATGGTGGTTTTTAACGTATTATACCATCACAGTTATCTTGTCTTCGAAGGAGGGCACCATGATCGTGGTTCACCATATATCTCCATTGGTGTCGTATCCAAAACTTATTTTGGATACATTTGGCTTGGTCTCCCTGGTCTTCTATATCCACGCTTTGGTTGCCAAGTAACGAACTAACCGTGTTATTATGATACGCATTATATATACATATATATTTGGGCAATATGTTAGTATATATATATATATATATATATATATATATATATATATATATATATATATATATATATATATATATATATATATATATATATACATATATATACCACACACATGACCACGCATAACCATACACACACACGCGCGCGCGTATATATATATATATATATATATATATATATATATATATATATATATATATATATATATATATATATATATATATATATATATATATAGTTGGTTAGCTTAAATTAGTAGTTAGTAGTGCATATTTAATGTAGTTTTTATGTTTGGTATTCTGGATTAGTTTATTACTTATGCGTAAAGACGTTCAAGTATTGGTCGTTATAGAGAGGGCATCGTGTGAATTGCCGACATTTAACATTTAATTTGATACGTTCAACGACACAGACATGGTATTGTTGGCTGTGCCACTGACTTGTGCTAATACCCACGTATCGCAGTTCGCATGTTCATTACTCATCCCGTCGAAAGCAATAGCTGACAGGACTTTTTTAAGTTTATCTACCCGGGTCATGTTACGGTCAACCACCCGAGAGTCAGCCATAATATCGTGTCCATCCGCGCTTGTGAAAATAGCACCAAACAAATGTTTTACTAGAAAACTGACGCAGTTGTTACGTCTACGAGCACAGAAATAGATCATCGAAAAACGCCAGTTATTACTGTAACAGGGGCCTGTTTTGGTGGTTCGTCTACGTGGCGTAGCGCGCCTGGTAAAGTCATTGATGGAACAGCGCTCCTGGTGGTACAACGAGTGCTTGATCAGATTACTTCGACATAACGACAAACTAGGTATTAATAGCAGTTAGTTCACAGTTGACATGATAATGACCACAGCGTTGACGCAATTATGATAGTAACGAGGGTGACAACGAGGAATAATTAGTTCGAGCGTGAACTGCTATTCCCTTTAGTTCAGTAGCTGGCCGCCGGATATGCTTCGAAACAGACCGTTCTTCGCTTCCTCGAAAAACAACCATTTGAAAGTACTCGTCGCGGTAGTGTCCATGTTCGCGTGTCGTATACATGTTGACTAACAATTACGGCGATTCGTGCATAATCGCCGCTTCAGGTCAAGGCAATGTTTCAAGTATCGATCTTTGGAAGACTTCCTGTTTGCGTGGGCGGAGAGGACACCTAGAAATCATTAGTGCTGCCTGTGACTTTTTGGCGTATCTTTCGCGGCATGCGATTTTGCCCGGAAAACCTGTCTTTCATGTGGTTAGCGTAGAACCACAAGTAACACAACTGGTTCGGAATTCACGCCGCTTTCTGGAAGGCGGCAGCGACAGCGCAGCCAATGTGGTCGGAGGGGAAGTTGCATTTCTTCGATTGATCACAAACGACACGCACACGTGGCCTGCGTCACGCGGACAGCGTCCATACACATCGATGTGTTAATGACTGACATTGATGGTTATCTCCGACCATCGGACCGTGGACCTGGTCTTATGGTCCGTGGACCTGGTCTTATGGTCCGTGGACCTGGTCTTATGGTCCATTCCGACACCGACCATGACTAATGACTATTGGCCGAGTTTCAAGGACGCCGCAATACCGGATGCACATTAAAATTTAAAACCGCCAGACGCAGTACTATGAATTATGCGTGCTTTAATTTGTTCTAGGACATAGTACTTGTTTTTTATTTCAACACATCCTTCGCTGTTTGATCGTGTCAATTAAACTCTGGCCCAAGTTGTACTCTTATCCTTGAAGACACACCATTGACACACGCCTTACACACACACGACACACACCTGACACACGCCTGAAGCACACGCGCACACGCGCACTCGCACGCGCACGCGCACGCGCACGCACACGCACACGCACACGCACACGCACACGCACACGCGCACACGCACGCACGCACGCACGCACGCACGCACGCACGCACGCACACACACACACACACACACACACACACACACACACACACACACACACATGACACACACTCACACACACACACACACACACACACACACACACACACACACACACACACACACACACACACACACACACACACACACACACACACACAAACACACACACACACACACACACACACACACACACACACACACACACACACACACACGACACACCCTTGACACACGCCTTACACACACGAGACATACACTATCTTAGAATTGACCTTCCAAACTGTTAGGACTGCAGGGTACTTTTGAACAAATGAATTATGTTTTTGACTTCTGAACCCTTTCCCACACACACCTATTTAAACTGTTGCCGTGTGTTTACAACTACAACAGCCTGAATCGAAAGGTCACAACATGGTTAACGGCCTTCTACCTTTATTCTTAAAGGTGACCTTTCACCTGGTTATATTAACCTTTCCGTGTGGCCTGTCAACCTGGGTGTGCCGCTGTGTGACAGTGTTGTTCGGTGGGAGATATCAAGCCGTAGTGCTTTGGGGCAGCGATTCTGTCCTGAGACGCACAGTGTAGCTGAGGTGCTGACCTATCTGTGTCAGCGCACTGACCGTTGAAGTCGCGATAAAGGACTTATTGTTTATATCATAAAATGATATATAGTATAGTGTATGCTTTAACCATTCTAGCATCTTGACCTCCCCGTGTGCTTTAGCGAATCACAATTTTTTGTATAATGTTACTGGTGTTATCTGTTTAATTTGAATGTTTGGACTGGCTGGAATATCATGTTTACATTGCTGGCTGAACGACAAGTCAATATTAATAAACATATAATGGTCAGCGAATATATTAAAAACGGTGGTCCATTAAACCACATCTGGGCTACCGTGATGTTAGCATAGATAATTTTAGTTTATAGAATTATTTTTAGAATAAACGATCAGACTTGTACCTTCAACTACATTAAATTTAGCACATCTGTATGCACGTTACTTGAGTGGTACATCAAAAACACTACCTTTAAACAAGACGTACAAATAAATCCGTGAGGACCACACCCAACATGCCAGAGTTGGCAGATAGTGCGCGTATTGCAAGCCTTGTCGTGTCGCGTGCAATCTTCTCCGTTCTTACACGTGTTTGATCGTCGTGTTAGTCTCACTGTTATCTATACCAATGTCTTCATACCACTGCGTTATCACTACAAACGCGAAGACAGATACGACAGAACTGGGCGGTAATAATCCGACAACTGTCCAGGACGAAGCTACAAGAGTAAACTATCAGGAATACGCTATTTACACTAGATGCGATTTTCCGGTTTTGAATATCATAACAACTTATGAAATAACCGGATTTTAATTAATTCCTTTCTGCGGTTGTCGAAAGATATGCGGGAGAAAAGACGAAGCATACATTAGTCATCTTCCAGCGCAGGCGACCTCTCAAGGTCAAGGACGCGGCTAACATCTTGCATGATCGCGTCTCCCCGGAGATTTCTGGTGCATTGATTTCGTCAGGGGACAGATCACTAATTCACTTCCGGGTTCACATGGTACGAATGAAGTGCCCGTGATGTTGATACGGTACACCATTTTTGTGATTCCCCCCGCCCCAGAAAAAATAGCATTTGGGAAATAGGCATATGTGAGAACTACAACAGCTGAAATCACTTCCTTACGTTGAACTAATCTATGTTATCCCCGTAGACTAGCAGCCGAGCATACCACTTCGCCATGTCATCCTTTAGCCTGCGTGTACCCGAATGTATGTAGAAAGCCTTGGGCATAAATATCCAGTCTCCAGGTATATTATTAATAGCGGTGAGACGCCCAACATTCCTATAATTGCCAAGTTCGGACTCATCGGCAATAAAGAGCTCCTTGCGACGCAGAGGTCATCGCTTTACAAACAGCCCGTGCGTTTTTGGTTGACGCGTGTCAAGAAACCAGGTTTCATCTCGGAACGCGGATGTTTGTGTGGGTTTATATGTATTCAGCACAAGTGAATATCGTCGCACAAGTTAGTTTATGAGTCGACATGACGCAGAAGAATCTGCCGTTGTATTAGCTATCCAGAAGAATCTGACATCGTATTGTCTCTCCAGAAGAATCTGACGTTGTATTGTCTCTCCAGAAGAATCTGACGTCGTATTGTCTCTCCAGAAGAATCTGAAGTCGTATTGTCTCTCCAGAAGAATCTGACGTTGTATTGTCTCTCCAGAAGAAACTGACGTTGTATTGTCTCTCCAGAAGAATCTGACGTCGTATTGTCTCTCCAGAAGAATCTGACGTTGTATTGTCTCTCCAGAAGAATCTGACGTTGTATCGTCTCTCCAGAAGAATCTGACGTTGTATTGTCTCTCCAGAAGAATCTGACGTTGTATTGCCTCTCCAGAAGAATCTGACGTTGTATTGTCTCTCCAGAAGAATCTGACGTTGTATTGCCTCTCCAGAAGAATCTGACGTTATATTGTCTCTCCAGAAGAATCTGACGTCGTATTTGTCTGTCCATATAGACATTTGTTTCCTGCTTCTTGTCTTTGTCTTGTGCGTGATTACGATTGTGAAAGACGTAAGTTATGTCACGAAGACAAGTCACGGAATCGTCATCACTGATTATCATTGGCATGCATGTAGCTATGTCCTGTACTTTTTCCTTTATGTTTATTGCGGAATGTTATAAGTAATTCTTGATTGTTCGCCTTCTACACCATCGGTGGTTCAATAAATAAAGACGTTAAGCTTCATATCAACGCGCACGCAGACCTACTACTACACACATTCGCCCGACATTCTTGGCTTCTCGCGATATCCTAAATATCGACTTCCTAACTTCGGTAATCTTTTGAAGTTGACATAGTTCTGTTTTTTTGTAACGAGCATATGAGCATTCTCAGTGTTGTTCGCATTACTGCAATAGCCGCCTTGTCGGGGATAGCCTCTCCCGTTGACTCATTGCAGAGATAATGTTCGTTACAGATGTTCGTTACATTCCCCGGTCTCGTTCCCTCTTGGTCGTGCTCGGATTGCCGGCATTGGTTGTAGCGACGAACGTGTTTCTGTAAACGAGCTTAGCCGTAAGGTCTCGTAACTAGTGTATGTAACACAATTTCGCAATCTCACATGGGTTTTTGTACGGTTGACGGTCGGCTAAGTCATCACCGGTAGCCACGTTGACGTCTGTAACCTCTGTAACGCCTGTAACGTATGTGACATCCAAGTATTTTACGGTTGACGGTCGGCTAAGACATCACCGGTAGCCACGTTGACGTCTGTAACCTCTGTAACGCCTGTAACGTATGTGACATCCAAGTATTTTACGGTTGACGGTCGGCTAAGACATCACCGGTAGCCACGTTGACGTCTGTAACCTCTGTAACGCCTGTAACGTATGTGACATCCAAGTATTTTACGGTTGACGGTCGGCTAAGACATCACCGGTAGCCACGTTGACGTCTGTAACCTCTGTAACGCCTGTAACGTATGTGACATCCAAGTATTTTACGGTTGACGGTCGGCTAAGACATCACCGGTAGCCACGTTGACGTCTGTAACCTCTGTAACGCCTGTAACGTATGTGACATCCAAGTATTTACGTCGAATGCGTGTGCATTCTTTGCCGTTTTCTTTATTTTGGTGACTCTGCCGGACTGTCAATCGCGAGGCTGGGTTCGAGATCACCTGCTGCTGTTTCGATATGTGGACAATTTCGTCCACTATATAGCAGATCGCAGATCAAAGATTATTATGAAATAACGGATACATCATAAGGTTGTCGTAATCTAACACTTGTCCTATGGTAACATATCGTACTTAATACTAATAATTATCATAATCGGTTGAAAGTTGCTAACATGATAACTGATTTGAGGAAAATTAATCGAAACATGTCGCGTTCTTGTTGCGAAGAACGCTAACGTTGACTGCTTGAATGAAGTGATATTAACGAATACCACATGACTTGGTTACAGTGAAGACCGTACGTGGCAAGACTGACATCCTCGTGACGTTCCATCTGAACACGATGCCGCCGACCGGATATAGCATCATCTGCACCGATCTCATGGTTCTCGTTCGCTGTGGTAGGCGGCGCTGTCGTACTCGCAAGGCCCGCCGGGGTGGTCGGCGCGCGCCTCCGGCTAGCATCACGCTCAAGATCTACAACATGTTGAACAGCACCGGCGACAACGACGGTGGTCAGTTGATTGCTTTGCTCAAGGTCTTTGTCCGGCGCACGAAGTGGCAGAAGCTTATCATACCGACGAGCGTCATACAGGAAGTGGTCGATTCGACCTCGCGCGTGCTGCCCATGCGCATAGCGTGCGAGAACTGCTCGAAAAGCATACGTCCAGTCGCCGTACGCAAGGTCCGCCGGAAGAAGGCCCGGAAGTCGCGTCGTAACGTCGACGCCGTCCAAAAGTCGATGCGTCAGCGCCGGAAGTCGGCGGCGAGACGCGAGCGGCGCTTGCGCAAGCAGCGCGCGAAGGTCGGCGGGAAGGTGCGGAAGAAGAAGCAGCCATTCCTCATTATAACCACCCGTCGCGTCGAGCCGATGGCGGCCGCTGAGGGCGGGCCAGTGTACAGCAGGACAATGCCCATGGGCGAACTACGCATCCGACAACGGCGTCACTCGGGTAGTCGACGCGATGTTGTGACGTCATCGTCTGCTAGAACGTGTCGAAAAAAGGCGTTATACGTGAGCTTCCGGCAACTAGGATTAGATAATTTAATCGCATGGCCTCACGGGTATATTACGAGTTACTGCGAGAGCATTGTCGATTCTGCGGACCCGGAAGTTCCGGTCGAACGATTACTGCATCGTCGACATAGATCGAACTTGCTAACACACATTAAGAATGGACGATCTATTGGTGGTGCGTCGCCTGCGTCGTGTTGTCACCCAATCCAGACGGCGCCACTGTCGATAGTGTATTATAAAGACAAAAACAACATCGTTGAAGCATCCATTCCAGGACTGACGGTTACAGAATGTGGCTGCATCGTTTGATGATGACTTCATCGTAGTAAAAGTTAATTTATTAAAAAAGGGTCGACCGGTCGGTTGGACGGTCTATATTTTATTTTTAAGGGGCGGTACTCCCCTGTTCGTTGAGATCTCACTGGTTAATGTTAGTCATCTTTATAGCCAACAGTTGCGTGATGCTACATGGGTAAAGAAATACATGATCGTGTTGACGTGTGCAACTTATTCGATGGCTCGGCGGTCAGAGCACCGCACTGTCGATCATGAGGGCCGGGGTTCGGTCCACTTGCTACTGTTTCGAAATTTGGGCAATTTCGTTCACCCCACTTGAAGCCTTCGGGTGAGACCCCAAAAGCCGTTGGTCTCGTCTATCGGGTGGCTATATCGTAGTATCCGTCACTATCTAAAAAAGCACAAATGGTGCGAACGTACCCTAAATAAAATTCCTCAACATGCTGAAGTTAACGTAGTATATCGGAATAAGAAGAGAGTTCTCTTTAAGTTAGGCGCCCGTCTTTCTTGTTCACTATATTACCTCCAACACGTTGTTAATATATATTCACCAGTACCCAATTATATACCACGAATGGTGGAGTGTATTACACGTTGTCCGTCTAGGCCCTAACAACAGCCAAACACACGTGATAAAGGTTTATAATGATGTGATGTGATGTGATGTGATATCCCGTCAAATCGTCGACTTCTGGTGACGTCCATGATGAGCTGTCTCCAATCAATCGTATATTAAAAACAATATAATTATTTCTACGTAATCAATGTGACGTCATCATACCGTCTCGTCCTTCGAGGGTGTTTTAGAAAATGACAGACCTCGACCAGCAGGTTCTGTTATACAGATAATTGGGCAGCCAACCAGGCACGAGAACCCGACGTCACGTCGATGGTTATCACTGCGAAACAATCTGTAAATGAAACTATGTGTACGCCGCCTGTAACACTGAGCTACATTCCTGACAAAGCTGCAGATTCGGTGCACATAGAACGAAGCGTTCACAGGCGCCCTCATACGGTCCACGTTCGCTCGGTCGCTCCACACCGGTAGTGTGTCTGTGCCTCTGTTCTGGTCGCTCCAACGATCATCCAACTCATGTTAAATGTACATTGTCTGATCGTTTCTATTGTAGAGCCACGCTACGTTGTATAACTCTTATACATTCTAACGTCGTGACCGCCCATATGAGTTTTAATGAACCTTACATTTTGTAATTTTTAAACATTTCACGGGAGGTTTCGTTTCACGGAATAACCGCACCTAATACCAAACCCCGAACTCTCGCCTTCGAAACAAAAGTATTTCCTTGCAGCCGGACTAGCTAATATGATAGCTAATAGCTAATAGCTAATAGCTAATATGATGCGCCTCTTGGAAATCTAACAAAAACGATGCCTCGTTGCTCCCGAACCGTTATTGCGTCATCACGAGTAGAGATCACTCTTTTGTCTTGTTCCGGAGATAGTTTCCATGGCAACGGTGCCAACGCAAGAAATAGGGCGCCGCCTTAGGTAGTAATCGCGCAACCTTTGACAGCAACTGTCAAATTAGGGTCTTTCAGATCCGCAAATGCCACCGTCTCAAGAAAACGCAGTGAGGTAATGCGAAGGCTATGAATCCTGACGTAATGCATAACATGGGTGGATACGCGTTGTTTGGTACGCATGAAGTGATATATTACATGTATTATGTAATAAGCTGCATGTGCATATATATATATATATATATATATATATATATATATATATATATATATATATATATATATATATATATATATATATATATATATATATATATATATATATATATATATATATGTATATATATATATATATATATATATATATATATATGGCGCGCAAAATCTGTTCGACAAAAAATCAAACGCAGTGTATATTGTGTAATATCAACTGTTTCTGTTATATCAATTTTGTTCCTCAAATCTAGTCAGAAAACTCGTTTATTTTCCTATTGTTGTGAAGTGCCTATTACACTGTTCATGAAGGATATAAGAGTTATTGCAACAATGTTCGTTCTTAGCCAATATTCTTCCTGTGTCACATGTCGTCACTGTTTGGAACATGTCTGTCCGATTCCAGTTTTATATAACAACAATAAATGTCAATGCGACTTCCGTCTCTGTTTACGCAATTACACGCGCACGTGCACGCACACGCACACACGCGCGCACACACACACGCATGCACACACGCATAGAGACCGCCACTCTGTGAGTCCACGACATGCTACACATTACCCCCCGCGTGGCATATTTTAGACACCGCAGACACCACATATAAGGGATGCTCTCATAGGTTTTCAACATTCAAAAAAGTTTCTTGTTTAGCATTAGTTCAAGCCACCCCACCACCCCACCATCCCAACGCCCCAACACCCCAACACCCTATCACCCCACCACCACAACACACCAACACCGAACCACCCCACCACCCCAACGCCCCAACACCCCACCACCCCATCACCCCACCACCCGAACACCCCAACACCCAACCACCCCAACACCCAACCACCCCACCACCCCAACGCCCCAACACCCCACACTCCCTATCACCCCACCATCCCAACACCCCAACACCCAACCACCCAACACCGAACCACCCCATCACCCCAATGCCCCAACACCCCACCACCCTATCACCCCACCACCCCAACACCCCAACACCCAACCACCCCAACACCGAACCACCCCACCACCCCAACGCCCCAACACCCCACCATCTTACCACCCCACCACCCCAACGCACCAACACCCCACCACCCTATCACCCCACCACCCCAACACGTGGTGTGAAACTTCAAATAATGCGCATATTGCCTATCAAAAATAATTATCGATATTTTTAATACCGAAGCATAATCACGATACTCCATGTAGGCAACGATAATCCATGTAGGCAACGATACTCCATGTAGGCAACGATACTCCATGTAGGCAACGATACTCCATGTAGGCAACGATACTCCATGTAGGCAACACTGGACTGAATGCATGGCAAGGACGATTGGCCCTTGCTGCGATACATGATGTGTCGGATGTGCAACATGGCCATATTGGTTCGCCCTTGACAATTCGTGTATATATTACAATTATCATATGCTTTATGCAATCACTTATATGGACAATAAAATACGATTGAACTGATGTTCTGTTATCCACAATAGTTTCAATTAATGCCAGCATTAATTCCAGTTTCACTCGCTAGGCGGCACTATTTGAGCGATTGATTTTTTTGGCGAAACGTAGAGACGATAAACACACCATCCACCATTGCATATTGATATACGTTTGTGTGGACCTTATCGGACCACTCTTTGTAGTGCCTCATCCGAAAGACGTATATCAGTCCTTTGTCATCGCGGCTCCGATATCACAGGTTTAACATTATATGCATCCTTCCTTCTGAAACATGCCTTGCAAGCAAATCGTTCCCGATTACGGCACGTGTACCCAGAAGAACACATGATAGCAACAGGCAGATATTGGCATGCGGTGAAGCTATATCGCACATGTAGGCCGTGTTTTAACGAGTCGAGATGATTTAGTGTCTTCCTGTCAATGCGGGCAGATAAACGTCCTCTATACGACCGGCAGTGGGTGTATCGTCTTCACCGACCAAGCGCGTCTCATATCGAGTACTTCGTTCCGATCACAAATCTGCAGTAGGAACTTCCGTCGTAGGGACCGTGGGCGCACTACGTCTAACGGCGTCGTGTCGTCGCGGCTTTGGGACAGCCCACAGCTGATTTTCCCGTTGATAGCCGTAGTAACATTTCAGGAAACCCACCGGCACTTGTTGTCGATATGCTGAACAACGTTGGTCAAACACACATAAATCTAGCTCTTTCAAGCATGTCGCAAACACGCTTACCATCAAAACTGTCATTTTCGCAAAAACAGTTATACGCCTACGGACAGTTCGGGAACGTCACTACTAAAATCCATACGCGTCTTCAAATCCGCCTCATACTACAACATCTCACTGCCAAAGGTGCAACATTTCAAACGGCCCAAACTTGCTGGTTGAATACGGTTACTTTCTAGCAACACAAGCGGAAGTGACACTGTGGTTTAACCCCTTTACGAGAGGGTTCATCCTACTGTTACGTTTCCCATTGGTGACCATGTTAACGTTTTGCACGATTATAAGAAAACGGGACCATCAAAAATTATGAAACTTCTTTCCTGCCGTTATCATCATCTCATTGACATGCTGGTCGAGTTTTGTTGAAATCACGTATTTCTAACTCTTTTAAAACGGCTGAACGTGCCCCACCCGTCAATATTTACCAATTTCTGCATAAATTGCTACGCACACGTGCCTTGTGGCGAAAATATCGCCAAAAATCCTTCCGCCTATTTAAATCATCTAAACATCCACGGTTACCCTGCTAACATGTTCTACCAGCAAACTTGCCAATGTGTCTGCTCAAATGCAGTTATGTCAGATGATATGATTTTTTTTAAATTACACATATCTAAAATTACTGTGCCCTACATTCGTGGTCCCGTGAGCCGTTGTGATAGCAAGACATGTCCGTAGAACGGTCGGCCGACGCAACCGGCCGACGCAAGACAGACACGAGGAAGACGTATGACATCGGATATGACCTTCCCTACTATTGTACCCAATACATGAATGCCATGCTTCCCATGTACCATGCATATCAAAACCAACAACTGTGATATCAGAATGCCAAACAGCCAATGTATAATATAACTAACTAACCATAGCAACGTCATTTGCTTTATTAGCACATTTGGCACCTTATTTAATTATACAGCTAGACATGCAGCGTAACTACTATAAATAGCGCCGACATCGTTCAGTAATCTAATCGTCGCCCGGATAACAAACAAAGCATGTTGTTTCATTGCATGCTGAAGCTCATAGTAATTTACCACCAATTGATATGTCATTCTATCCGACCAAATACCAGGTGTTTTTCCCCTTAACCTCTGACGCCGCCCCCCCCCCCCCGCATAACCTGCGGCATTAGGTGTGCGTGGTCCAAAGGTTGCCGGGAATAACGTCGCATTCGATACGACATTTGACGTAATACATGCCTTAGCGTTCGTTGTTGTGTTGACTCGCATTCGTTTCGGGGGTAACCGCCTATCCAAGTGACATTGTTCGTGACGATAGTAACACCACACCCCGCCACGCCAAGAGGAATGTATTAAGTTTGCAGAAATAGTTTGGACTTTACTCGACAATGGACACCGCTGTGTTCGGTCCATACCCTCGTTATTGTTTCTATTTATGCGAGGTAGGAAGCTTCTAACGGTATACGAATGTGTTCGGCCCATACCCTCGTTATTGCTTCTATTTGTGCGAGGTAGGAAGCTTCTAACGGTATACGAATGTGTTCGGCCCATACCCTCGTTATTGCTTCTATTTGTGCGAGGTAGGAAGCTTCTAACGGTATACGAATCGTATATCACGTGGTTGTCGGTGCTTTCGAAAGGTAAATCGATACAGAATATGGCCGAGTGAATGTCGTAATTATATCCATCATATTAGCAAATCATTTGTTGTGGGGAATTAAGATGGTATACAAGGAAGGAGGTAAGTATCGTTCTAAACAGACAGACAGACAGACAGACATACAGACATACAGGCAGGCAGGCAGGCAGGCAGGCAGGCAGGCAGGCAGGCAGGCAGGCAGGCAGGCAGGCAGGCAGGCAGGAAACAGAGTGACAGAGAGATAGATACATGCACGCACGCACGCACGCACGCACGCACGCACGCACGCACGCACGCACGCACGCACGCACGCACGCACGCACGCACGCACGCAATCATGCACAGACGCACGCACGTATATGTATATAAAAACGTTTTAATTACGTGGAAGAACAACATTAAATCGAAGGACACGTAGGCCAACGTGACCAAATAGTGAAGATATGATTTTTGTAACGACCTTGAACATCATACTTGTGAAGGATTGACAGGATGTCTAGTAATTCAGGAAAAAGCCTGATCACAGGGTTCCGCGACCGCAGATAACGTGGTAATGGTCGCCAAAGTGGTATGGCCACTGATCGCTGATGACGGTATTGCGTGGGCCAGAGCGGAATCGATTAATGAAGCAATTATTATTCGAATGTTTCGGACGGTGGCCTCGTCTTTAATCTTGGCCGTCTGGTGACTCGTAGCAGGGGTCACGCATTAGTGTGTTCCGGGACACACGGCATGTGGTGCAGGAGGTTTAGATAACAGGCAGAGGTTCAATACAAAGAGATGATATTGCAGCAGAGATCCAACAATGGTTCTACAGAAACATATCAGCAATCCGCACAGATATCTGAGCTTACTGCAGAGTTCAATATGGCGTCCGAAACTGTGGTAATTGGTTGTTAGTTAACTGTAACTTCTGAACTACTTGGTGTAGAAGGCTAATACTGGGGTGTAAGGGGAGGTTTTCAACTAATCTCTATCCAATAACACCTCACCTCACATATCCTCTTCGGGCCCAGTGGTCCATAAGGCCGAAGTGCATCTTCTCCAGCTCGCTCTGTCAGCTGCTCCACGTCAGGCCTCGTTCCAGCTGTTCCACCCCAGCATGTGTCTTTCATTTCAACAGTTGATCGCCACGTTGTCATTGGTCGACCAACCTTTCTTCTACCTTCAGGCGTCCAGGTCAATGCCGTCTCACATTTGCTGTTCTTGTCCATTCGTAGGATATGTCCTTCCATATCCAATACGCATCATTAAAATACACTAGATACATCAGAATATGCATTTATTTAATTATTCAGTGCCATTGCATAACATCTTCGTATGGCCTCAGTCAACAATTCTTATTTTTCCAAAGTCTCCAGAAGATATCGTCATATATATATATATATATATATATATATTGCATTGCAGCGCTATTACTGACGTTGTAAAACAATAAGATACTATTATTCACATTGTAAAACAATAATATACTTTTATCAATCTTAATAGTACTTAGTGGGATACGGATATTTCTGAACGACCTAAAGGACTAAGGCAAACGAGCGTTGATGTGAGCAGTTGATCAAGTGGCCTTCATTCTATGTTTGCATTATTTATAACTAATTAGGCGAGCGTATGTCGCTGTCCAAAAACAATGGCTCAGATTCACTCCGAACGCGAGAACTAATTTGTCCTGCGGTTCAGCGGATTCGTACACGCAACTGTGAAAGTGGGCCACGCGCATTGATCGCCCACTTATACATATTAAGATCACCCGCGGAACGTGAGAACGTGATATGGGTTTACATTCAGTCAGTGAAGTAACGATTTCGAGCCGCTAGCGACAAGTCATACAGCAGAATCATCTTCGAATTCGGCTCTTTCGAAGCGATCACGTGGTTTTGTGACGTCACTGATGATATGGGTTTACATTCAGTCAGTGAAGTAACGAGTTCGAGCCGCTAGCGGCAAGTCACACAGCAGAGTCATCTTCGAATTCGGCTCTTTCGAAGCAGTTTAGCGACGCCTGTAGCCTTTGACTTCGAACTTATTTACTTTCTGACTGAACCACGAAAACGACCACATAGAGTTGCCAAACGTCTCGTATATCTGTCGTACACATACACGTGTGACGTGGCCAAACATTACTCTTACTTCCATATAAAGATTAAAATAAACAAAAACCTGTCATCTGCTATGCCTAGCTTCGCGGGGCTAGGCGTAGAAGATATAACTTTTTTATAATTTGTTATCGTTATACGGAAGTAAGAGTTATGTTTGACCACGTTACATGTGTATATGGCATAAAGAGAAGTTTGGCGGCTCTAGGTGGTCGTCTTCATGGTTTAGCCAAAAAGTACTAGTAGGAGTAGCGTTGACGGGTGGTGGTGATTTCGGCCCTCGGAGAATTCGGCCCAACTGCCATATTATTTCGGCCTGGTTATTTCGGTGACTGATGTGACACGCAGTATCTACTCAGTTCTACTAGTAATTGATTAGTCTTCACCTTAAGGGTTTGTTATTCCAGTACTTGTCATCAAAGGGGTGCTAAGTTTAACTAGATCTATATACTGTTGAAGTACAATGCTTTGTCTGTTTCGTGCAGTGAGCAGGTGTGAATAAAAGACCATGCTTCACATTCAAAATGATCTGATGAAAAGCTCTGTATAGATCAAAGACCATGCGCAGGTGGCTCCGTTTTATTCACGATACAATAATCGCTTATCACTGTCATTGCTCTGTATTTGACTTAATAAACAAATCTGGGAAAATTTCCCGTGATGAGAGGAAACTCTTGAGAATCTGAAATATGGAAACAAGATATTGTGATAATTGTAATTGAATATATTTAAGTTATTCAACTGTATATAATATTATACTTTTTGATGCAATATATTATATATTATATGATGTGAATTTTAAGAATACAACGAATTGTATAAGTTCTAATGATCGTCTCGTTGACTGCGTGTTCAAATGGAAAAAAACATATAGCGCCGTATTTTATGCGTAAGGAAGTATTCGAGTAAAAACCCTTTGTTTGTAAGTTTTTTTACGTATGGTGTTATGTTGAAGCAGTTCTGTTTTTTATTCCAGTTGCATTCCGCCGGACCACTGAAAGAAAGCGGTCAAAACATTTCGTCGGACCACTGAAGGAAAGCGGTCAAAAAACATTCCGTCGGACCACTGAAAGAAAGCGGTCAAAAAACATTCCGCCGGACCACTGAAGGAAAGCGGTAAAAAAACATTCCGCCGGACCACTGAAGGAAAGCGGTCAAAACATTCCGCCGGACCACTGAAGGAAAGCGGTCAAAACATTCCGTCGGACCACTGAAGAAAAGCGGTCAAAAAACATTCCGTCGGACCACTGAAGGAACGCGGTCAAAAATATTCCGTCGGGCCACTGAAGAAACGCGGTCAAAAACACGAGCGACGATGTCTGAAATGTAGGCATATTTGCCTTGCTTGCAAAATCTCCAAGGCAGCTGAATAGCATGACTCTGTTATACGTTTCTCTTCGATGATGTGATATGACTAAGCGTGTCGACAGTGCCAAACAATTACCTCGAGAGGATCATTGCTATGTTTTAGCTAAGGGGAATGAAATTTGTTAACCGAACGATTATTTTAGTGGACATGAAAATATTGCATTTATTAGCACGTATAACATACATTAGCACACATAACATTTACTAGCACGTATAACATACATTAGCACATATAACAGTTATCAGCGCATACAATATTTTGGTTGGTTAACAATTACATCCGTGCAGAATTTACACGTGCGATGAAATAAAATATGCTAGTTTTACGACATATATAAATGCAGTTTTACTATATATAAAAACATACCAATAACGCAATAATTCAAATGTTAAGGTGAAACGTAACTGAAGCGTTATTAGTCCGTCCAAATCAAGTTTTATACAATTTCTGACGGTACATATACTACATCAATAAATATTAAAACATGAAGGACGACATTGTTAATTAAGATGTACTTTGAGAACCACAAATTCAGATGATGTTGGTCTTTTCATGGACAAAACTTGCTGCGCATCAACTTACCAATGACAGTCACCGTACTTTTCGGTTATAATGCCGCCAGCGTCCCCCGTGCAACTGCCGCATTCTGCTTTCGGGCTCACATTCTGACACATTAATAAGGTACGCTGTTTTTGTCAGCTTCAGACTGTTGTCATACCAGGCAGTTGTCAGTGCTTCTCATATTACCCTGTCATCTCTGATCATACATTCCTTGATGTTTCTGCAGTCTCTACCAGACACATGGGAATTCCATCGATCAAGAACATTCACTGTTTACATAAGCATCGTTTACAGTAGCGATTTCGTTAGGATGAGCTACATTTACAGCGAGACTACATTGCCGAAAATAGCAAAAATGCCCATCCTTCGGACGGGATAACTAGGTAGCTCAACATTTTTATGCACACATATAAAGCCCTACGTGGACATGCTCCACGATATATATATATCGGACATGCTGGGTGTGTACCAACCAAGAAGAACGCTACTATCCATGGATTCAGTGACACTAGAAGTTCCAAGGGCTAGAACAGTTACTTACGGCGACAGAAAATTCCAGTGTACAGCAGCTAAGTTGTGGAATGCGCTACCGGCTCACATTCGTGAAGCAAAAACACTGAACACTTTCAAGATGCTGCTAAAAACACATTTGTTCCTGGCTCATTTTGGTGCTTAACTCTTTCTGTCAGTTTTTTTATTACATTTTTAAAACAGTATATACATATTCATCTTATTATATCCAGCCTTCTATAATATTTAATTTTTCTATCATGTTATCGTTTTTGTGCTTTGTTTTTACTGTCTATGATTATTCTATTCATTGTATACAGCGCTTTTCAGCAGGCTTTTATGCATGAAAAGAGCGCTTTATAAGTTCGGTATAATAAATAAATAAATAAGTGTTTACCAAATTTCAGGATACATTATCACATAAGTGTTCATCTATGCCTAGGTACTTGGTGCTGCCAGTCAATATCTTGATGGCTTCATTGAATGTAACTCGAAACTGCGACGTATTGTTGGCAGTTATAGTAATGTCTAGCGACGCATTACCTTTGTATGACATCAGTTTGGACGCACACGCACACGCACACGCACACGCACACGCACACGCACACGCACACGCACACGCACACGCACACGCACACGCACACGCACACGCACACGCACACGCACACGCACACGCACACGCACACGCACACGCACACGCACACGCACACGCACACGCACACGCACACACACGCACACGCGCACAAACGCACACACGCACACACGCACGCACGCACGCACGCACACACACACGCACGCACGCACGCACGCACACACACACACACACACACACACACCTCCAGTGTCAAAACAAGAGCACAACGCCAGAGAGCAGCTGCCTCCAGTGTCCAAACAAGAGCACAACGCCAGAGAGCAGCTGCCTTCAGTGCCAGCGTTCTGGTTGTCGGTTCAGTACATCACGTATAGAGGTCAATAATGTTGGCGGTGTTACCTGCTGCCGCAGCTACGTTGTTATCGTCATCATCATTATTTCAATCAGTATAATCATGTTCATCGTTAACGTTACCACTGTTATGCTAACACGTGTTGCCGCAGTGTCCCTGGAGGTGACGTGTGTTCTGGGTAATTTCTCTCACTGTCAACGAACCATGGGGCAAGATAAGATAACATGTGTGAAGTATGAGGAAATGAAACAGGCACCCCCGCCCCCCCCCCTCCCCCTTCCCCTCCCCCTCCCCCTCCCCCGTCATTAACCGCACCCATTCACCTCTGAGCAGATAGCAAGCAATCATGTTGTAGTTTGAGCATGCCATTCTTGGGCCGACACGTCAAACGCGATTGCCTCACTTCGTACAAGTTTATCGAGAACTCTGCCGACATATCCCATCTGACTGTTGCACGCAGTAGTCCCCGTTGTGCATTCAAGTGTCGGCGCCGACATTTGTGCAAATACCAGAGCCGGGGGACACGGGTCCTCAAGTACGGGGGCTCGGGTCCTCAAGTACGGGGGACACGGGTCCTCAAGTACGGGGGGCTCGGGTCCTCAAGTACGGGGGACTCGGGTCCTCAAGTACGGGGGACTCGAGTCCTCAAGTACGGCGGACTCGGGTCCTCAAATACGGGGGACTCGGGTCCTCAAGTACGGGGGACTCGGGTCCTCAAGTACGGGGGACTCGGGTTCTCAAGTACGGGGGACTCGGGTCCTCAAGTACGGGGGACACGGGTCCTCAAGTACAGGGGACTCGGGTCCTCGAGTACGGGGGACTCGGTTCCTCAAGTACTCGGGTCTTCAAGTACGGGGGACTCGGGTCCTCAAGTACGGGGGACCCGGGTCCTCAAGTACGGGGGACTCGGGTCCTCAAATACGGGGGACTCGGGTCCTCAAGTGCGGGGGACTCGGGTCTTCAAGTACGGGGGACTCGGGTTCTCACGTACGGGGGACTCGGTCCTCAAGTACGAGGGACACGGGTCCTCAAGTTCAGGGGACTCGGGTCCTCAAGTACGGGGGACTCGGTTCCTCAAGTACTCGGGTCCTCAAGTACGGGGGACTCGGGTCCTCAAGTATGACTCGTGTCGCACTTTTACAAGACTTGACTTGAAAATCGAGCATTTGAGACTTGGAGCTCTGACAAAAACACTGTTCTTTATACTTACCCAACATTTCGAACGATGCCGGTTTACCGACAGCAGGACGGTAGTATGAGTCTGGCTAATACTTAGCCTCGTGGTTAAAGCCCACCTGTATAAAAAACGCATGCACGATTGTAGCAGTTTTGTTTTGCTACGGACACAGACTTAAAAACTTGACTTGGACTTGAGTCCTGGAGACTTGGGACTTGTCTCCTTGGCGTGAAAAAATACTTGAGTCTTGAATTGCGTTTGGACTCGAAATAAACCATTGGCAAATACCCCCGGTAGCAAATACCCCCGGTAGCAAGTCTAGGCCGTCGGACGATCGGGTGTCGATTACCGTAAACAGATGAGGCGAGAACCAGGCGGAGTCATTACGCCGCTACCCCCGGCGATACCTTCAGTATCGGCCTGGTGCAGATGCCAAGGTAGCGTTAGACGGATGCCAAGGTAGCGTTAGACAGATGCCAAGGTAGCGTTAGACGGATGCCAAGGCAGCGTTAGACAGATGCCAAGGTAGCGTTAGACATATGCCAAGGTAGCGTTAGACAGATGCCAAGGTAGCGTTAGACATATGCCAAGGTAGCGTTAGACAGATGCCAAGGTAGCGTTAGACAGATGCCAAGGTAGCGTTAGACATATGCCAAGGTAGCGTTAGACAGATGCCAAGGTAGCGTTAGACAGATGCCAAGGTAGCGTTAGACGGATGCCAAGGCAGCGTTAGACAGATGCCAAGGTAGCGTTAGACATATGCCAAGGTAGCGTTAGACAGATGCCAAGGTAGCGTTAGACATATGCCAAGGTAGCGTTAGACAGATGCCAAGGTAGCGTTAGACAGATGCCAAGGTAGCGTTAGACATATGCCAAGGTAGCGTTAGACATATGCCAAGGTAGCGTTAGACAGATGCCAAGGTAGCGTTAGACATATGCCAAGGTAGCGTTAGACAGATGCCAAGGTAGCGTTAGACAGATGCCAAGGTAGCGTTAGACGGATGCCAAGGCAGCGTTAGACGGATGCCAAGGTAGCGTTAGACATATGCCAAGGTAGCGTTAGACAGATGCCAAGGTAGCGTTAGACATATGCCAAGGTAGCGTTAGACAGATGCCAAGGTAGCGTTAGACAGATGCCAAGGTAGCGTTAGACGGATGCCAAGGCAGCGTTAGACGGATGCCAAGGTAGCGTTAGACATATGCCAAGGTAGCGTTAGACAGATGCCAAGGTAGCGTTAGACATATGCCAAGGTAGCGTTAGACAGATGCCAAGGTAGCGTTAGACAGATGCCAAGGTAGCGTTAGACAGAAAGACCTTAGCAATGTTAACGATGTGCCACTGTTGCAGTCGCCGACTAAAACATGCGTGCGTGTGTGCGTGCGTGCGTGCGTGCGTGAGTATGTGCGAGCGAACGAGCGTGCGTGCATGCGTGCGTGAGTGCGTGCGTGCGTGCATGCGTGTTTGTGTGCGTGCGTGCGTGCGTGCGTGCGTGCGTGCGTGCGTGCGTGCGTGCGTGCGTGCGTGCGTGAGTAAGTGCGACCGACCGAGCGAGCGTGCGTGCGTGCGTGCGTGCGTGCGTGTGTGCGTGCGTGCGTGCGTGCTCGTCTGATTAGTTGCACACAGTGTCAGCACAACGTCAAAGCGATATAAATCTTGTAGTCGGCTTCATCAAATGTAGCCTTGTTTTGACACGCAATTTAACAAATCGTTGTCGACGATAAGTTTGGAAGCCAACATGTATTCTGCATCCATTTTTTATCTATTGATCGGTTGATTAGATAGTTGTGAAACAGACGTGTGCAGCTAAACAGAACACAACAAACAAACATAGTATTATTGTTGAAGAATACCAACTACGCTGTACGAGATATAACCGAAGATCAATCCAGACATTTTCTCACTGGTGTTTGAACAGCACAGACTGCGTTCCTGTGATGATTGTGACTGAATGACTACACGACTGTAACTGATTGTTCGATTGCACGTAACAGTACGACTGTAAGTTACTATACGACTGTAAGTTACTATACGACTGTATGATTGCATGACGCTAAGAAGCTTTATGACTCATTGAATCTCGAGTGTAAGAGAATGTATGCCTGCCTGGTTGTATGATTGTATGAATGCATGGCTCTATGACTGTGCATTGACGTACGAAATGTACGAATTGTACGACTGTTTAGTTGGGCGTCGTGGTACTCGTCAGCCGTCAAACTCTTATCTGAGCGTTCTGCGGTCGGAATTATCTCGCTGCTACATTCAAACCATGAAAGGCGTCGTTCCGCTTCAATGACTTCGATTCACTGAAATGTGTTTGTGAAACACATAAGAGCGATGGTACGAATACTTTAGCTGACATCGTACTACAGCGGGACTGGGCACAGTCCCACATATAAGTACTGAGTATGGGTGTCGTGGACCAGTGTAGCGGTCATCGTCCCACATATAAGTACTGAGTATGGGTGTCGTGGACCAGTGTAGCGGTCATCGTCCCACATATAAGTACTGAGTATGGGTGTCGTGGACCAGTGTAGCGGTCATCGTCCCACATATAAGTACTGAGTATGGGTGTCGTGGACCAGTGTAGCGGTCATCGTCCCACATATAAGTACTGAGTATGGGTGTCGTGGACCAGTGTAGCGGTCATCGTCCCACATATAAGTACTGAGTATGGGTGTCGTGGACCAGTGTAGTGGTCATCGTCCACAAAACACTTTAGAAAACCGACATGGTTCTCATGTTACGATAATTTGTACGGGTCGCTAAGCAGCAAGAGGACATCTCTGTGCGCTGTGCTGTCTCATTAAAGGACAATATGTCGTGTCTGACAACTCACGAGGTGCCGTTGACCTAACTGTCATTAAGTGTGAAACATTCGGGTCTTCAGACCCAATTACAACTTTGGCATTATCGATCGAGACTCTCTGCAATGATGACACTATTGAACACTGATACTCATATATTGAACACTGATACTCATATATGTTAATAATACAATTTTCCATTCACTGGTAAACTGTGTTGGCAATGGCGAGAAAGTTATAGGGAATTTGCGAAGAGATGAACATTGAAGCGCACTTTAACCAAATTTAACAAAGGAAAGCACCATGTGTTAACTAGACAAAGCCCCGTAAGTTGACAAAGCCCCGTGTGGTAAGTTGACAAAGCCCCGTGTGGTAAATTGACAAAGCCCCGTGTGGTAAGTTGACAAAGCCCCGTGTGGTAAGTTGACAAAGCCCAGTGTGGTAAGTTGACAAAGCCCCGTGTGGTAAGTTGACAAAGCCCCGTGTGGTAAGTTGACAAAGCCCCGTGTGGTAAGTTGACAAAGCCCCGTGTGGTAAGTTGACAAAGCCCCGTGTGGCAAGTAGACAAAGCCCAGTGTGGTAAGTAGACAAAGCCCCTTGTGGCAAGTAGACAAAGCCCAGTGTGGCAAGTAGACAAAGCCCCTTGTGGCAAGTAGACAAAGCCCAGTGTGGCAAGTAGACAGAGCCCCGTGTGGTAAGGATACAAAGAAGCCGTTGGTTTATTGAGGGTACAACAGTTTTTGTTTATGTATAACCTACCCTTATCTAACAACATATGCACAATGACATAATTACCACAATCAGTAGATCCTTTGTTCCATTCATTTAAACACGACTATTTCTATTTTTCGTTCTGCATTGTTCTTTTACTAAGTCTACTTCGTGTCTTCCAGTTTCTCTACCTTCCTCGCGTTCACATTTGTCACGAGTAGTGTTTATATAACGGCTTTCGTTGTGTATGGTAACACGAGTGTCTATGCAAGTGATTGCAGGAGTAGTGTTGTTAAAAGGGATTGAATTTGTGTACGGTGATACGCCAAGCGGAAACATCAAGTGAAAACGACTGCGACACGATACAATCGCTAGGGGGCCTCCGTAACGATCGCTAGGGGGCCTCCGTAACAATCGCTAGGGGGAAGTGTTTGTGAGAAAGCCCGTACGGGATTGAAATGCTGTTCTAGCCGTCTATGTACGAGTTCAGTTACGGATGCATTTACGGCATCGATTGGTCACAAATAAAACACACCACCTTGCAACATCGCATGTATGACTATAGAACCTGTCCTTGAAGCGGATGCAACATTATAATTATGTGTTCTTGTCATAGCTTATAACATTATTGTTGTGCGCGGTACGTAAGGGACAGAACATCTGCCTGTCCATCGAAAGAACCGGCTTCGACTCCTATTGCTGCCACTCCGCTTTAGGTGGCTTAGTCTTAGGTGGCTTAGTCATAGGTGGCTTAATCTTAGATGGCTAAGTCTTAGGTGGCTTAGTCATAGGTGGCTTTGTCTTAGGTGTCTAAGTCTTAGGTGGCTTAGTCTTAGGTGGCTTAGTCTTAGGTGGCTTAGTCATAGGTGGCTTTGTCTTAGGTGTCTAAGTCTTAGGTGGCTTAGTCATAGGTGGCTTAGTCTTAGGTGGCTAAGTCTTAGGTGGCTTAGTCTTAGGTGGCTTAGTCTTAGGTGACTTAGTCTTAGGTGGCTTAGTCATAGTTGGCTTAGTCTTAGGTGACTTAGTCATGGATGGCTTAGTCTTAGGTGGGTAAGTCTTAGGTGGGTAAGTCTTAGGTGGCTTAGTCATAGGTGGCTTAGTCTTAGGTGGCTTAGTCATAGGTGGCTTAGTCTTAGGTGACTTAGTCACAGATGGCTTAGTCTTAGGTGGCTTAGTCATAGGTGGCTTAGTCTTAGGTGGCTTAGTCATAGGTGGCTTAGTCTTAGGTGGCTTAGTCATAGGTGGCTTAGTCTTATGTGGCTAAGTCGTAGGTGGCTTAGTCTTAGGTGGCTTAGTCATAGGTGGATTAATCTTAGATGGTTAAGTCTTAGGTGGCTTAGCCATAGGTGGTTTTGTCTTAGGTGTCTAAGTCTTAGGGGGCTTAGTCTTAGGTGGCTTAGTCATAGGTGGCTTTGTCTTAGGTGTCTAAGTCTTAGGTGGCTTAGTCATAGGTGGCTTAGTCTTAGGTGGCTTAGTCTTAGGTGGCTTAGTCATGGATGGCTTAGTCTTATGTGGGTAAGTCTTAGGTAGCTAAGTCTTAGGTGGCTTAGTCTTAGGTGACTTAGTCACAGATGGCTTAGTCTTAGGTGGCTTAGTCATAGGTGGCTTAGTCTTAGGTGGCTTAGTCATAGGTGGTTTAGTCTTAGGTGGCTTTGTCTTAGGCGACTTAGTCATAGGTGGCTTAGTCTTAGGTGGCTTAGTCTTATGTGGGTAAGTCTTAGGTGGCTTAGTCTTAGGTGACTTAGTCATGGATGGCTTAGTCTTATGTGGGTAAGTCTTAGGTAGCTAAGTCTTAGGTGGCTTAGTCTTAGGTGGCCTAGTCTTAGGTGGCTTAGTCTTAGGTGGTTTAATCTTAGATGGCTTAGTCATAGTTATCTTAGTCTTAGGTGACTTAGTCATGGATGGCTTAGTCTTAGGTGGGTAAGTCTTAGGTGGCTAAGTCTTAGGTGGCTTAGTCTTAGGTGGCTTAGTCTTAGGTGGCTTAGTCATAGGTAGCTTAGTCTTAGGTGGTTTAGTCTTAGATGGCTAAGTCTTAGGTGGCTTAGTCTTAGGTGGCTTAGTCTTAGGTGGCTTAGTCATAGGTGGCTTAATCTTAGGTGGCTAAGTCTTAGGTGGCTTAGTCTTAGGTGGCTTAGTCATAGGTGGCTTAGTCATAGGTGGCTTCATCTTAGATGGATAAGTCATAGGTGGCTTAGTCATAGGTGGCTTAGTCTTAGGTGGCTTAGTCATAGGTGGCTTAGTCTTGGGTGGCTTACTCATATGTGGCTTAGTCTTAGGTGGCTAAGTCTTAGGTAGCTTAGTCTTAGGTGGCTTAGTCTTAGGTGGGTAATTCTTAGGTAGCTAAGTTTTAGGTGGCTTAGTCTTAGGTGGCTTAGTCATGGATGGCTTAGTCTTAGGTGGGTAAGTCTTAGGTGGCTTAGTCTAAGGTGGCTTAGTCTTAGTTGGCTTAATCTTAGGTAGCTTAATCTTAGCTGGCTTAATCATGGGTGGCTTAGTCTTAGGTGGCTTAGTCATAGGTGGATTAATCTTAGATGGTTAAGTCTTAGGTGGCTTAGTCATAGGTGGTTTTGTCTTAGGTGTCTAAGTCTTAGGGGGCTTAGTCTTAGGTGGCTTAGTCATAGGTGGCTTTGTCTTAGGTGTCTAAGTCTTAGGTGGCTTAGTCATAGGTGGCTTAGTCTTAGGTGGCTTAGTCTTAGGCGACTTAGTCATAGGTGGCTTAGTCTTAGGTGGCTAAGTCTTAGGTGGCTTAGTCTTAGGTGGCTTAGTCATGGATGGCTTAGTCTTATGTGGGTAAGTCTTAGGTAGCTAAGTCTTAGGTGGCTTAGTCTTAGGTAACTTAGTCATGGATGGCTTAGTCTTATGTGGGTAAGTCTTAGGTAGCTAAGTCTTAGGTGGCTTAGTCTTAGGTGGCTTAGTCTTAGGTGGCTTAGTCTTAGGTGGTTTAATCTTAGATGGCTTAGTCATAGTTATCTTAGTCTTAGGTGACTTAGTCATGGATGGCTTAGTCTTAGGTGGGTAAGTCTTAGGTGGCTAAGTCTTAGGTGGCTTAGTCTTAGGTGGCTTAGTCTTAGGTGGCTTAGTCATAGGTGGCTTAGTCTTAGGTGGTTTAGTCTTAGGTGGCTTAGTCTTAGGTGGCTAAGTCTTAGGTGGCTTAGTCTTAGGTGGCTTAGTCTTAGGTGGCTTAGTCATAGGTGGCTTAATCTTAGGTGGCTAAGTCTTAGGTGGCTTAGTCTTAGGTGGCTTAGTCTTAGGTGGCTTAGTCATAGGTGGCTTCATCTTAGATGGATAAGTCATAGGTGGCTTAGTAATAGGTGGCTTAGTCTTAGGTGGCTTAGTCATAGGTGGCTTAGTCTTAGGTGGTTTAGTCTTAGGTGGCTTAGTCTTAGGTGGCTTAGTCATAGGTGGCTTAGTTTTGGGTGGCTTACTCATATGTGGCTTAGTCTTAGGTGGCTAAGTCTTAGGTGGCTTAGTCTTAGGTGGCTTAGTCTTAGGTGACTTAGTCATGGATGGCTTAGTCTTAGGTGGGTAAGTCTTAGGTAGCTAAGTTTTAGGTGGCTTAGTCTTAGGTGGCTTAGTCATGGATGGCTTAGTCTTAGGTGGGTAAGTCTTAGGTGGCTTAGTCTAAGGTGGCTTAGTCTTAGGTGGCTTAATCTTAGGTAGCTTAGTCTTAGGTGGCTTAGTCTTAGGTGGCTTAGTCTTAGTTGGCTTAATCTTAGGTAGCTTAATCTTAGCTGGCTTAATCATGGGTGGCTTAGTCTCGTGTGGCTTAGTCTTGACCATTCAACAAAGATAATCAAAACGCCGCAAGAAGAAAATAAAAAATAACCAACACGTGACTTTTCTTTCCTTGCGACTGCTCGCTACACGTCACCCATTAATCATAACACCAACATGACATATCACGGAAGTAGTCAGCCTTCCGGCATTTACTGTGCGAAATATATTTACTAATACATTCGATAATGCATGTAACTAGATACACATATTGTGTGCATGTATGACACAGTGGACTAACTGCTGTGGCAGTTGCAGAGCATTAGTGACGTCACTGATTGCTACAATCGAGTATTGTCTATGACTCTAACGGTAACGAAGTAGTATTAACGTTGTCACTGATGACAGCGACTGAGCATTGTCTACGATTCTAACGGCAACAACGTAGTATTAAAGACGGCATTAAAGGGTCTTCCTAAGTTCACAGAAGACACGAACTGCTAGCCCAGAGTGGGTATGATGTTACAATTGGGGTGAAGAGAGTGCTTAGTGCTTAGAAAACACGAACTGCTAGTCCAAAGTGAGTATGATGTTCCAATTGGGGTGACGAGGGTGCTTAGTGCTTAAAAGAAACGAACTGCTTGTCCAAAGTCAGTATGATGTTACAATTAGGGTGACGAGGGTGCTTAGTGCTTAGAAAACTCGAACTGCTAGTCCAAACTGGATATGATGTTCCAATTGGGGTGAAGAGAGTGATTGGTGCTTAGAAGACACGAACTGCTAGCCCAAAGTGAGTATGATGTTGCAACTGGGGTGACGAGGGTGCTTAGTGCTTAGAAGACACGAACTGCTAGCCCAAAGTGAGTATAATGTTACAATTAGGGTGACGAGGGTGCTTAGTGCTTAGAAAACAGGAACTGCTAGTCCAAAGTGTGTATGATGCTACAATTGGGGTGACGAGGGTGCTTAGTGCTTAGAAGACACGAACTGCTAGCCCAAAGTGAGTATGATGTATCAATTGGGGGTGACGAGGGTCCTTAGTGCTTAGAAGACACGAACTGCTAGCCCAAAGTGAGTATGATGTTGCAATTGGGGTGACGAGGGTGCTTATTGCTTAGAAGACACGAACTGCTAGACCAAAGTGGGTATGATGCTCCAACTGGGGTGACGAGGGTGCTTAGTACTTAGAAGACACGAACTGGTAGCCCAAAGTGAGTATGCTGTTACAATTGGGGTGACGAAGGTGCTAAGTGCTTAGAAAACACAAACTGCTAGTCCAAAGTGTGTATGATGTTTCAATTGGGGTAACGAGGGTGCTTAGTGCTTAGAAAACACGAACTGCTAGTCCAAAGTGAGTATGCTGTTACAATTGGGGTGACGAGGGTGCTTAGTTCTTAGAAGACACGAACTTCTAGCCCAAAGTGAGTATGATGTTACAATTGGGGTGACGAAGGTGCTTAGTGCTTCGAAAACACGAACTGTTAGCCCAAAGTGAGTATGATGTTATAATTGGGGTGACGAGGGTGCTTAGTTCTTAGAAGACACGAACTGCTAGACCAAAGTGGGTATGATGCTCGAACTGGGGTGACTAGGATGCTTAGTGCTTAGAAGACACGAACTGCTAGTCCAAAGTGAGTATGATGTTACAATTGGGGTGACGAAGGTGCTTAGTTCTTAGAAAACAACAACTGCTAGCCCAAAGTGAGTATGATGTTTCAATTGGGGTAACGAGGGTGCTTAGTGCTTAGAAAACACGAACTGCTAGTCCAAAGTGTGTATGATGTTTCAATTGGGGTAACGAGGGTGCTTAGTGCTTAGAAGACACGAACTTCTAGCCCAAAGTGAGTATGATGTTACAATTGGGGTGACGAGGGTGCTTAGTGCTTAGAAGACACGAAATGCTAGCCCAAAGTGAGTATAATGTTGCAATTGGGGTGACGAGGGTGCTTATTGCTTAGAAGACACGAACTGCTAGCCCAAAGTGAGTATGATGTTACAATTGGAGTGACGAAGGTGCTTAGTGCTTAGAAAACACGAACTGCTAGTCCAAAGTGTGTATGATGTTTCAATTGGGGTAACGAGGGTGCTTAGTGCTTAGAAGACACGAACTTCTAGCCCAAAGTGAGTATGATGTTACAATTGGGGTGACGAGGGTGCTTAGTGCTTAGAAGACACGAAATGCTAGCCCAAAGTGAGTATGATGTTGCAATTGGGGTGACGAGGGTGCTTATTGCTTAGAAGACACGAACTGCTAGACCAAAGTGGGTATGATGCTCCAACTGGGATGACGAGGGTGCTTAGTACTTAGAAGACACGAACTGGTAGCCCAAAGTGAGTATGATGTTACAATTGGGGTGACGAGGGTGCTTAGTGCTTAGAATACACGAACTGCTAGCCCAAAGTGAGTATGATGTTACAACTGGGGTGACGAAGGTGCTTAGTGCTTAGAAAACACGAACTGTTAGTCCAAAGTGTGTATGATGTTATAATTGGGGTGACGAGGGTGCGTAGTGCTTAGAAGACACGAACTGCTAGACCAAAGTGGGTATGATGCTCGAACTGGGATGAATAGGGTGATTAGTGCTTAGAAGACACGAACTGCTAGTCCAAAGTGAGTATGATGTTACCACTGGGGTGACGAAGGTGCTTAATTCTTAGAAGACACGAACTGCTAGCCCAAAGTGAGTATGATGTTACAATTGGGGTGACGAAGGTGCTTAGTGCTTAGAAAACACGAACTGCTAGTCCAAAGTGTGTATGATGTTACAATTGGGGTGACGAGGGTGCTTAATGCTTAGAAGACACGAACTGCTAGCCCAATGTGAGTATGATGTTACAATTGGGTTGACGAGGGTGCTTAGTGCTTAGAAGACACAAAACTGCTAGCCCAAAGTGAGTATGATGTTACAATTAGGGTGATGAGGGTGCTTAGTGCTTAGGAGATACGAACTGCTAGACCAAAGTGAGTATAATGCTCCAACTGAGGTGACGAGGGTGCTTAGTGCTTAGAAGACACGAACTGCTAGCCCAAAGTGAGTATGACGTTACAATGGGGGGACGAAGGTGCTTAGTGCTTAGAAAACAGGAACTGCTAGCCCAAAGTGTGTGTGATGCTCCAACTGATGTGACGAGGGTGCTTAGTGCTTAGAAGACACGAACTGCTAGATAAATGTGTGTCCGGTGTTCCATGTGGTGTCAAGGGGGTGCTTAGTCCTTGAAAACAGGTACAATACGACCAAACCTTTTAGATGTTCCCATTGGCTACGAATGCCATGAGGCCCGCTTACACGTCCGTGTTATTTGTACAGATTTACTTGCCTACGTAACAAAATTATGTTCTACGTTGCAGAATAACTATATCTAGTCTATACATTTAACGCCACAATTTGTCATAGCAAGGAAATTGTTGACAGCTGTATGGGAAGGTACCTCTATTATTGTAAATGATTTATATAGGCGCAATACGGACGACGCCATGGGGATATCGCCACATCGAAAATAAAATCACGAAATCCGGAGCATTAGTTCCCACACAATTTTTTTTATCTTTTATTGCCATTGATGCATGTGTTGTATTAAACACAAAAATAGTCATCTGAGCAAGGAAGTGGACATTCATTTCAACAGCCACGAATGTGAGTTTTTTTCGTTTGATTGCAACATTACTATTTGCTGATTGATTGCAATGACTGTGAACGGAACTACTAGCTGTGTGTATATGGTGAAATGTGTTTTGTATATGGTGAAATGTGTTTTGTATATGGTGAAATGTGTTTTGTATATGGTGAAATGTGTTTTGTATATGGTGAAATGTGTTTTGTATATGATGAAATGTGTTTTGCATATGGTGCAAGATTATTTAATTGTGGGGACAGTAGAATCGAACACACACTCGAGAGGTCAATACTTTGTATATGTTTATTCTTGCTAGAAAAAGCTAGAACGAATACAACAAAAAGCAATTATGCTTATTACAAAACTGAGATACCTTTCTTTCTTTCTTTCTTTCTTTTGAAAGACGCCTAACAGAATGTGGTTTGACAACGCTGTTGACCAGAAGTCTAAGAGTAGATCAGAATAAAGCTAATAAAATATTGAACGAATATGAATATATTACATAAAACGTAAAGCAGAGTGTGTGTGTTGGACACGAGAAAGGACTCATTTTCACAAGAAGGACAAATGAATGGAACTAAGTATGTAATGCTTGCATTAATTCTAGCAGTGCGTATATGAAATAGACAAACATCTGTAAGGGTGTTATGCATAGATGAGCAAATGTTGTACACTCGGAAATCCTATTACATCCTTGTCCGTCTGGTGTTATACATAGATGAGCAAATGTTGGACTCTCGGAAATCCAATCACATCCTTGTCCGTCTGGTGTTACACATAGATGAGCAAATGTTGGACTCTCGGAAATCCTATTACATCCTTGTCCGTCTGGTGTTATACATAGATGAGCAAATGTTGGACTCTCGGAAATCCAATCACATCCTTGTCCGTCTGGTGTTATACATAGATGAGCAAATGTTGGACTCTCGGAAAGCCAATTACATCCTTGTCCGTCTGGTGTTATACATAGATGAGCAAATGTTGGACTCTCGGAAAGCCAATTACATCCTTGTCCTTCTGGTGTTATACATAGATGAGCCAAAGTTGGACTCTCGGAAATCCAATTACATCCTTGTCCGTCTGGTGTTATACATAGATGAGCAAATGTTGGACTCTCGGAAATCCAATTACGTCCTTGTCCGTCTGGTGTTATACATAGATGAGCAAATGTTGGACTCTCGGAAAGCCAATTACATCCTTGTCCGTCTGGTGTTATACATAGATGAGCAAATGTTGGACCCTCGGAAACCCAATTACATCCTTGTCCGTCTGGTGTTATACATAGATGAGCAAATGTTGGACTCTCGGAAAGCCAATTACATCCTTGTCCGTCTGGTGTTATACATAGATGAGCAATTGTTGGACCCCCGGAAACCCAATTACATCCTTGTCCGTCTGGTGTTATACATAGATGAGCAAATGTTGGACTCTCGGAAAGCCAATTACATCCTTGTCCGTCTGGTGTTATACACAGATGAGCAAATGTTGGACTCTCGGAAAGCCAATTACATCCTTGTCCGTCTGGTGTTATACATAGATGAGCAAATGTTGGACCCTCGGAAAGCCAATTACATCCTTGTCCGTCTGGTGTTATACATAGTCGAGCAAATGTTGGACCCTCGGAAAGCCAATTACATCCTTGTCCGTCTGGTGTTATACATCGATGAGCAAATGTTGGACCCTCGGAAAGCCAATTACATCCTTGTCCGTCTGGTGTTATACATAGACGAGCAATTGTTGGACCCTCGGAAATCCAATTACATCTTTGTCCGTCTGGTGTTATACATAGATGAGCAAATGTTGGACCCTCGGAAATCCAATCACATCCTTGTCCGTCTGGTGTTATACATAGATAAGCAAATGTTGGACTCTCGGAAATCCAATTACATCCTTGTCCGTCTGGTGTTATACATAGATGAGCAAATGTTGGACTCTCGGAAATCCAATTACATCCTTGTCCGTCTGGTGTTATACATCGATGAGCAAATGTTGGATCCTCGGAAAGCCAATTACATCCTCGTCCGTCTGGTGTTATGCATAGATGAGCAAATGTTGGACTCTCGGAAATCCAATTACGTCCTTGTCCGTCTGGTGTTATACATAGATGAGCAAATGTTGGACTCTCGGAAAGCCAATTACATCCTTGTCCGTCTGGTGTTATATATAGATGAGCAAATGTTGGACCCTCGGAAACCCAATTACATCCTTGTCCGTCTGGTGTTATACATAGATGAGCAAATGTTGGACTCTCGGAAAGCCAATTACATCCTTGTCCGTCTGGTGTTATACATAGATGAGCAATTGTTGGACCTTCGGAAACCCAATTACATCCTTGTCCGTCTGGTGTTATACATAGATGAGCAAATGTTGGACTCTCGGAAAGCCAATTACATCCTTGTCCGTCTGGTGTTATACATAGATGAGCAAATGTTGGACTCTCGGAAAGCCAATTACATCCTTGTCCGTCTGGTGTTATACATAGATGAGCAAATGTTGGACCCTCGGAAAGCCAATTACATCCTTGTCCGTCTGGTGTTATACATAGACGAGCAAATGTTGGACCCTCGGAAAGCCAATTACATCCTTGTCCGTCTGGTGTTATACATCGATGAGCAAATGTTGGACCCTCGGAAAGCCAATTACATCCTTGTCCGTCTGGTGTTATACATAGACGAGCAATTGTTGGACCCTCGGAAATCCAATTACATCCTTGTCCGTCTGGTGTTATACATAGATGAGCAAATGTTGGACTCTCGGAAATCCAATCACATCCTTGTCCGTCTGGTGTTATACATAGATGAGCAAATGTTGGACTCTCGGAAATCCAATTACATCCTTGTCCGTCTGGTGTTATACATAGATGAGCAAATGTTGGACTCTCGGAAATCCAATCACAACCTTGTCCGTCTGGTGTTATACATAGATGAGCAAATGTTGGACTCTCGGAAAGCAAATTACATCCTTGTCCGTCTGGTGTTATACATAGATGAGCAATTGTTGGACCCTCGGAAACCCAATTACATCCTTGTCCGTCTGGTGTTATACATAGATGAGCAAATGTTGGACTCTCGGAAAGCCAATTACATCCTTGTCCGTCTGGTGTTATACATAGATGAGCAAATGTTGGACTCTTAGAAAGCCAATTACATCCTTGTCCGTCTGGTGTTATACATAGATGAGCAAATATTGGACCCTCGGAAAGCCAATTACATCCTTGTACGTCTGGTGTTATACATAGACGAGCAAATGTTGGACCCTCGGAAAGCCAATTACATCCTTGTCCGTCTGGTGTTATACATCGATGAGCAAATGTTGGACCCTCGGAAAGCCAATTACATCCTTGTCCGTCTGGTGTTATACATAGATAAGCAAATGTTGGACTCTCGGAAATCCAATTACATCCTTGTCCGTCTGGTGCTATACATAGATGAGCAAATGTTGGACTCTCGGAAATCCAATTGCATCCTTGTCCGTCTGGTGTTATACATCGATGAGCAAATGTTGGATCCTCGGAAAGCCAATTACATCCTCGTCCGTCTGGTTTTATACATAGATGAGCAAATGTTGGACTCTCGGAAATCCAATTACGTCCTTGTCCGTCTGGTGTTATACATAGATGAGCAAATGTTGGACTCTCGGAAAGCCAATTACATCCTTGTCCGTCTGGTGTTATACATAGATGAGCAAATGTTGGACCCTCGGAAACCCAATTACATCCTTGTCCGTCTGGTGTTATACATAGATGAGCAAATGTTGGACTCTCGGAAAGCCAATTACATCCTTGTCCGTCTGGTGTTATACATAGATGAGCAAATGTTGGACCTTCGGAAACCCAATTACATCCTTGTCCGTCTGGTGTTATACATAGATGAGCAAATGTTGGACTCTCGGAAAGCCAATTACATCCTTGTCCGTCTGGTGTTATACATAGATGAGCAAATGTTGGACTCTCGGAAAGCCAATTACATCCTTGTCCGTCTGGTGTTATACATCGATGAGCAAATGTTGGACCCTCGGAAAGCCAATTACATCCTTGTCCGACTGGTGTTATACATAGATGAGCAATTGTTGGACCCTCGGAAATCCAATTACATCCTTGTCCGTCTGGTGTTATACATAGATGAGCAAATGTTGGACCCTCGGAAAGCCAATTACATCCTTGTCCGTCTGGTGTTATACATAGACGAGCAATTGTTGGACCCTCGGAAATCCAATTACATCCTTGTCCGTCTGGTGTTATACATAGATGAGCAAATGTTGGACTCTCGGAAATCCAATCACATCCTTGTCCGTCTGGTGTTATACATAGATGAGCAAATGTTGGACCCTCGGAAACCCAATTACATCCTTGTCCGTCTGGTGTTATACATAGATGAGCAAATGTTGGACTCTCGGAAAGCCAATTACATCCTTGTCCGTCTGGTGTTATACATAGATGAGCAATTGTTGGACCCTCGGAAACCCAATTACATCCTTGTCCGTCTGGTGTTATACATAGATGAGCAAATGTTGGACTCTCGGAAAGCAAATTACATCCTTGTCCGTCTGGTGTTATACATAGATGAGCAAATGTTGGACTCTCGGAAAGCCAATTACATCCTTGTCCGTCTGGTGTTATACATAGATGAGCAAATGTTGGACCCTCGGAAAGCCAATTACATCCTTGTCCGTCTGGTGTTATACATAGACGAGCAAATGTTGGACCCTCGGAAAGCCAATTACATCCTTGTCCGTCTGGTGTTATACATAGACGAGCAAATGTTGGACCCTCGGAAAGCCAATTACATCCTTGTCCGTCTGGTGTTATACATAGACGAGCAATTGTTGGACCATCGGAAATCCAATTACATCCTTGTCCGTCTGGTGTTATACATAGATGAGCAAATGTTGGACCCTCGGAAAGCCAATTACATCCTTGTCCGTCTGGTGTTATACATCGATGAGCAAATGTTGGACCCTCGGAAAGCCAATTACATCCTTGTCCGTCTGGTGTTATACATAGATGAGCAATTGTTGGACCCTCGGAAATCCAATTACATCCTTGTCCGTCTGGTGTTATACATAGATGAGCAAATGTTGGACCCTCGGAAAGCCAATTACATCCTTGTCCGTCTGGTGTTATACATCGATGAGCAAATGTTGGACCCTCGGAAAGCCAATTACATCCTTGTCCGTCTGGTGTTATACATAGATGAGCAATTGTTGGACCCTCGGAAATCCAATTACATCCTTGTCCGTCTGGTGTTATACATAGATGAGCAAATGTTGGACCCTCGGAAAGCCAATTACATCCTTGTCCGTCTGGTGTTATACATAGACGAGCAATTGTTGGACCCTCGGAAATCCAATTACATCCTTGTCCGTCTGGTGTTATACATAGATGAGCAAATGTTGGACTCTCGGAAATCCAATCACATCCTTGTCCGTCTGGTATTATACATAGATGAGCAAATGTTGGACTCTCGGAAATCCAATTACATCCTTGTCCGTCTGGTGTTATACATAGATGAGCAAATGTTGGACTCTCGGAAATCCAATCACATCCTTGTCCGTCTGGTGTTATACATAGATGAGCAAATGTTGGACCCTCGAAAAGCCAATTACATCCTTGTCCGTCTGGTGTTATACATCGATGAGCAAATGTTGGACGCTCGGAAAGCCAATTACATCCTTGTCCGTCTCGTATTATACATAGATGAGCAAACGTTGGACTCTCGGAAATCCAATTACGTCCTTGTCCGTCTGGTGTTATACATAGATGAGCAAATGTTGGACACTCGGAAATCCAATTACATCCTTGTCCGTCTGCCACCCGCAGCTTGGTTCTTGTTCTTGCTACTTCGGGTGGCAGCCTTGTTATATTTGGTTAAATCTTGCTGCTTTTCGAAACCTGACCAATATCGTCCACTTAGTTACGGAGACTATATCCTGGCGGCTCAGCGGTCGGGGCGCCGGACTGTCTAGAGAGGACCAGGATACG
Source organism: Lamellibrachia columna (assembly GCA_963662155.1). Classification (NCBI taxonomy): domain Eukaryota; kingdom Metazoa; phylum Annelida; class Polychaeta; order Sabellida; family Siboglinidae; genus Lamellibrachia; species Lamellibrachia columna. The sequence goes on from OY759261.1 coordinate 52,114,333, forward strand.
AGTCCGCGATACTTAGACTTCGTTCATCCCACGTTGTCTGTGCTTTTCGGCAGATACGCTAAAAGCCGTGGGTCCATTTTATGTAGTGTATGTGTCAGGTGTAGTAAAACACCCCACACAAATGTAAATGTGCAACGTATCTTGGACTGATATGTGTAAATAAATATGATGAGGATGACAAAGAAGATATGATGAATAGGTTTTGTTCAGTAATTGCAACGTTGTTGAATTGGTTCCAGAGAGAGTTGAGTCGGCCTTTGAATGAACAGGTTTCCCATGGGGTTAAGTTTTAAGTGCTTTGAGCGGAGCAGGTGGGTAATTTTAAAGCGTGATGGAAGTAACTGCCAACTGGGCATGTAAAGCGCCCGAACGCAGACTATCTGCCGCAATTGCGTGTCGGTATGTGTCTTTAAAAACAAGATTACCGTGTCCTGTCCTTTAACATGCAACACGAGTCGAATGCATCGATAAACCAATAATTAAATAGCGTGTCGAAGTGATTTACAGCGCATTCGGCCTTCGGAAAGATACGTAAACGCGGAAAACATAAAGCTCTAGCAAGCGTCACGTGAGGAACAGGGCGAATGTCAGGTCGCGCCTGTTCGATTTATTACACCGATTCTCGCATCAATCGCAAAGTGTCAAAAACACGACATGAAGACACGCCACTGAGGCATACATAATGGCAAAGGTCTTTCGATTTAAATATAAAATGTACTTTCAATCATAAATCAACGCGCGCTGATCAACGGACATCTATTGAATGAGGAGGTTGCATCCAGAGACCGGCTAATGCGATGGTCTCGCTATTTATAGCGTCGATATAAACCGCTCGCATTATTTATGACAGCGCAGGACCACGGAACAGTTATTTGTGGCGAGTCAGACATAAAATCCCGACTACAGTTAATAAAATTAAGAAGGATATCCTCTGGTGTGGTTTTCGTGATCTCTGGATCGCCTCCGGAACCAATATGGAGCGTAAGAACCGTTTCCGAACAACACGATAGCAACTGACCGTCTGTTTGGATTTGTCGTGGGCGACATAAAGAATATATTGCTGTAGAAAGGAGAGTGGATAAGACAGAGAAGAAATATATTGCTGTAGAAAGGAGAGAGGATAAGACAGAGAAGAAATATATTGCTGTAGAAAGGAGAGAGGATAAGACAGAGAACAAATATATTGATGTTGAAAGGAGAAAGGATAAGACAGAGAAGAAATATATTGCTGTAGAAAGAATAGTGGATAAGACAGAGAAGAAATATAATGCTGTGGAAGGGAGAGAGGATAAGACAGAGAAGAAATATATTGCTGTAGAAAGGAGAGAGGATAAGACAGAGAAGAAATATATTGCTGTAGAAAGGAGAGAGGATAAGACAGTGAAAAAATATATTGCTGTAGAAAGGAGAGAGGATAAAACAGAGAAGAAATATATTGATGTAGAAAGGAGAGAGGTTAAAACAGTAAAACGTATATTGCTGTAGATAGGAGAGAGGATAAAACAGAGAAGAAATATATTGCTGTAGAAAGGAGAGAGGATAAAACAGAGAAGAAATATATTGATGTAGAAAGGAGAGAGGTTAAGACAGTGAAAAAATATATTGCTGTAGAAAGGAGAGAGGATAAAACAGAGAAGAAATATATTGATGTAGAAAGGAGAGAGGATAAGACAGAGAAGAAATATATTGCTGTAGAAAGGAGAGAGGATAAACAGAGAAGAAATATATTGCTGTAGAAAGGAGAGAGGATAAGACAGAGAAGAAATACATTGCTGTAGAAAGGCGAGAGGATAAACAGAGAAGAAATATATTGCTGTAGAAAGGAGAGAGGATAAGACAGAGAAGAAATATATTGCTGCAGAAAAGAGAGAGGATAAAACAGAGAAGAAATATATTGATGTAGAAAGGAGAGAGGTTAAGACAGTAAAAACATATATTGCTGTAGATAGGAGAGAGGATAAAACAGAGAAGAAATATATTGCTGTAGAAAGGAGACAGGTTAAGACAGTGAAAAAATATATTTCTGTAGAAAGGAGAGAGGATAAAACAGAGAAGAAATATATTGATGTAGAAAGGAGAGAGGTTAAGACAGTGAAAAAAATATATTGCTGTAGATAGGAGAGAGGATAAGACAGAGAAGAAATATATTGCTGTAGAAAGGAGAGAGGGTAACACAGAGAAGAAATATATTGCTGTAGAAAGGAGATAGGATAAAACAGCGAAGAAATATATTGCTGTAGAAAGGAGAGAGGATAAGACAGAGAAGAAATATATTGCTGTAGAAAGGAGAGAGGATAAGACAGAGAAGAAATATATTGCTGTAGAAAGGAGAGGGGATAAGAGAGAGAAGAAATATATTGCTGCAGAAAGGAGAGAGGATAAAACAGAGAAGAAATATATTGCTGTAGAAAGGAGAGAGGATAAGACAGAGAAGAAATACATTGCGGTAGAAAGGAGAGAGGATAAGACAGAGAAGAAATACATTGCTGTAGAAAGGAGAGAGGATAAAACAGAGAAGAAATATATTGCTGTAGAAAGGAGAGAGGATAAGACAGAGAAGAAATACATTGCTGTAGAAAGGAGAGAGGATAAGACAGAGAAGAAATACATTGCTGTAGAAAGGAGAGAGGATAAATCAGAGAAGAAATATATTGCTGCAGAAAGGAGAGAGGATTAGACAGAGAGGAAATACATTGCTGTAGAAAGGAGAGAGGATAAGACAGAGAAGAAATACATTGCTGTAGAAAGGAGAGAGGATAAACAGAGAAGAAATATATTGCTGTAGAAAGGAGAGGGGATAAGATAGAGAAGAAATGTGTTGCTGTAGAAAGGAGAGAGGATAAGACAGAGAAGAAATACATTGCTGTAGAAAGGAGAGAGGATAAACAGAGAAGAAATATATTGCTGTAGAAAGTAGAGGGGATAAAACAGAGAAGAAATATATTGATGTAGAAAGGAGAGAGGATAAGACAGAGAAGAAATACATTGCTGTAGAAAGGAGAGAGGATAAAACAGAGAAGAAATACATTGCTGTAGAAAGGAGAGAGGATAAGACAGAGAAGAAATACATTGCTGTAGAAAGGAGAGAGGATAAGACAGAGAAGAAATACATTACTGTAGAAAGGAGAGAGGATAAGACAGAGAAGAAATACATTGCTGTAGAAAGGAGAGAGGATAAGACAGAGAAGAAATATATTGCTGTAGAAAGGAGAGAGGATAAGACAGAGAAGAAATACATTGCTGTAGAAAGGAGAGAGGATAAGACAGAGAAGAAATACATTGTTGTAGAAAGGAGAGAGGATAAAACAGAGAAGAAATACATTGCTGTAGAAAGGAGAGAGGATAAGACAGAGAAGAAATACATTGCTGTAGAAAGGAGAGAGGATAAGACAGAGAAGAAATACATTACTGTAGAAAGGAGAGAGGATAAGACAGAGAAGAAATACATTGCTGTAGAAAGGAGAGAAGATAAACAGAGAAGAAATATATTGCTGTAGAAAGGAGAGAGGATAAGACAGAGAAGAAATACATTGCTGTAGAAAGGAGAGAGGATAAGACAGAGAAGAAATACATTGTTGTAGAAAGGAGAGAGGATAAAACAGAGAAGAAATACATTGCTGTAGAAAGGAGAGAGGATAAGACAGAGAAGAAATACATTGCTGTAGAAAGGAGAGAGGATAAGACAGAGAAGAAATACATTACTGTAGAAAGGAGAGAGGATAAGACAGAGAAGAAATACATTGCTGTAGAAAGGAGAGAAGATAAACAGAGAAGAAATATATTGCTGCTGAAAGGAGAGAGGATAAGACAGAGAAGAAATACATTGCTGTAGAAAGGAGAGAGGATAAACAGAGAAGAAATATATTGCTGTAGAAAGGAGAGAGGATAAGACAGAGAAGAAATACATTGCTGTAGAAAGGCGAGAGGATAAACAGAGAAGAAATATATTGCTGTAGAAAGGAGAGAGGATAAGACAGAGAAGAAATATATTGCTGTAGAAAGGAGAGGGGATAAGAGAGAGAAGAAATACATTGCTGTAGAAAGGCGAGAGGATAAACAGAGAAGAAATATATTGCTGTAGAAAGGAGAGGGGATAAGACAGAGAAGAAATACATTGCTGTAGAAAGGAGAGAGGATAAACAGAGAAGAGATATATTGCTGTAGAAAGGAGAGAGGATAAGACAGAGAAGAAATACATTGCTGTAGAAAGGAGAGAGGATAAACAGAGAAGAAATATATTGCTGTAGAAAGGAGAGAGGATAAGACAGAGAAGAAATACATTGCTGTAGAAAGGAGAGAGGATAAACAGAGAAGAAATATATTGCTGTAGAAAGGAGAGAGGTTAAGACAGAGAAGAAATACATTGCTGTAGAAAGGAGAGAGGATAAGACAGAGAAGAAATACATTGCTGTAGAAAGGAGAGAGGATAAGACAGAGAAGAAATACATTGCTGTAGAAAAGAGAGAGGATAAACAGTGAAGAAATATATTGCTGTAGAAAGGAGAGAGGATAAGACAGAGAAGAAATACATTGCTGTAGAAAGGAGAGAGGATAAGACAGAGAAGAAATACATTGCTGTAGAAAGGAGAGAGGATAAGACAGAGAAGAAATATATTGCTGTAGAAAGGAGAGAGGATAAGACAGAGAAGGAATACATTGCTGTAGAAAGGAGAGAGGATAAGACAGAGAAGAAATACATTGCTGTAGAAAGGAGAGAGGATAAGACAGAGAAGAAATACATTGCTGTAGAAAGGAGAGGGGATAAGACAGAGAAGAAATATATTGCTGTAGAAAGGAGAGAGGATAAACAGAGAAGAAATATATTGCTGTAGAAAGGAGAGAGGATAAAACAGAGAAGAAATACTTTGCTGTAGAAAGGAGAGGGGATAAGACAGAGAAGAAATATATTGCTGTAGAAAGGAGAGAGGATAAACAGAGAAGAAATATATTGCTGTAGAAAGGAGAGAGGATAAGACAGAGAAGAAATACATTGCTGTAGAAAGGAGAGAGGATAAGACAGAGAAGAAATATATTGCTGTAGAAAGGAGATAGGATAAAACAGCGATGAAATATATTGCTGTAGAAAGGAGAGAGGATAAAACAGAGAAGAAATATATTGCTGTAGAAAGGAGAGAGGATAAGACAGAGAAGAAATATATTGCTGTAGAAAGGAGAGGGGATAAGAGAGAGAAGAAATATATTGCTGTAGAAAGGAGAGGGGATAAGAGAGAGAAGAAATATATTGCTGTAGAAAGGAGAGAGGATAAACAGAGAAGAAATATATTGATGTAGAAAGGAGAGGGGATAAGATAGAGAAGAAATATATTGAGGTAGAAAGGAGAGAGGATAAGACAGAGAAGATATATATTGAGGTAGAAAGGAGAGAGGATAAGAGAGAGAAGAAATATATTGCTGTAGAAAGGAGAGAGGATAAGACAGAGAAGATATATATTGAGGTAGAAAGGAGAGGGGATAAGAGAGAGAAGAAATATATTATTGTTAGCAGGAGAGAGGATAAGACAGAGAAGAAATATATTGCTGTACAAAGGAGAGGGGATAAGAGAGAGAAGAAATATGTTGCCCCCAGCGTACCTTTCTATGTTATTACAACTTTACCGTTGCATATCGCTTTCGAGATAGCCTAACCCTTTCATTGCGCCTGTTAGCTGTGGTTTCCGAGAATTAAGTTCGATAGAAGTTTTCATATTATTATTATTATTGTTATATTATTTGGTTGGTGAATAGTCAGAAAGGTGGACTGTCGAACAAACGGATGAACCGATGAACGAATTGAAGGACGGCTTGAATAAGTCGACTGATTGGCGAATGGATAATTAGACAAGCATGTTTATTTTAGATTTCCGGTGTGTACGTGTAATAAGCACACATATGAATAGGCGTCTTGTTTTAAGCCTGGAGTTAACGGGCCGAAGCGCAATATTGAATATTAATACAACGTTGTAAGTATTAATACATCATACTTCTGTTAGCGTCACTGACATTCGGCGGAATGCATGCGTGCTATGTTTAGATTGTTCGCGCTTTGCGTTGAATAATTGTTGATACATTTAGAAACACACCATTGACTTGATTTAGCGAGGTAGGCCAGCAACAACTGCGGCTTACGGCGCACATAAAGTGTTGTGACGGAAGCGAATTTTTTTTCTAAATGTTTACGCCCCAACTTTTATTCTTGAAGACCGATCGAGATACACCGACAGACAGACAGACAGACAGACAGACAGACAGACAGACAGACAGACAGACAGGCAGACAGACAGACAGACAGACAGACAGACAGACAGACGGACAGACAGACAGACAGACAGACTGACAGACAGACAGACAGAGAGACTGACAGACATACATACATACACAAACACATACACACACACGCACATACTCACGCACACACATCTACATCCAGACAGATCCATGGTTACAGTAAAAAACATAGGGCGTTTGGCGGGGTTTTGATAACAGCATGTTGATGTGGGGGTTGTATGGTAGGGTTTTGGTAATGGAGTGTTGATGTGGGGGTTATATGGTAGAGTTTTTGGTAACTGCATGTTGATGTGGGGGCTATATGGTAGGGTTTTGGTAACAGCGTGTTGATGTGGGGGTTATATGGTAGGGTTTTGATAACATCATGTTGATGTGGGGGCTATATGGTAAGGTTTTGGTAACATCATGTGGATGTGGGGGCTATATGGTAGGGTTTTGAAAACTTCAAGTTGAAGTGGGGGTTATATAGTAAGGTTTTGATAAGTGCATGTTGCTGTGGGGGCTATATAGTAGGGTTTTGGTAGCAGCATGTTGATGTGGGGGCTATATGGTAGGGTTTTGGTAACAGCATGTTGATGTAGGGGTTATATGGTAGGGTTTTGATAAGTGCATGTTGATGTGGGGGCTATATGGTAGGGTTTTTATAAGTGCATGTTGATGTGGGGGCTATATGGTAGGGTTTTGGTAACATAGTGTTGATGTGGGGGCTATAGGGTAGGGTTTTTATAATTGCATGTTGATGTGGGGCTATGTGGTAGGGTTTTGATAACTGCATGTTGATGTGGGGCAATGTGGTAGGGTTTATATAACTGCATGTTGATGTGGGGGCTATATGGTAGGGTCTTTATAACTGCATGTTGATGTGGGATGTATATGCATGGTGAATGGCAGATTGTAACAGTAATACGGTTGGATGGCACATTAGCCACAGAGAAAATATATTTATCAATCACTCAACCGAGGAAATAATTAATAACAGGACCGAACATCATTATCATTCCATATATTTGATACTATATTAGTCTAATTACATCTGCTTTTTGTGCCCAATCTGTCGGGGAAACCTTTTGCAAAGTCAACGAGTTGACTACTTACAGGAGAGCGTTGAGACCGACTGACAGCCACCGGATTCTTTATGTGTCGCGGAGTAATAAATAAACACGCGGGAGCTATCACGGGAAACAGAGGGAGAAACGCTTTGCGCCCGAAGTACCTCGGCCTTGTAGGACGCGCGGGAACAATCGAATCCCGGTAATTAGTTTAACGTTACGCGACGTCAAGTTGAATTTCGCGTCTTTTATTTTTGGCGTGCAGAAGTGACGCAAATAGCAAAGGCGACCCGAAGCTGATGCACCGCGGTCGAAAACACCTTGCCTTGGGGGTTGGGGGGAGGGTGCTTCGCGATAGGGTCGTTCGGCTGATATACTGATCACGACTAATCCGGTGTGCGCGTGCGTGCGTGTGTGTGCGTGCCTGCGTGGGTGGGTGTGAAAACATTGTGTGGAAACACACAAAAATAGTGAGTTTCTATATTTACGGACTATTTAGGCGCTAAATTGTCTGTTGCATAACAATATTTCATGATATTTTTTCTTATGTTTTGCTTACTGTTACATTATTGTAGGCCCCTGCTACCATTTGTAATATATATATATATATATATATATATATATATATATATATATATATGGGTGCGTTCGTATGTGTGTATGTAGGGGGGGCATGTATGCATGCATGTATATTTGCATGCATATATTATATATAAATGTATATATATATATATATATATATATATATATATATATATATATATATATATATATATATATATATATATATATATATATATATATATATACATGCATACGTACATACGTACGTCACATTACAAGTTACTGTTAAGTTATTTTAGGCCCCTGTTACCATTTGTAATATATATATATATATATATATATATATATATATATATATATATATATATATATTGTGTGTGTGTGTGTGTGTGTGTGTGTGTGTGTGTGTGTGTGTGTGTGTGTGTGTGTGTGTGTGTGTGTGTGTGTGTGTGTGTGTGTGTGTGTGTGTGTGTGTGTGTGTGTGTGTGTGTGTGTGTGTGTGTGTGTGTGTGTGTGTGTGTGTGTGTGTGTGTGTGTGTGTGTGTGTGTGTGTGTGTGTGTGTGTGTGTGTGTGTTGCTATCGGGCCTACTTTATATAATACGATAAGGCAATGGAACGTGATAGACGTTTCTCGATGCGGCGAGAACCAATCCCAAATCGTTAACCACCCTTAGGCCAGAGGAACCTAACACGACAGCGGAGGTGATCTTGCAGTGGAACTGGATATAGAAAAGGATTATGCACAACCCCAGAAGGTCCTTCCGCAGGCATGCGGAAAAGGAAATGCCAAAGGACAGGGTAGTTACGTGACACCAGTCAACACCAATGCCTTGTCTAGCAACATGAAACGGGGAAAAACAACAGCTAACGGGTGCAACCCAACAACATCTTGTTTCCTGTGCGTCCAACAAGATGTTCCGACCATCCGGGTTGTCCCTGCAGAGTTTCCCGGGATGACATGTCCGGAAGGAGAGCCAGCGTCCGTACAGCAGGAAATGCAATGCGACCAGTGGCCCGCAAGTGGCCCGACTGTGGGGATTCTTCCATTTATTAAGTGCTTGTTGTGATTAGTCGTCGCATAAGTGGATCCGTTTGGCAACAATTTGTGATCTTTGGTCCCTTTATACGGGGCTATCACGGTGGTGTGTCTAGCCCCTGGAATATTCCTCGATGTATTCCGTTCCTTCGCGAAGTGCAATACCGTCATGACAGCAGTACAACATCCAAAACGAGGGATGGTGCAGTGCGTGGATGTACTTGACACTGCGCAGTACAACATCCAAAACGAGGGATGGTGCAGTGCGTGGATGTACTTGACACTGCGCAGTACAACATCCAAAACGAGGGATGGTGCAGTGCGTGGATGTACTTGACACTGCGCAGTACAACATCCAAACCGAGGGATGGTGCAGTGCGTGGATGTACTTGACACTGCGCAGTACAACATCCAAAACGAGGGATGGTGCAGTGCGTGGAGGTACTTGACACTGCGCAGTACAACATCCAAAACGAGGGATGGTGCAGTGCGTGGAGGTACTTGACACTGCGCAGTACAACATCCAAAACGAGGGATCACCAGACCATTGGCTACTGTCGCCTGATGATGATGTTAATGGCATTGAGGTATTTATATGTTGGTACACCCACCAGACCATTGGCTACTGTCGCCTGATGATGATGTTAATGGCATTGAGGTATTTATATGTTGGTACACCCACCAGACCATTGGCTACTGTCGCCTGATGATGATGTTAATGGCATTGAGGTATTTATATGTTGGTACACCCACCAGACCATTGGCTACTGTCGCCTGACGATGATGTTAATGACATTGAGGTATTTATATGTTGGTACACCCACCAGACCATTGGCTACTGTCGCCTGATGATGACGTTAATGGCATTAAGGTATTTATATGTTGGTACCATTGGCTACTGTCGCCTGACGATGATGTTAATGGCATTGAGGTATTTATATGTTGGTACACCCACCAGACCATTGGCTACTGTCGCCTGACGATGATGTTAATGACATTGAGGTATTTATATGTTGGTACACCCACCAGACCATTGGCTACTGTCGCCTGATGATGAGGTTAATGGCATTGAGGTATTTATATGTTGGTACACCCACCAGACCATTGGCTACTGTCGCCTGACGATGATGTTAATGACATTGAGGTATTTATATGTTGGTACACCCACCAGACCATTGGCTACTGTCGCCTGATGATGACGTTAATGGCATTGAGGTATTTATATGTTGGTACACCCACCAGACCATTGGCTACTGTCGCCTGACGATGATGTTAATGACATTGAGGTATTTATATGTTGGTACACCCACCAGACCATTGGCTACTGTCGCCTGACGATGATGTTAATGACATTGAGGTATTTATATGTTGGTACACCCACCAGACCATTGGCTACTGTCGCCTGATGATGACGTTAATGGCATTGAGGTATTTATATGTTGGTACACCCACCAGACCATTGGCTACTGTCGCCTGATGATGACGTTAATGGCATTGAGGTATTTATATGTTGGTACACCCACCAGACCATTGGCTACTGTCGCCTGACGATGATGTTAATGACATTGAGGTATTTTTATGTTGGTACACCCACCAGACCATTGGCTACTGTCGCCTGATGATGATGTTAATGGCATTAAGGTATTTATATGTTGGTACACCCACCAGACCATTGGCTACTGTCGCCTTATGATGATGTTAATGACAATGAGGTATTTATACGTTGGTACACCCACCAGACCATTGGCTACTGTCGCCTGATGATGATGTTAATGGCATTGAGGTATTTATATGTTGGTACACCCACCAGACCATTGGCTACTGTCGCCTGATGATGATGTTAATGGCATTGAGGTATTTATATGTTGGTACACCCACCAGACCATTGGCTACTGTCGCCTTATGATGATGTTAATGACAATGAGGTATTTATATGTTGGTACACCCACCAGACCATTGGCTACTGTCGCCTTATGATGATGTTAATGACATTGAGGTATTTATATGTTGGTACACCCACAAGACCATTGGCTACTGTCGCCTTATGATGATGTTAATGACAATGAGGTATTTATAAGTTGGTACACCCACCAGATCATTGGCTACTGACGCCTCATGGTGATGTTCGTGGCATTGGAGTATTTACATATTGGTATCCCACCCACCAGACTATGGGTTATTGTGAACATCATACAGAACATTATTTCTACACTGCAGGGATTACAAAGCAATGCATTCTTTTCGATGGGAATGTGAAAGGTTTGTACTTGATGTTCAGCGTTTCTTAGATGTTGTGTCACTACAGGAGACAGTTAAGCAACTTACACAAACACAGAGAAAAGGAAAAGCGCTATGTAAATAATGTGCCGAAGCTACAAATCACACTTCATCAAATACCGCATTACGACATCACTTAAATGTCATTCACCCATCGGTACATTGTTCCCGGAAGTGGTGAAAACAGACCAGGAGAAACAGGTGCACACATACATACCGCGGTTACGTACGCGGTTACGTACGCCGTTACGTACGCGGTTACGTACGCGGTTACGTACGTGGCATCCAGGGTCCAGCTCAAATGGTTTTAGTACTTTGTTCACGACTATTTGTTAGTGGTCCGGGGAATGTTTCCAGTCCACGAGATCCTAGTCCACTCAGCTGCGTAAATGAGTATATGGCTGTGGACGTGCTGGAATCTCCAAACGAATAGGATTCGCGTAGTCATCGCACAATGGCTAAAAAATGTACGTAAAATTCGAGTGGGTGTCGAAAGATGGAATGTAAAACACAACGTTGCCATTTATGATTCCGCCTTCCTTTTGCTCAACTGTTCTTTTTATGTGACAGTTTTGTTCCTGCAGAACATCAAAGCAGCACCACGTTTTGTCACGTTTTGTCACGTTTTGTCATTACGAAATGAAAAGTTTAACCATCATCATACAACATTTTTCATTCGTCTCATGAGGCTTATGTGCGTGAGCAAACCATTAGATACAACGTGGATTTCCTGCTAGACGTTCCGTATCGATTCTCGTTTTGCAAGTGCTCGGGTGACCATTGGATTCATGCAGTGCACTTCCGAGTGGAGTATTGATGGATAACGCGGGACAGCGCAATGCCCTTTTACAGGTTTACTGCGTCCTACGGCAAACATAAATATGCGACGAAGAGGATGGACTAAACAGGCAAGAACACGAGGGCTGCAAAACGTATATCTTATCCATAGCAATTGCCAATAGTTGGATTTAAAAGTAGCCACAAAGGGCAAAAGGTACCTTACAAATAACCTGCCACAGTGGCTGGTTGGGCATCATACCTCCCATGAACATAATGGTAACCGTAACACATGAAGTACCACATGAACATATGTTAAGTACAACCCATGAAGCCTCACAAGTATATAATTATGTTAAGCACAAGACATGAAGTCTCACATGAACATATGGTAAACACAGCACATGAACCGTCTCGTGAACAGATGGTAACCACAACACATGAAGCCACACATGAACACATGGTAACCATAACAGATGCAGCACGTTGTGTATATGACACGTCGGTGCGGATCAGGATCTGTGTTCAGATCTGTGTTAAATCACAGTTGAATAGATGGGCAATGCGACACATGCGGCATAAGGAAATAGGTTCTACAAAATGACAGAAGAGCACCGTTACCTAAAACACTCCGGCCACCAGATCCTAGAATGTTGAATGCTTACAAAGACGGTGGCTGTCACGAAGCTGTCACGAAACATGTGGGTGTCAATTCTCGTTAAATACGAACCAATGATGAGTACAGCGCTCTACGATTCTAATGACACTGTAATGATCTGTCCATAAACGGGCTGTGTGGAATTACGAAACGTGAAATAAGTCCAAGTTCAATTCAAACAGTTGTGGGATCTGATTCACTTGTCCCACAATAGGAAGAATAGATGAATTGCACGGGCCAAGTACTAACCTGAAGACTATTTTTCGAATACGTTTTATAATGTAGCACTTGATAATGTAACACTTTATACTGTAACACTTAATAATGTAACACTTTATAACGTAACACTTCATAGTGTAACAATTCATAATGTAACACTTTATAGTGTAACACTTCATAATGTAACATTCCATAATGCAACACTTCATAATGTAACACTTCATAACGTAACACTTTATAATGCAACACTTTATAATATAACACTTAATAATGCAACACTTCATAATGTAACACTTTATAATGTATCACTTCATAACATAACACTTTATAATTTAATACGCCATAATGTAACACTTCATAATTTAACTCTGATGTTACTGTGAATTATTTCATATTCGGCAGTCTGCGTTACAATATCTTCAGCGAAATTAAAATAACGAGATGACCCATTTTAACTGTAATCAATGCGAAATATATTACATATTCGGCAGTCTGTGTTACAATATTTTCAACGAAATTAAAATAACGAGATGACCCATTTTAAGTGTAATCAATGCGAAATATATTACATTTAAACTGTACTCAACCAAGATAGCAGGGTGTGTACGTGCTATTTGTAACGCAATTATTAGCAAATAAGTCCGGTTTGTTATGTAATTAACGTTATATTAGTGTAAACAGTAACGTCATATGTATAATGTTATAAATTGTCACATTTGTAATAAAACTAATAATTAACATGTGAAGTGATCAATAACAAAACCGTCACATTGGAACATAAATTAAATGCATTGTAGTATTATCGTTATCGACAAGGTATACATCACATTCAAAACATAATCAATAGTCATGTACGACAACAGAAAACAGAAAACTTTCGTAATGTGATCAAGATAAACACAGACATTTCAGATATGATCAATAGTAAATAATTATGTCACATAAATCGCATCAATAGGACATGCCCAAACGTTCGAAAAACATTGGTCTTCCGGAAAGCCAGTGACGATTAATTGGATTTTGTGTTGGAGTCTTGCCTTATTCCCAGTTGATAAAACTGCCAGCAAGCAACTACAAATAAAACGGCGTACAGAAAGCTGTTGGTGGTACCATTTGAGATCAATGATAACATCGAGTTGTGATATTCGTACTGTGCACAACGTTACGATGTTGCTTCAATGGTAACTGTACACTTTGATGAGCGTCTTGTCAGCGTTTTTCCGCATATCCTACAATTGTTTTTAGAAAAATCAACATTGAAGATGCTCCACGTGACTAGTCGCCCAAGCCATCCAGATTCGATATCCGTACACCGGGGATCCTTCCGTTACTGACACGTACACATGCTGACAACCTGATTCGATCTCCGTACACCAGGGATCCTTTCCGTTACTAATATGTGCGCATGCTGACAACCATATTCGATATCCGTACACCAGGGATCCTTTCCGTTACTGACATGTGCGCATGCTGACAACCATATTCGATATCCGTACACCAGAGATCCATCCGTTAGTGACATGTGCTCATGCTGACAACCATATTCGATATCCGCACACCGGGGATCCTTCCTACTGACACGTACACATGCTGACAACCAGATTCGATATCCGTACACAAGGGTCCTTCCGTCACTGACACATACACATGCTGTCAGCCAGATTGGATATCCGTACACCAGGGATCCTTCCGTTACTGACACGTACACACGCTGACAACCAGATTCGATATCCGTACACCAGGGATCCTTCCGTTACTGACATGTACACATGCTGCCAACCAGCACCTAACATTTAAACGTGTCTGCAACAGAAGAGTCGTAAACCACAAGTGTGCCCTTGGGGCGCGGTGGTGCAGTGGTCAGAACATCGGATTCTCCATCGAGAGAAACCGGGTTCGAATCATCTTGCTACCGTGTCGAAGCTTCGGCTATTTCGTTCACCACACATTGCTACAGTTCACTCAGCTGTACAAATGAGTATCTAGCTATAGAGAGGAGGTGAAGTGTAAAGGAACAGGTCTGCCAGGTGGAGAAGTGTAAAGACACAGGTCTGCCAGGGGGTGAAGTGTAAAGGAACAGGTCTGCCAGGGGGTGAAGTGTAAAGGAAAAGGTCTGCCAGGTGGAGAAGTGTAAAGGGACAGGTCTGCCAGGGGGTGAAGTGTAAAGGAAAAGGTCTGCCAGGTGGAGAAATGTAAAGGAACAGGTCTGCCAGGGGGTGAAGTGTAAAGGAACAGGTCTGCCAGGGGGTGAAGTGTAAGGCCCCTTGAACTGTACCAAGGACTGGATACCGCGCTCTACAAGAGCGCACGTTTTTTTGCTCTTTCCTTGTTCGAAACTACTTTCTCAAGATGCAAGGACTTCTTGAAGGGTGACCGTCTCAAAACTACTGGCACTCTATTCGTCTACCATCAACCCTGAAGTAAAATACTGATATGTCCCCTTCTGTTTGTGCAGTCCGATGATATGCTGGGTCTTGCATCTCGTGCAGTTCTTGTTAATGCTCTCGCTCTAGCAACATCTCGTGCAGTTCTTGTTAATGCTCTCGCTCTAGCAACATGACATGCTGGATCTTGCATCTCGTGCAGTTCTTGTTAATGCTCTCGCTCTAGCAACATCTCGTGCAGTTCTTGTTAATGCTCTCGCTCTAGCAACATCTCGTGCAGTTCTTGTTAATGCTCTCGCTCTAGCAACATGACATGCTGGGTCTTGCATCTCGTGCAGTTCTTGTTAATGCTCTCGCTCTAGCAACATCTCGTGCAGTTCTTGTTAATGCTCTCGCTCTAGCAACATCTCGTGCAGTTCTTGTTAATGCTCTCGCTCTAGCAACATGTCGTGCAGTTCTTGTTAATGCTCTCGCTCTAGCAACATCTCGTGCAGTTCTTGTTAATGCTCTCGCTCTAGCAACATCTCGTGCAGTTCTTGTTAATGCTCTCGCTCTAGCAACATCTCGTGCAGTTCTTGTTAATGCTCTCGCTCTAGCAACATCTCGTGCAGTTCTTGTTAATGCTCTCGCTCTAGCAACATCTCGTGCAGTTCTTGTTAATGCTCTCGCTCTAGCAACATCTCGTGCAGTTCTTGTTAATGCTCTCGCTCTAGCAACATCTCGTGCAGTTCTTGTTAATGCTCTCGCTCTAGCAACATCTCGTGCAGTTCTTGTTAATGCTCTCGCTCTAGCAACATCTCGTGCAGTTCTTGTTAATGCTCTCGCTCTAGCAACATCTCGTGCAGTTCTTGATAATGCTCTCGCTCTAGCAACATGTCGCCGCTTCCCGCCGCTCGTCCTCGCGCTCGACGTCGTGTTTACGTGTCGCCATCTGGCGGCTATATATTGACACATGGTGTACGGCGGAATATGAATAGATTTGTACCCTCTCGACGTCTCTTTGGTAATGCTTTACACTATTGCATTTTCATGGAGGAACAAAATAAAACATTAGCAATACGACTCGAAGATCTGTTGATAGATTAGTTGAATTTCATTGTAACATGTACACAAAAAGTTATAATGTTCACATTTTAAATAGGTCAACAAAGAGAAGGCTTGGAAAAGATGTGTGGCTGTAAACGAGATGCCGCTGTTGGGTGACCTCTATTAGCGATTTCTGTATTGATGCCAGCAAAAGTGCATTTATATACATTTATTAAACACACAGTGTTCATAAATGGATATATGGTGATGGCGATTTTGTAAATATAATTCAGTTGTTAAAGTAATGTTTCCAACCACAAAAATATATACGCTTAACGGTTTCACTGCCGTCAGATACTGTCATTTTGAACTTCTCAGACTTTGCTTAAAATCAGTGATAATGTCATTTCCTGTCAGTTATACACACATCGTTGTCTGCATAGGTAAGTAAATGACATTCGCTTATATCATAATACAATAACGTCGTAGACATCTCATTGTACCAGATCTGTCACAGCAATTGCGAGACAATGTGCTACACTGACATCTATGAACTGTATTGGAAATGCCCGCACCACAATAAACTGGTTTTTCACATTCTTCAAACATCAGGTGTAACATCAGGTGTAACGTCAGGTGTAACATCGTTACGATTCCAAACCATAATAATAAGATATCTGCATGAATTTACACTGACCAGATACATTTTATATGTGCACGAAATTGAGCTTACATTATTATAATTTAAATATAAATGAAATATGTTGCCCCCTAGCGTTCAGCGTTGTTATGGATTTGTGGTGTAAACAGGGGTGACTAGCTATCATTTCACTTTTGGTCGTAGGCCGTGCAGAACGTAATGAGCTATCATTTCACTTTTGGTCGTAGGCCGTGCAGAACGTAATGAGCTATCATTTCACTTTTGGTCGTAGGCCGTGCAGAACGTAAAGAGCTATCATTTCACTTTTGGTCGTAGGCCGTGCAGAACGTAATGAGCTATCATTTCACTTTTGGTCGTAGGCCGTGCAGAACGTAATGAGCTATCATTTCACTTTTGATCGTAGGCCGTGCAGAACGTAATGAGCTATCATTTCACAGACGTTTGCCGTAGGCTGTAGATGAGATGAAGGGCTACAATTGCAATTGATGGACTGTGATTGCCCATGTTTTTGTCGAAGGCCATGCTGGACATGGTGGGCTATCATAGCACTGACGTTTGCCATAGGCGGTGCACGACGTGATGGGCTATAGCAGCACTGACGTTTTCCTTGAGCCTTGCACGATCTGATGGTATATCATTGCACTGACGTTTGCTGTAGGCCGTGCACGACCTAATGAGCAATCAATGAACATGTGTTTTCCGTAGAGTGTGTATGAGTTAGCAGCTGTCA
>OY759261.1:52136999-52157322 GCA_963662155.1 Lamellibrachia columna
CACACACACACACACACCTAGTCTCACGCACACGAACACACGCGAACACCCACGCACGCTCAATCTCACGAAAACACGAACACACGAACACCCACGAACACACACGAACACACACACACACACACACACACACACACACACACACACACACACACACACACACACACACACACACACACACACACACACACACACACACACACACACACACACATCACGTTGTGATGTATAACGGGGTTCACCGTCAGCTTGACGAGATCACTAAGGGTTGTTCGCCGCGGACGTTCGTTGACGCTTTGCCATTTCACAAGCTCTCAATCACTACGGAATCTCGCACTAAACGTTCTGCACCTATAAGGCAATTGGAATATTAAGTGCGTGTGTTAAATGTCAGCAGCATTCCTCAATGATTTTATGTGAGAATTATCCATGGGAGAATTATCCATGCTTACAATTCCGCGGACAGTTTAGCCAGCGTGACAGTGCATCTGTTTCGGGAAAAGAAATGATGCACCTCCTTCTGGTGAACCCGGGCTCCTCCGTGGGAACATGTCACGTAGATAAATCAGTGTGTTTATTTATCAACTACGGTCCACGTAAACAAACTGACAACTGCAGAGTTGAAGCAAGACGACACGTTCTTGGGGAATGAAAAAGACCGGCTAATTAGACGCAAGCGTGATCTTGCCACGTCGTAAACACGTCGCCAGATGGGGCAGTCATTACTGCTCCAAAACGGTGTACTACGAATACGTCCGTGTCGTGACGAATAACTCTCAACTATTCAAAAATATCTGCAGACTTACATGCCTACATACATTACGTACGTACGCGCGTGCGTGCGTACCCGCGTACACACGCACGCACATAAAAACACGCGCATACACACATACACCCTACACACACACACACACACACACACACACACACACACACACACACACACACACACACACACACACACACACACACACACACACACACACACACACACACACACACACACACACACACACACACACACACACACACACACACACACACACACACACACACACACACACACACACACACACACACACACACACACACACACACACACACACACACACTACGCTTGTCACCAGATGGCGTGTTACCTGTTTTCCAGGTTTATTTTACCGGTGCTAAAATGTCCCATTGTCCCATGTTGTAAAATATGCTATATTTTAAGAAACCCTTCAACGTTGACATACGTTCTGCTCGGAGTGATTAAAAATGTAGTATATTATTTTTAATAAAGCAAAAACGTTTTCCCCAGTTTCTTATTATGGTCTTCTAGTTATGCATTTTCTGATCGTATTAAAACTAAGTTGTAAACAATCTAATCTAGATCCTATGTTATCCACTCAATTTAAGCCCGTCGGTGTTGTTGCCATGGTGACGTTGACACGATTAATCACGTGATAGCAACGTTGGATGATGATGTTTGTGCATTCAACACCGTGGCTGGACATCAACGACGTATGTCGACATTTTAATTATGTTCATCGTCGACTGTAGTGTTTAACCCATCCTTCCGTTTAACCCATCCTTCCGTTTTTAGCTACCACGACGAGGGTCCTTATTAAGATTGAACGGGATCTGTCAAGTTGTGTTCGACCAGCGGATTTAAAAAATAAGTCATAAGAAAACGTTGAGGTCGACTGACAGGGGCAAACAAAGGCAGGGCGCTCGAGTCACAGATCAACAGATCAGAAGATTAATATAACTGACGTGGCCAGACGACCGAGTCAGGCAGGCGGACGTAATGGCGACAATCTGCACTGACCATGAAAACAAAAATAAGTCACGCAGCTAAACACTATCGGATTAATCCATAAATATCCAAGTCAAGCTTTTCTTGCACTAGCCGACATGCTTCGACCTAGTTAATCCACAATGCGATCTAATCTGATAGCCCATCCAATACCATCACGCAGTGGGCTGTTCTGATAGCCCATCCCATGCCATTCCACAATGGGCTGTTCTGACAGCCCATCAAATGCATTCCCACAGTGGGCTGTTTTGGTAGCTCATCAAATGCAATCCCTCAGTGAGCTGTTCTGATAGCCCATCCAATGCTATTCCACAATGGGCTGTTCTGACAGCCCATCCAGTGCCATCCCACAGTTGGCTGTTTGGTAGCCCACCCAATGCCATCCCGCAGTGGGCTGTTCTGATAGCCCACCCAACGCCATCCCGCAGTGGGCTGTTTTGGTAGCCCATCAAATGCCATCCTGTTCTGACAGCCCATCCTGCAGTGAGCTATTCTGAAAGCCATCCAATTACAATCCAAAAGTATTTAACCACTGATCACGTCAGGAAAAAGTTGGTGGTACCAAAAATCATGTTTGCTCTAGTTCACAAACAATCACGAAACTATCGGTGTATCTGACATTTGAATAATTTCGGACGCGACCGACGACGCGTGGACACAGTCTCGCGGTTATATCGGGAGCAGAGGAAAACACTCCAGGAACGTGTAGGTGTCGAATTATTCTTTCTTATTTCAAAATATATCAGCCACTCGAGGATACACATATACCACGACACGTAATATTGACGCACTGCGTGGCACACCAGGAAGAAACATGCATCGTCATCGTTTCTAAAGCATTAAGGAAAACATAAACCACATGGATTTCACGAAAATCCAGGTCCCTGTGATACTATCTGGCGAACGATTACTAGTTCTGGAAGCCTCTACATTGGCTTCAGAAGACGCACACGTGACGTGTGACGTGTTTCTGCGTTGTCACACTTACTCAAAATAAAATTACGTTTTCGTTGCTTCAATTCACATCATCTTACTTATACATTTTGGTGTAGTATATTTAACCAATAATAGCATTAATTAATATGATAGGCAAATAAGTTCTCCATCGATTGTACTAGCAGAGCAAGCATATAAAAGTCCAAACAAGGAAGGTCCTTCTGGGGACCACTCTTCAGGACCATTGTCGAAAGTGTATTGCTTTATAGAGGTGATATTCGGGCCCTCAGAAAATCACTGGAAACGAAGCTCGACGGGACGTGCATTATACTCAAGAGGAAGAGCCTAACATGTCCACTGGAGCAGTAGGGTAACGAACAAACATGTCCACTGGAGCAGTAGGGTGACGAACAAACATGTCCACTGGAGCAGTATGGTAACAAATAAACATGTCCACTGGAGCAGTAGGGTAACAAACAAACATGTCCACTTGAGCAGTAGGGTAACAAACAAACATGTCCACTGGAGCAGTAGGGTAACAAACAAACATGTCCACTGGAGCAGTAGGGTAACAAACAAACATGTCCACTGGAGCAGTAGGGTAACAAACAAACATGTCCACTGGAGCAGTAGGGTAACAAACAAACATGTCCAATGGAGCAGTAGAGTAACAAACAAACATGTCCACTGGAGCAGTAGGGTAACAAACAAACACCTCTATGGGGACATAGACAATACTGCCCTGCGCGGGCCTATAATTTGAGCCCAAGCCCGGCCCGCAAATAGCGGTTAGAGTCCACGCCCGGCCCAGGCCCGCAGCAATTTTTCAAGCCCGGCCCGGACCAGGCCCGCAAACTAGAATTTAGGCCCAGGCCCGGCCCAGACCGTGAATATGTGGCCCAGGCCAGGCCCGGCCCGGCCCGCAAGTTTCAGGCCCATACCCGGCCCATACCCGCGGGCCAAAGACGGGTAAGCCCGCGGCCCGCAAGCCCGCGGCCCGCTAAGTTTAGAGAAGATAAATCTATAATCTTATAAGAAATACGAAACACAAATAAACTTTAAAACATATTTATTGTTTTAGTAAATAAAAAAAATAATATATGAACATTGTATATACTAAAGTCAGTTGTTGTTTAGTAGTTTCTAGCTAGTAGCTAGTACTAGCTACTACTATGTCACCCACTGGCACTGACACCCAGTGGCATTTCCAGCATGCCTGCAGTCACTAGCCTGAGACAGATCAGATTGAGACATGTGTGAATTAGTACAAGTGTGAATGAATCAGTACTGGGGAAAATGTAGATACTAAATAATAGTCACTAGTTCACACAATTGAAAAATACCAATTACCAACTGGGGTGGGTCCTGGGTACTGGCACTACTGGGCAGTGGGCAGTGGCCATTGGGCTGGTCATTCAGGTGGGCAATGTTTGGAGGGAATACCCACTGGTTTGGTCAAAGGGTGATAAGTTGGTGGTTAATCATGGCTTGGTTGCCTCTGAAAATATGTCTAAAGTAAACATTTGGGGCTGGCTGCTTCCAGCCAGGTGAACTTAAGTGACCTGGTATGGGGTCATTAGATCTATGCAAAAGGGTACATTCATGCCAAAAATATGCGGTTTACAAAGTCACGGATTAAGGGATAGGAAGTTAAGTTTGAGCTGAAGAAGAATGATGGGAAACATGCATTAACTGTGATGAAGCCAGTGAAACAAGTGTCACTACTCCAGTCACAATGTCTTGGAAAGCCAGTACATGTTTAAAGAATTACAATACAATGATATGGGCATGCGACTATGCATATATTTTATACGAAATGTCTCTATTAAAAGAATGAACATATTAAATGATACCATAGGAAGACCCATTGTTGAAAAGGGGTTAAACTGCATTCCAATGTATAAAGCACTAGTGTCATTCATAATTCCATGCAAGGTTTCAATTTGCAACTATATAATACTAAAGAAATAATTTTAAGCATTCATTAACCGGAATTACTATTTATAATAATTTTTATTAATAATAAAATTAATAATCTGGGTTTAGTATGAATATTTTTATTATGTCCAGGCCCAGCCCAAGCCCGATGTATTTACATTTTTGTTCAGCCCAGGCCCGGGCCGGGCCGGGCCGGGCCGGGCCGGGCCGGGCCGAGACGAGCCGGGCTTGGACCCAAAGCCCGGCCCTTGCAGGGCACTAATAGACAAGCTCTCAAACATGTTTCGAATGAGACGCCCCAAACTTGCTGGTCACTGTTATCGCCACAAAGAAGAACCAGGTCAATAGCCATCTTGTGGACATCCATTCAAGGCAAGAAAAACAGAAGGAAACTGATCTGCAAATACCTTAGTAATGAAATGGCTGGCCTACCAGCTCTAATGATGAAATGGCTGGCCTACCAGCTCTAATGATGAAATGGCTGGCCTACCAGCTCTAATGATGAAATGGCTGGCCTACCAGCTCTAATGATGAAATGGCTGGCCTACCAGCTCTAATGATGAAATGGCTAGCCTACCAGCTCTAATGATGAAATGGCTGGCCTACCAGTTCTAATGATGAAATGGCTGGCCTACCAGCTCTAATGATGAAATGGCTGGCCTACCAGCTCTAATGATGAAATGGCTGGCCTACCAGCTCTAATGATGAAATGGCTGGCCTACCATCTCTAATGATGAAATGGCTGGCCTACCATCTCTAATGATGAAATGGCTGGCCTACCATCTCTAATGATGAAATGGCTGGCCTACCATCTCTAATGATGAAATGGCTGGCCTACCATCTCTAATGATGAAATGGCTGGCCTACCAGCTCTAATGATGAAATGGCTGGCCTACCATCTCTAATGATGAAATGGCTGGCCTACCATCTCTAATGATGAAATGGCTGGCCTACCATCTCTAATGATGAAATGGCTGGCCTACCATCTCTAATGATGAAATGGCTGGCCTACCATCTCTAATGATGAAATGGCTGGCCTACCATCTCTAATCAACAGCCGACCTTTATGGATATAGCTCGTCAATTATCCGGCCCAGTCCGACCAATGATCATGAACATAAACTAACTTACGTGACGTCCGCTAGTTTACAATAGGTCTTTTGCTGCCTAAACATATATAAACGGTAATTAGCCTGCGGTTACTTTCCACGTTTTATTAGGCCCAGCTGCTGCAAGATTGACTTAAATGCATGCATTTGCGTTACATTCGCACATGACGCAGGTGGCATACTCACGCGCAAGATGTATGTATGTTACATAAACTCCATCGTTTTATAAAAAAAATATTAATGCGGCTACGTAATGTGACCTATCTAGGACAGTGTGGACATTGCCTTGACATTCTTGGGTCTCCGGAATATTGATTAAAGAAGAAAGCGAATTGCTGAGTCGTGGTAAAACCAATAAGGTTATTTATTATCCGTATGATTTGCAAATAAGTGAGTATTTGGAATGATAGTAAAAACGTGTCGAGGGAGAAACCGTGCGAATGTTGATGGCCTTTAAAATGTTGTTTTCCCAATCGAAATATTTTATTTTGTAACACAAAGCGTTCTTATGGTCCGTGTGTCATCTCTAGGTCCCACAACCAGAATGAAAGACAACGGATGGACCATCAGAACAAATGAGTGGCAGCCCATAGGCAAGAAGAGCCAAAAGACAACGGACAGACCATCAGAGCAACTGAGTGGCAACCCATAGGCAAGAAGCACAAACAAGACAATGGATGGACCATCAGAGCAACTGAGTGGCAACCCATAGGCAAGAAGAACCAAAAGACAACGGACAGACCATCAGAGCAACTGAATGGCAACCCGTAGGCAAGAAGCGCAAAAAAGACAACGGATGGACCATCAGAGCAACTGCGTGGCAACCCATATGCAAGAAGAACCAAAAGACAACGGACAGACCATCAGAGCAACTGAATGGCAACCCGTAGGCAAGAAGCGCAAAAAAAGACAACGGATGGACCATCAGAGCAACTGCGTGGCAACCCATAGGCAAGAAGAGCCAAAAGACAACGGATGGACCATCAGAGCAACTGAATGGCAACCCATAGGCAAGAAGAGCCAAAAGACAACGGACGGACCATCAGAGCAACTGAGTGGCAACCCATAGGCAAGAAGAGCCAAAAGACAACGGATGGACCATCAGAGCAACTGCGTGGCAACCCATAGGCAAGAAGAGCCAAAAGACAACGGATGGACCATCAGAGCAACTGAATGGCAACCCATAGGCAAGAAGAGCCAAAATACAACGGACGGACCATCAGAGCAACTGAATGGCAACCCATAGGCAAGAAGAGCCAAAAGACAACGGACGGACCATCAGAGCAACTGAGTGGCAACCCATAGGCAAGAAGAGCCAAAAGACAACGGATGGACCATCAGAGCAACTGAATGGCAACCCATAGGCAAGAAGAGCCAAAAGACAACGGATGGACCATCAGAGCAACTGAATGGCAACCCATAGGCAAGAAGCGCAAAAAAGACAACGGATGGACCATCAGAGCAACTGAGAGGCAACCCATAGGCAAGAAGAGCCAAAAGACAACGGACGGACCATCAGAGCAACTGAGTGGCAACCCATGGGCAAGAAGAGCCAAAAGACAACGGACGGACCATCAGAGCAACTGAGTGGCAACCCATGGGCAAGAAGAGGCAAAATACAACGGACGGACCATAAGAGCAACTGAGTGGCAACCCATGGGCAAGAAGAGCCAAAATACAACGGACGGACCATCAGAGCAACTGAATGGCAACCCATAGGCAAGAAGAGCCAAAAGACAACGGATGGACCATCAGAGCAACTGAATAGCAACCCATAGGCAAGAAGCGCAAAAAAGACAACGGATGGACCATCAGAGCAACTGAGAGGCAACCCATAGGCAAGAAGAGCCAAAAGACAACGGACGGACCATCAGAGCAACTGAGTGGCAACCCATGGGCAAGAAGAGCCAAAAGACAACGGACGGACCATCAGAGCAACTGAGTGGCAACCCATGGGCAAGAAGAGGCAAAATACAACGGACGGACCATAAGAGCAACTGAGTGGCAACCCATGGGCAAGAAGAGCCAAAATACAACGGACGGACCATCAGAGCAACTGAATGGCAACCCATAGGCAAGAAACGTAAAAAAGACAACGGACGGACCATCAGAGCAACTGAATGGCAACCCATAGGCAAGAAGCGCAAAAAAGACAACGGACGGACCATCAGAGCAACTGAATGGCAACCCATGGGCAAGAAGAGCCAAAATAGAACGGACGGGCCATCAGAGCACCTGAATGGCAACCCATAGGCAAGAAGCGCAAAAAAAACAACGGACGGACCATAAGAGCAACTGAGTGGCAACCCATGGGCAAGAAGAGCCAAACCCTCATTTCTTCACGCGTATACACAGGGAACGCTTCTGTTTAAAGCCAATTAGTGTGTATTTATTGGAATGCCAGACTAGCTCAGCTTTGCTTATGTTAACATGCGTGGCTGTTACTGTAACCCTTAATCCGATATCCCACAAGTAATGCGTACACCTGCCATTCTCCAGAAGATTGTTTCAGATATAAATGGATTATATGTCGTTTCCTGATTGGCCGACACACCTCAATCGATTTCGACAAACATTAATATATATATATGTTCTTGATCCTTCTATGTACGTAAAATCAATGCCGTCGATCACGGAAAGCTATTCTTAGTTTGGACCAAGGTTTTTTCTTTTCTGCTTAAGATTTATAGGTCTGCGTCCTCCTACTCTGCGTCACCGTTGACGTTTCACACAAAATACGTCAATGAGTTTGCCATAAATGAGCTAAATAATTGTATTGTGCGAATGTTCGCCGATCCTTTATGGCGGTAGCACAGTTTTAGCCTTACCGGAACAGCTACTCTAATTCTGCTTGCAATTCCGATTGACAAGGAAGCCGCCTACTCGTTGCAATATATTACCGCTGACGCATATAGGCTACGCAGACATTCAGTTCATTTGTCTCTCTTAATACCGTCTTTATTCTTAATGTTATATTAATCCGTAGGTTATTTATATAACTCGACATCTATGAAGTGCAATTAATTTCAATTTCATAAATTAAGTTTAAAAACAATAATAACAACGCCGTTGTACGCGTTGGTGATGTTCGTGAGCGATATTACAGTCGTTGGCGATATGATAATGAGGCAAGAGAAGAAATAGGAAGCTGTGTCATCCCAACATTATATATATCAAATATATTTTTTAAGACCCAAAATTGATGCCGCTGCGTGTGATACATATATTAACTTTTGAATCCTCCGAAGCGAGGAGTATGATATAGTACCTTCGTCGAGTCGCCGACTTTCACTCGCGACGTCATCGATCGGTTTTTTCGTTAACTGATGGTTAGGGTTATATTACAATGTTGACTCCGACAGCGATAGCTCTTACGCCTAAGTAAATCAGTCTTAATTGGATTGCTTTGATTTTTTTACGGCAGGTATTCAATTCATCCCGTTCAATCTTTCTGTGAATAGCAGTGGTGTTGGGGAGACGGCTTGTGTGAATAGCGGAATGGTATGCAAAAGGTTGTATGAGCTGCAGCAAGTTGTATTAGTTAATTGGCAACAGGTGAAGACGATAGTGAACTTGTTATGGCGAAGCAGGAAGCAGAAGACGCCGCCATGCAGGCAGGCGTGTGTGCGTGCGTGTGTGCGTGGTGCGTGGTGCGTGGTGCGTGGTGCGTGGTGCGTGTGCGTGTGCGTGTGCGTGTGCGTGTGCGTGTGCGTGTGCGTGTGCGTGTGCGTGTGCGTGTGCGTGTGCGTGTGCGTGTGCGTGTGCGTGTGCGTGTGCGTGTGCGTGCGTGCGTGCGTGCGTGCGTGTGTATCGTCGTTGGTGGTTACTTCATGGTGGTGCGCTTGGACATTGCTTCCGTAATAAACAACTGCCTGCGACGGCCTCTGTTTCATATGCATCCGTCTGGTATTGCGACTAGCAGAACGGACAAGGTTCGTGTTTTAGAACCGACCGATCACCGAGGATGGTCCCTCGGTGAGCGACCGGAAGACATTGACTCGTCCAGTCGATCTGTCTTTCTGCCTGGGATAAAGTAATTGCCGACAGTGGCGCGTTTGAACAGAATAAATACGCGATCTGCGCCATATCGCGCCATCTCTTCGCTTAGCCTCTCGCGGAAACAATCCCCGTACCCGGCATTCGATTGGCAGTCTCGTCGCGATAAAATATCATACATGCGGTCACGTGCGGTGGATGGCGACGATAAAGGGTACGCCTGGCGAAACGGGACTCGTTGTGTAATTGCGCTGCCGGAAATGTAAAGAATTATGACGAATCGCTGGTGTCCCCTGTCGCTCGTGCCGCTGTGGCAGCACCGTGGCGGGCTTTCTGTGTTGACCAAGTCTAGACGTATGTGTGTTCAAATCAATCAGATCCTTGTCGCGTTGGTAGAATGAAACAAACAGTGGTTGAACGTCATGTCACGCCTATTAGAATGTAGTACGAGTGTTGTGTATGTACATTTTTCTAACGCAATTGAATCGCGAATGTCTGAAACCATGTTGAACGAAATGTCAAGTCTATTAAAATGTATTCCGATGGTTGTGTTTGTCAGAAACCGTATGTCAAGTGATCTTTGCAGTATAATCAACCCCGTTACTTTAATGAGACTGTTTTGTGAGAAAAAAATATGTTGTACTGTGTGGGGTTTCTACGGGAGATTCATTCCGACTTCAACTCATATATGATTCTAGTGACACTAGAAGTCAGAATCAATGTGTCATATTTGATTATGTAAATCATATAACGTTTCGTGACAGCGCAATATAAAAATACCAGAGCGTATTTAGTGTCTCGGAAATGGTGGCCAATGCGGGCGTAGCTTAGCCATCCGTTAGTTTGTCGTGTCGCCGTGTACTGGCGCAACAGGCTATCCACGAACAAATCCTATCCCAAAGCTAAGGAGGTCCACGGCCAAATGCCACCTAGTCACGTGAGCGCCAAATCCCCAATAATTTATAGCGCAGATTTATCGTTTCAATTATCAAAAACTGCTTTATTTCAACGATAATGGTTCAAACTAACCGTCGCATTATGTTCTCCGTTCTTCATATCTACTGTAACATATGCGTGGGACCCCCCCTACCCAAAAAAACCATTTTGGGTGGAGACTCGAGTACATTTTGCCTACCCCAATATGCGCACAACCACCAACTTCGCCCCCACCCCCAATATATTTAACATATCTGTCTAATTGGCACTTGGCACCATCGACATGCTTCCTGCGATGGCCGTAACTCGAGATTGTTACACTACGTATTCGACAGATGGCGATATTTTCAGCGTTCACTCACTGTCTCCGCCAGATGGCACCAAACATCTTTAGTAAAGATTAGTAGTTCCCAGCGCTAGGTGCCCACTGTGTGGTCAAGCACCACGTGATGTGCTGCCTTCAAACGACCAGAATCATCACTTTAGCCGGCTCCTCACCAATTTCCTCCCTCAGCTCTTTCATTCTTCTATTCTTTTCACTCATGCGATACTTCTCACCCAGTTATTCTCGCAGGCTTGCATGGGAAAATCTTTTCCACAAAATGTTTTCAGGAAGGATTATTTGTAACAGCATTTTCGGGTTGGTACTATTTGAAATTTGTACTAGTATGTGTCTTTGAGATACATACAAACACACGCACGCACACGCACGCACACACGCACACACGCACACACGCACACACACACACACACACACACACACACGCACGCACGCACGCACGCACGCACGCACGCACGCACGCACGCACACTAACACACACACGCACGCACGCACGCACACACACACGCACACACACACGCACGCACACACGCACACACACACACACACACGCACGCACGCACGCACGCACGCACGCACACACACACACACACACACACACACACACACACACACACGCACACATACGTAATGCTGGACAGCGGACATCACAATATGTATGAAATGGATGTTAAATAGTATTATGCAGACGAATCTCTTTCGGAAGAATCTCTTTCGGAAGAAAAGTGCGAACATTCCGTGCCGAATTGATGAATTGATCCGTGTCTTACGCAAATGGAACCGCTGACCGATCTATTGATCTATTCCTGTACTTCCTGATGGATGCAGCCGGTCGTCGTCGTCGACGATACAAATATCCCCGGTTCATCATATTAAGACAAATTGCGTCGTGCTGACGTCACGAAAGTTGGTCATTTTAGCGCCACCTCCACGATGTGTCGACGCCGGGTGATCGAAATCACTCGATTAACCGGAAGTGGCTTTCATTCCATTTTGCATATAAATGGCTGCATTACGAGCAGACTACGCAAACCGGAGCAGCTTCCGGTCAAACATTCGACACAAGGTCAAACATGAAATGGGGGATTCCGATAACGTTCCTTAAATTAGGTAAATATGTTGACGGTAACATATTTCGTAACGCATTAGTCTATCGTGGTGATAGATATAAACCGGTGAACACACCACCCTTCACAAACACAAAAGGATGATGTAAATGCATGTCTAAATGTTTTCCCTTCACAAACATACTGGTGATTAGAGATCGTATTTGATCTTTAGCGTATTTTTGTTCATGCATGTTTTACTACTGTGCACCGCATAGAAGGTCGTGATGTTCATGTATGTTTTACTACTGTGTACCACACAGAAGGTCGTGATGTTCATGTATGTTTTACTACTGTGCACCGCACAGAAGGTCGTAATGTTCATGTATGTTTTACTACTGTGCACCGCATAGAAGGTCGTGATGTTCATGTATGTTTTACTACTGTGCACCGCACAGAAGGTTGTGATGTTCATGTATGTTTTACTACTGTGCACCGCATAGAAGGTCGTGATGTTCATGTATGTTTAACTACTGTGCACCGCATAGAAGGTCGTGATGTTCATGTATGTTTTACTACTGTGCACCACACAGAAGGTCGTGATGTTCATGTAAATTAGGTTAATTATTTTGGGACAAAACAAAGGGAATGTATAACGAGTTTCATTCGTTAGCTGAACGTGGGTTTTATGCACCTAAAAGATATAATAAAAACTAGCCACGTGCAACTGAAATCAAGAATATCGCGCCAGTGATTCTCTCAGAATGTGTTCTGGAAGTGGGAGATTCCGGTCATTTCTCTGGTTGACTGAGGGCTGAAATGTTAACCAGCGCGACCGATAAGCGCATGCGCAGTTCTATGAAATCGGGGTAACCGAGACTGCAAATGATGCATTAAGGGAGGCCGGTGTATACAGAACCAACACAATGTATCAAATAAACGCTTTATTTTGCCAGAAAGAGGACTAATTTAGTAAAGAAAGGTCAACTATGTTACATAATCTGAGGAGTTTGGACGCAAATAGCATGGCCGTATCATAATGGCAGGCATATGAATAGATGTAGACAAATATATGTTCATTTGGCGAGCGAATATTGCCAGAATACCACACTCGTGATGTAGAGTTATCTAACAGTATGGCGCGCATGCGCTGTGTTCAACAAGGTTTTCCTAGTAAACCAATGGCGTGATATTCTTAATTGTAGTTACAAACGGTTATATTTTAGTAACTCTTATAGGTGAATATGCCGAAAAAAAGAATTTTGTTTCCTTTTAAAATATGCCATTTCTGACGGTAAATATACTAGTAGGAAGTATAACACTGTTGATTTAGAAGTACCATGAGATGGAAAAATTAAGAGAATTTTAGCATTTTAATTATACGAAACCCCCAAGTGTGTGGGTTAACCACTGAAAACCATTGTACATCCCTAGCATTAAAACGTCTGGCCTGAGCGGACGTTTCTATAATCAACGCCAGCAAGTCAATCAACACTACGAAGCATTCACGTCAACAAAGACTTGGGTTATTCGATCAATGGCTAATGCTGCGTAATCAAACGAAGCGTGTTTTATTTGTTCGATTCGCTTAACGTTCAAACCCAATATTGTTCACACATACACGCGCCCCACCAAGTGTGTTAATTCAATTTTGTTTGATTACTTTTTCTATTTAAGGGAATGTAGGCCTAGAATGATTTTCATTGGCTGACTGAAATACTGTTCTAATGACATTGTTTTATTGACATTGCGACACTGAATGTATTAGTATTTATAACATCTCGGTTGGGTCAAAATATTTGCAACGCAAAATGTGTTAACATTGTGATCTTTCACGTATTTGGGATTTTAGAAAATACACGATTTTGCGAGAGAAAAAAAGATTCCAGTTTTATCGCATACCTTTGTGCGGCAATAAAAGACAGACTAATAAATATTTGCCTTTGAAAGTGAAATGATACTTTTTCATACAATGTTTTATTGTTCCGTCAAATTCCCGCTTTACACAATTTATGATGGTAAAAATACTACAGCGATACAGTTTCAGACATGGCGCATAACGCTGCTAATTGAGATGAACTTTAGTATCGAACAAATAAGATAATTGGGTCATTTTAATTATACGAAATCCCGAAAGTGTACAGTCCTTTTAAATCAGTCATGACTTACTTACGTATGTGTTGATCAAGATAATGTATCCATTTATAATTACGCTACCTATCGTTTTGATAAGGAAGCTAAAGACGGTGCCACCTAGCGGTAGTTAGGGAAACTAGCGACAATAACTGGTACGTGAATCGTAAAGGAACAAAGACAGACTATCTACAGTTTTGATCAGATCCGTCCGTTGTTGCGAATATGTGAACTAAACATTTATAAACTATGCATAGAATACAGCACACGTGTAGCACGTTAAAAGAAATTAATGTATTCAAGTACCAAATCAACTAGTCAGGTATAGATCCCATATATGTGTGCCCTAACTTTCATTCATCGATCTATATGTTCATTATCAAACATTAGCATTGCACAATTGCAACAAGGTTCTATTTCGTCTGTAAACGCATGTTTTCTGTAGACAAAGTGACGCGTCCACCTATCCATTAGATAATGAACATTTATTCAAAGAAACTACGATGAAATGACGGCGTGGTTGTTGACGTCAGACCAATCAGTCGCGCGACTGTCGCGCGTATGCATGCCTGCGTTTATCTTTATTGCGTTTTCTTTATCGATAATTGTGCTGTTGAAATTACGTGTTAATTTCACTCGTCCCCGTTTGCCCTTTGCGTGTGTGGATAATCGTGTTTTCGGTATTTGCATGCCAATGCCAGTCATTAACCTTCGATGTTTAAACGAAGGGCAGATAACATGGTATCTGAAAATATACATATGTTTAAAGGACAAACGAGAAGACGCCACTAAACCACGGGGTCAGCATAGCTTGACTTTCAAAGGGCAAGGCGTTGAACACCTCAGATTTGTACACTAGGTGGCGCATTATCGAGCATTATTCTTTCCACCATTTACGTTAGATACTTTCAAATAATTTTGCGTTTGTGTATGTTATTTTTATGCGGAATAAGCTAGATAAATAATTTCACATGCAAGACTTGATTTCGCCAAAAAAATAAATAGTTCGTGTTTGCAAGCGAATTGTTTGTATGTTTGGTAAGCGAATTAATATAATAAAGAGAAGCGTTATTACCCAGCAGTGGCATGACGTCGCACAATCTAATATTGGTCTACAAATAATCACGCAGCGCAAGAAGTGATCTAAAATCAACAACACCAGCTTAAAATACCAGCTACAGCAGCGTCAGAAATCAACGTTCACGGGTGGTGGCGCTGATGAAACGAACAAACGGAAGACGCCTTGCAATAACGCTACGCTGTGGCGTATCGTCCACTCTCGTGCTCACTCGGTCGTAGCC
Organism: Lamellibrachia columna; assembly: GCA_963662155.1. NCBI lineage: Eukaryota > Metazoa > Annelida > Polychaeta > Sabellida > Siboglinidae > Lamellibrachia > Lamellibrachia columna. The sequence goes on from OY759261.1 coordinate 52,152,533, forward strand.
CCGGTCTCCCACGCGCTTTGTTGTCACAGTCGCTAACTGGCTCGCATTGTACCGTCGCACATTAGTGCAGTTAGACCTGTTACGACAGACAAAGAACGCAAATGGCGCGAGTGAAACCCCCCCGAGGCGGCATTGCCGGTTCTTCCTGTCAGATTTTGCAGAGTCACGTTGTCCGTAAATCAAGTCAGTGGACGATTTACTAGATGCAACGGTTTATGTCACACATTTTGAGGCGAAAACACTGAAAGGTGTAGATCAAAACGAAGATGACGAACAATTTGCGAAGATAAAGAATTGAAGTTAGATGAAAGTATCCGTAGTATTAATACTCTCACTACTGTACATATCACAATGTAATGACAATATGTTTAGTGTTATCACTATCATAAGCTAATGTTAACATTGTTGAGTTATACAGTACACATGTACAAATAACAACATAGCTGCTTTACACTTGTAGTGGTGTAACCGTTCAAAATGTTTAATGTGTTGCTTGTGTGATATGTAATTTACCATGAGAAACATCATACTAATTGATGGCACGTTTTCATTAGGGTTAGATTAGCCATGCCACAGTTCAGTGTCTAGTAAAGGGCAAACACATGCGTGCATGTACGCATGCATACATATATACATACATATATGCACACGTATATACATACATACATGCACGCACGTATTTGTTCCCAACGAATATGAACGTTTGTGGAGAGGGTATTATCATGTCAAGTCATATTCAGTGTTGTTGAAGACTGTCAGCATTCCCATCTTCTTCCCAGGGATAAGCAGCAAAATTGGGCTACAGAAGACGGGTTCATCCGCCAAGAAGCGGTGGTAGGTCTTGAGGCGGTGGAATAGGCTGGACGAATGGGATGTGAGAAACTCGTCCAGTGACTTGATGTGGTTGTTCTGCACTTGTCCTTCCAGTCGCTTCGGGGATGGTGGTTGCTTTTCTGGAAAGGTTGGTTTTATGAGAGTTTTTGAGTTGGCATCTTGGCCTTTATAGCTACTGAAGACGTCATGGACGACTAGCTATTCGCTAATATACAACATGCAGTATTGGACACATTTTGCTACTTTGTTGTCGACAGCAAGAACATCTACCAACTTCCGGGGGAAAGAGAGGGCTCTGCTTGGTGCATATCCTATTACTGGCGCAGTGAACCACTGCTTTGCTGTCATCAAAACACAGAAGAGATTGACCCTAGGAAATCCCTTCTCCTCACTAGCAGTGAGCTTACATTGTCTATAAAAGAAATAGCCACAGCTTACAGCAGTAGATGGTTTTTCCATCCGCCTGGCGGTGGAAGACTCAGAGTGACCTAAATCTATTCGGTCTTAATCAGATCAAATGTGATTGTTTTCATCTTCTGGTGGTCATGGTGTTGAGCGCAGGTTAATGCCTGGCTGGGAGATGGTGACCTGCGAATTAAAAGTCTACGGGGCCCGAGTGTGGGTGAACGGCACGAATAGTCAGGTGATGTATCTTGTAGGGCGTAGCGTTATTTCCTGGTTACCATGACTACCAGATATATAGATAAAAAAAATTTTTACTTATTTATTTACTCTTTTTTTTCCTTCTTTTTTTGTATATATTTTTATTGATCCATCCTTGTTTTTTTATCTCGCCTTTAGTGCAATGTTGCTAAGCTTATGCTTTGGGCCACTTTTCATATTTTGATGGTATCACCAGGCCCCTGAATGTCAGTATAAAAACAAAGTGGATGCCGCAGTCCTGCACTTCTGTCAAGTAGATCAGGGTTAGCTCCGGTAACTCGATGTAGGCTGTGTTCCCAGTCTGGTTGTCATCATAGCCATTAATTGTCCACCTAATTAGGAAACGCTTGACTATTGCTACAGACATACGTCAGAAATACTCTTTCAAGACATCGCTGAAGGCTTTTCGATATGACAGAGAAAATCCCAAACCTCTTCCGGTTGCTGAGGTCAATGAGGTACAACGTTGCCACCGGCACCGTCGTCATAGTTTCACGCTGTTCACAGCAAAGTAGCGCTTGTCTACAGCACTTCCTTGAAACTGTTCACAGCAAAGTAGCGCATGTCTACAGCACTTCCTTGAAACTGTTCACAGCAAAGTAGCGCATGTCTACAGCACTTCCTTGAAACTGTTCACAGCAAAGTAGCGCATGTCTACAGCACTTCCTTGAAACTGTTCACAGCAAAGTAGCGCATGTCTACAGCACTTCCTTGAAACTGCACAGGTTGTGTCTTAGCGAACGGCTGGTCGTCCTTTACGTCTTCTGCACCAACGCACCTCCCGCGGCAACTCACAAACCCAACCCCTGCAGAATGTCCACCTGAAATCACTGGATGGTTTTTCTCACACCCAGCCTCTTCTACCTCCTCAAGAATCGACCGGAGCTTCTTGGAGGATGACCCCCCCCTTCTGTAGCCCAATTCAGCAGCGTACATCGAGGGTTGTACGACGACCAGAGCACTGGCAATTTTCAACAACACTGTGTATGACAGGTATGTTGACTACCTCTCCAGAAACGTTCGAAACATGCGAAAACTCTAATCTTATCCCTAACCGTAACCCCAACCCTGAGTAACCTTTGACATCGTTGCGCAACCTCGAAAACTATTTTAAGGCATGTGACAACACATAGCTTATCCTTTAGCAAATTACACCGAACGAAGTTTGACTTTCCATATTTTTTATAACACCCTAATACATACATACATACATACATATATACATGCATGCATGCATACATGTATACATGCATACATGCATACACGCAAACATGCATACATGCATACATGCATAGATACATACATACATACATACATACATACATACATACATGCATGCATACATACATACATACATACATACATACATGCATGCATACATACATACATACATACATACATACATACATACACATACATACATATATACATACATACATACATACATACATACATACATACATACATACATACATACATACATACATACATACATACATACATGCATGCATGCATACATACATACATACATACATATATACATACATACATACATACATACATACAAACATACATACATACATACATACATACATACATACATACATACATACATACATACACATATACACACATACATATACGCATCCATACATACATACATACATGCATTCATGCATACATTAATACGCTCACACGCACTCACGCATTAGACTTATAGCACGCCAGACTAATATGAATGAGGTATTTAACCATCGCATGTAAAGGTATCTAGACTTCGCGTCCAGTGTGGTTTATTTAATGCTTTATATGTCCGACAGGGGCGGTATTTTTATGACGTCACGTAAATGGTGGCGTTTACGCGGCGGAAGCGGAAAATTGTTAGTGATCAGTTGGACTTTTAAACAACAAAGTAGAATAGTATTACGTACGGCGAGTGCATAACTCCAACACTAATGCCTACCAGAGGCCAACCCAGTGACTGCATACTGTCATTTCTCTACTACGCAACGAGAAGAATGTCAAGCTGGAATCCACTTTTCAGGATTGGGTAAGCGCCACGCCGATCTAGCCTAAGTTAAATCTACGAAACACAAACGTACACCCAACACTGACACACTCGCCAGTTTCGCTACGCTTTCGGCTTATTAAATTCAAAGCGAATCGCTCATAGATCATTGGCCGGAAATGTTCTAGTACCAAAACGTAGCAAATGCTACGGTGTATTTTTGAAAAGGTTGGTGTTTTTCCGCTTTGAGACAAACACGATATGCTCCTAGGAAATCAGACATTTCGAAAAATAGCGTCGTCATGGCAACCGGTACACGTTGCTAAAATAATACATTGTTTTCAGTATACTAAAAAAATAATATAGAACCTAATATCACTTCAAAACAAAACCATTAAATGAAATAACACTGGCAGTAGTGTTATATGGTAACGTTGAACGACATAACGATTGAGTTGATAGTCAATTTGCGTAAATCTACAACATTTTATTTCCACATACCTGGCAAATGGCAATTTTTACCTGACCGGAGTTTTCCTCCCACCAAACATACCTACGGATATGGTGAGCGTGGCCATTCTTGTGGCGCCGCCATTCTTGTGGCGCCGCCATTCTTGTGGCGCCGCCACACGGTAGGCCATCGTTTGTGTTTTCACGTTCGCCGTAAGATTGGAGCGACACAGTGGCGCCACCACCCAACGTCTGGAAAACTGAAAAATCTCTCGATAGACGTCTCTAACGCAAAGCCGTTGCTAACGTAGAGGTCCGTCAATGTAGCGATACGTCGATTACCCTTATACACAGGTTCAGATTATGACAACGTACTGGAATACTATGCAGCCTTGTTTGAAAGCAACTGTTCAATTTCCATCTAAAGTCTAATAATTGCACCACGAAAATATGACCTTTAAGTTTCGAAGCCATATTAATGAAAGCATCCATTCCACATACATTTAAATAAATTTAGAAATAACACTGATAAAAGTCTATCTACTGCAGGTATTATTTCTACACGAAGACACACATAGGTTACTGGTCTTTCAAGCGAATCATCAAGAAGGCGCGTGTGAAGTTCGACACAGGAGGTCATTCGACTGCTTCTCCTACTGTGTGGAACGGTAAGACGCCAGTCACCATTAATAAGCTCAACCACTCAGTTGTACTTGTAATAAATGTTAAATGTTCTTTTTCCAGAAATAGGGCCTATGTTTCATATACCCACTGTTTATCTAAACCCTTATTTGATTATAACAAACACGGTATGAATGCCAACTGTCCTACGTTT